>QRFJ01000114.1:1250218-1700218 GCA_006176705.1 Cocos nucifera
ATATATACATACATACATATATATATGTGTGTGTGGATGTATGTATGTATATGCATATATGTATACATATATCTGTATAAGTATATATGTATATGTATATGTATACATATACATGTATATATACATATATACATAGAAATTATCCATTTTTATAGACTATCTCAAACCCACCACAGGCTAAGGTATTATCCTCACTAAAGTTATTTGTAACCTTTCATAGTAATTGTATCGAAATAACCATGCTCCTTGGCTCAGCTATATTGGATCTGCTGTCTGTCCCATTTGCAAAGCATGCAACTGCGGCCTTCAATATCTCTATATCAAAACTAGAATTCTTTAGATATATCACAATGTTATCGATTTTCGAAACTTTAATCCATTTTTTTCTTTTTTAATAAAAAATTATTTTTCTAAATAGCAGATGAGAAGAGCACCACATACTGCACCGATGATAGAGCCCATAATAACTCCTACGGACTTCTTATTTTCTATCATCATTAACATTTCCAAAATCTGGAGAATCTGTACTTGGACTGCCATCATTTCCAACATCTTTTATAATATCCGGGTTCCCATCCATTTTCACTAAAATATTTCCACAAAAACTTAGAACCTTCCCCATAGTGTGTTATTAGAAACATCTAATAGCTAAGGAACTTCAAATTAGTTAGCTCCGATAGGATACTGCTGATATATATGTATGCATGTATGGATATATATATACACTTATTTTTTTAAAATGTATTTTATGTATATCTTGTTTGAACATGAGAAAGTGATAGCTTTGAGCCAAGTTGCCAATGAAGCTGCCAATGGAGCTTGTCATTATGCATGTTTGCTTTAGGAAAATGAACGCTGGACCGTAAAAGTTCTTCAATTTTTCTTTTTTTGTTTTTTTTTTCCACTTCAACGACATAGAGCTAAGGTTGGATTAAATAAATTAAAGTGGTTTGATATGTTTTTGTCACGAACAAATATATTGCAAAAATATAAGAGCTTTATCCCTCCCGTGCATTGCAATAGCGCGGCCTGTGAGACAGATTTGAATAAAAAACATTTGCAAAATTTATAGCTGGTAGAAATAAGGGATGCATGAGCAAGCAAACTTTTGGTCTTCTCTATATTCGTCAACAGACATCAATTTGAGATATCAAGAGGTATTTTCCCACGCGAAGAAGCGTGGTTTTCCTTTTATGTCTAAAAGCCATGCATGTACTCGCGTCTAATGGAAAGTATAGGAATGCAAATTCATGCAATCAGCCTTCCAAGATTGAAATCTTCAAGGCTTCAATACTGCTGCTGATCTTGCCTCCTGCATGCCTCGACCCCTGCTGTCATGTGGAGAAAAGTATTATTTCATGTACCCGGCCTCCCTTGCAAGCGAAGTCTTTCGCATATACAAATTTGTTACCAAAATTATATATGCTTATGTTATTACCATGCCATATCATAGTTTACAAAAAAGACTTAGATTGTTTTATGCATCAATTTTGTATATAGCTATGGTTGATCGGTGCACTTGCTTTAGCATAGGCACGCTTATCATAAGCTTCAGTGCCTAATACAATGGAATGCAGGCAGAATGTCAAATTTAAATATATATTTATTGGTAGGAAATTAAAATATATAATATTTTTTATTTTGAACTATGAGAAAGTCTTCAAATGTAATCTAACGAAAGTGCCATTTTTTGAACAATTAAAGTTGATCAAACTCATCTGTTGCAACATGAGTATAAAAACGAATATCTTTGTTACTCATTCCATGCTCTAAATTACTCTTTTAGAAAAAAGAAAAGAGAAAGAAGAATTGTTAAATTATTGCAATTATCTAATTAATAGTCTATATTGAAATAAAGATGTGGATAAATGAATGTGAGGGTCATGATACTCGTGAGAAAGAAAATGCTAATAAGGTAATCTGAAAAGATAGTTTTACAAGCACAAAAAAAAAAGAAAAATGGATAAACTTTAATAGAAAATGGTTATTTTCTAGTGCTTTATCACTTTATCACCTTCTTTTTCAAATGAAATTCTGTTTCATTAGTCTAAGCCCCATCATTAGCTGTTAGATTAATTGCCCATTGTAAGATTTATTTCCTAATACCTCGAGTTGCCATTTTTGGTGGAAAAATTTATATATGAGATACTAATTTGTTTAAAAAAAAGGTGGGACACAAACAACTAGAATTAGAAAATTAGTTAGATTTTAAGAAAAAAACCAATAAAAGATTCAAGAAGTTATTTCTTTTTTTTGATGCCTTGACAATTCATTTTGAAAAATATGACTTTGCTTTTTTATTTATACTAAAAGTGATATTTTGATCTTAATACCAAGGCAGTTTTTAAAAGAAATTTGGCTAAAATATCTCAAAATCAAAAATTAGTCTGTATGATATAAGATCTATGTAATAAATCTATTATACAATATAAATCCATACTAATATATCTTTATTAACTTGCTACTGAAGTCACATAAGACCTAGGATCAAGTTTCTCCCCTCATTTTTTTTATTTTTTATATTAAAAATTCTGCCTTCCTTGAGCTTAAGAAAGAAGGCAGAAGGCTGTCCTAAACCTGAGCATACCCCAAAATTATTTACAAACTCACTTACTTATATAAAAATAAAAATTTACAATCTTTCATATATGCTATATATGTTAAGGTCACATGCCAAACAAAGATACCCCAACTATTTTCACGTTTGATTGGAGATAAAATCACCGTCAAAACGATACCCCAATGAACCGACACCGTCCAATTATTGTACCTGTGCTCCAATCCATTGCTGGCATACTTTCTAAACCGTTTGCGTCCTCCCTATTTCCTGTGGGTCAACCCGGTAGAGGTCAAAAGCGAACCGACTCTAGAATCCCAGGCCATTCCCCAAACGGACCGTCAATCTCCTCACGGCAACGGCCGCCTCCGCTGGCCACGTTGTCCACTAGTCCACGTCCAAACACCGAAAACTAAAATGAGGACCCCGAGAGAAATATCAGCCCCGATCAACGGATAGATCTCGATCACGACTAATCCCACCCCTTCGAGCCTGCGATCCAGCCGTCCGATGTCTCAGTCTGTGTTATTGCATCATTTGCTTTTAGCGCAAGAAAGAGAACGTAACGGCGACCGCGCTCTGCTATATCTACCTCTCTCGCCGTCATCTCTCCGCTCTTCTGCTCGTTCTTGGAAATCGAGGGTCCGAAACCTCTGCCCCCGACCACAGGATAGAGAGAGAGATAGAGCCCTTCTCGCGGAGATGAAGTATTTAGCGATTGCTTGCGACCCGAGGTATTGATTCTTCGATCTCTAGCTCTCCTTCCCTCTGTCAATTCAAGGTTCGTTCCCTCTTTCCCCAGCTCGTAAAGATCTATTTTTTGTGATGAAGTTCTTTTTGAATCGGATCGGTGTCTATTTGGCTTTGATTTGTGTCTTCCTGTTCGCGATCTTTGGAGCTAGATTTGTTGATTGCGTTATTGTTCCACTATTGCTGGGTTCTGGCCTTCTACGGTAGGGTTTTGGTCTCAGGCTCTTTTTTCGTTAAGGAAAGTTGCGATCTTGGCATGATTTGGGCGGAATCGAGGGATCGATAGGTATTAGATGGCGTTCGATGCTTGATCTAGTTGCGTTGTGACAGACGGGGCGGTTACGGGTCGGCTGCATTGCACGCTTGATGTCATGGGATTTTGAATGGGAATTCCGTTGGAGAGACGAGGTTCATGGGGGTTAATCGTCTTCCCTTGGCGAATTTCTTGAATTTTGTGGAGACTCCTTTCTTTTCGTTGTTATTGTTAATTCTAGTACTAGTAGTACCGTGGCTTGCAGGCATGCATGAGGAAAGAAGAGAAGGATGTAAACTAAATGTATGTCTTGCGATCAAAATATCATTCTTTTTAGGGAATAGTTTGCCTTGATGTATATATAGAGAAAGGTGTGAGTCTCGCTATGTGGGTTGTTGTTTGTAGTCAAATATGGTTTTTAGGGTTAAAGAAGATGTGCATTCTTATATTTGAACGTGGTTTTTAGGGTGAAAAATGTCCGTTCTCTCTGTTCTGATTGCTAATTTTAATTATAGATACCATATTATTTTGGCTCACGTGTGATATCTGGTTGCTATTTTTGATGTTTTTGTTGTTAAATACTGCATTCATTGTCACTACATTGTTTTAGCTCTCATTTATGATATTTAGTAGCCATTTTGTTTGAGCCAGTGAAGGCTTAGGAGGCATTGCTGGATGTTCTATGAAGGAGTTTTTTTTTTTTAAAAAATTTAAATGGCATTCTGTCATAGAAAGGGGCTTCTTTAAGGAATGCTAACATCTTGAAGATCCGATGAGCCAGACATGGAGATATGAGAAAGGGCCAGCTTATCGATCGACACTAAAATTTTTGATGTTGTTCCAACAAAATAACAAATATTGCATGTATGTAAAGGTATGATCAGGTTATATGACAATAACACAACTTCTATTGCTTTAGGTTAATGTGGTTGCTTGATACGGACGAAAGGTCACAAGGTCCTTGTAAAGGATAAAGGGGACAGGTTAACTTTGGTATGATGTATTAATAATGTTGACAACGTGTATTAATATTTGGCCACTAGAGTAGTGAGACATGGTAAGTTTGGTATTAAAGAGCTTGCTTGTCTTGTTGGAAGATTTTTAGTCCAGACTTGACATTTGGCTGCTATTTTAGATGTTATCGCTAATGCAATATTGTTGGGGATTGGGTGAGTGGTTTAGGGGAACTAGTGGTCTCAAATGAGCAAACTGTTTTAGAGCTAGCATGAGTTTATCTTGCTCGGTCAAGAAATGGGCCAAACTAGAACTAGGCTTAGCTTGCTCGAGATTGGCTCAAATTAGCTCAAAATGCATACATACATGCATACATATTTTAATTAGTATGTATAAACATTTTTTATAATTATTTATTATAAATTAGTATAGATTATATAAAATAGAAATATAGAATGTGCTCAAACTATATATTAAATTACAATTGGATTATTTTTCTAAACTATAAATGTCTAAGCCTCAAATGATTTTAAATTCTCACTAGATCTCTTAAAAAAAGCCATTCATGAACTGCTCGATATTGGCCTGAAATTAAATGAGCAAGCTTGAGCTTGGCTCAAGTATTAAACAAACCAAGCTAGAGCTAGGCTTGGCTTGGCTCATTTTCAGCTTGTTCCACCCCTAAGTGAAACTTTACAAATACCTCTTGGAAAAATGGAGAAACTAAACTTTAAAAAGTTGATTCATGACTTGCAGTGGTAGCTAGTTGGCATGGCTATACCTGAGCATCCACTAAATTAGTAAGATATGACAAGCTTAGATATCAAGTGTCTGCCCGCTCAAAAGTTTTCCAAATGTGGAGTTGGTAGTTTTGCGAGGTTCCATGTGATCATTTATACCACTGTCAGATCGCATGCATGACGTCACCCTTTGCTATTATAAACTTTGGAAGATTGGTATCCTTTGATAATGCTGCTTCATATTCAAACCACATCAAGGAAGATACATCCTCAACTTTTTACATAGCGTAATCTTATGATTTTCATTGACATTTCATTCATTGGAGCAACATCAAATATTTGTTGTAGCCGACAGACTGATGCTATCCATGTGTCCCTTTGTGCACCATTGGAACTTAAGTTCTTTTCTTTTCCCTACAAGTTGCTAGATAGATGCATATAATTGAACTATAAGGTTTTAATGGAGTTAAATAGCTGGGTTTCCACTAGACTTGTGAGACATGGCATGCTTAGGGATGAAATATATGTTAGTCCCCTTGCTTTTGACCAGCCAATGATCTGAGATAAACTTGGGTGCCTATCCAGTTGTTTAGCCATATCCTATATGAATATTCCATATTCTTGGTTTAAAGAATCTATATTTCCTTAGACTAGCTGTTGCCGTATTTGATACATAGGAGTACTGACATGTTTGTGTTCAGCACTAAACATACCGTATGCTTTGTGTACATACCCATTTGGATCTCAAATTCAAATTAGTTGTGTATACGATAAGAAAATTGTTCAGATACTTGGTAGACATGTCTTGCTGTTAATTTATAAATTCATGTGACCTTATTTCTTATTTCATCTTGAATCTCTAATATGAATAACAATATTTTGAACCTTTTGATTCCATTTTTTTTCTTGATAAATATTAAAGAGATGTTCCCATCGATACCAATTTCAAAGAATTTTAATAAACTAAACAAAAATTAATACTTATCATGTGTAATATAGTTAAGTATTCAGTTCTTATATTCAGCTTCATCTGTATCGTATGCTTTTCTCCTCCTAGTTTGTCCTTGTGGGCCAGTTTGTTTTGTCTCATGGTATTTCCTACTCTTGTATTTATATTTCATTTTGATCTTCATGTCTCATTTATTTTTTTATAGACGTTATTGTGTCATCATCTACTCATGGCAGCAGCATTCATGAACCATGTCAATATTTATTGTCCTGATTTGTCTATGGAAACAAATCATGCCTGATCAAATACATGGAACATAATTCTTGAATTGTTTCCTTAGGTGTCATTTTATATGGAAAAAGTGTAACAGTATCAGAGTCACAAGTCTTAATTTTGCAGAGCTATTTATCATCACCTTTTTGTATCCTATTTGTTCATGGTTTATTACATTTAACTTGCAATAGTATTTCCTGGTTTTAACTGCAAAGTTGGAAAGACATACTCAAAGGGATGGTAGCAAAATTTGGGAATATGGTCTTCATCTCTGAGGAAACTGTTTGGAACTTTCTTCATGTTTCTATCTAATTTTTCCCTCCCTTTCTTACTTTTTTGAACATGTCTATATGGCTATGATGTAATTAGTATTAGTTATTGTCTAAAATTAACGAAATTGAAATGGTCTGTTTTTGGCATTTAAAATGGTGATGGCGATAGAATTTTGTAAGAGCTTGATTTTCCTTCTGTTTCTGGTGAGGATCAAATCCTTTGTTGGGGCAAATCCTCATGCTTTTTTTCCCTCTTCTAGTTGGTGCCCTTGAAATATTGGACATGCATGCAACCTCGTTTTAGTGCAGTAACAAATTTCTTTCCTAATAGGAGCACTTCAACCGTCCCTAAAATATCTGCAATTTAATACATCAACTTTGTTGAACTGGACGGAGCCTTAAACATGGTACTTCAAATCATCATGTATAATCAAACTGATAAATAACTGCTGCCATTGACTTCTATTTCTTTTGCTATTTTTCTCTATGTTGAAGAGATCTGTTTGTGAAATGTACCATAGTGTTCAATACCAATACAATGGCATATTTGACCTTTAAAACAAAAAGGGAAATATTAAACTTAATCTTCTGTTTTTTTAGAGTCCATTATGTCTTTATAGGACTGTACAAGTCACCTTTATATATAGGCGTTGAGCTGGCACCCTTTGGGGTCGAATCCCCACCCCTTGACACAAGTGGCAAGGGCTATGCCATCTGAACTAAGGTTCCATTGTGTGATATGCAGTTTTTTGTTGGCCATCTTTTTTTCACTCTTTTACCCTGCTAAAGCAGATAAATTGCAACAGGCATTTGTTTAAAAAGTATGCCATTGCGGCTTATTTTCTATCATATTTTGTAGTTTCATCTACATCACTTTTGCTTTGGTTAGCTTAGTACTCTGGCTTTACTTTTGGCAAGTGGTTCTTTGATGTACATAATTATGTTTATCTGATGTGGTTTTGCCAACTTGTTATTGAAGTTGAGGTTGCTGGTCTAACAATAAGATTTGTACTACTAGATGCTGTTATTTCCTTGAGTTGTTATTGGACATGATATCATGTAATTGTAAAGGAACTTCTGTTAGTTGATTCTTTTGTCAAAGTTCACAAGAATACTTACAAACACATATCCATCTTAATATCTAGCTCTTTTAAGGGTTTGTTACATGATTGGGTGTGAGAAGTGTGTGAACTTTGAAGTAAGTTCACTACAAGTGTGTTCATAAATGTTACATGATTGGGTGTGAGAAGTGTGTGAACTTTGAAGTAAGTTCACTACAAGTGTGTTCATAAATGTGAGTTCCAATTTTGGATATTTAGTGTGATGGAATAGAGTTTGAAGATGACAAAAGTGACATGAGTACATGACCAACAATGATTGTCTATTGTTTCATATACATGGTAATTGTCAACAATGATCTTGGAATATTCTCTATCTGAAGTTGCTTTCTGTAAGCAGAAACCACTTGTATAACCACTTCAGCTATGCATATCCAAATACTCTTAGATGGACTGCTTGCATGGCTTTATTTCCATGTCCGTCACATGCAAACTAAATAGTGGTATCCATATATGTGGAAACCTAGTTATGTGTATTGCATTAGACAGGAGCTGCCTTTTACCCACTTAGCAGATGCCTTTGTGTTGCCTTGGTGTTTATGAAAGCACTGTTGCTGACCAGTTTAGTGCATGACTTTATTTATTGCCTGATGGATGCTCCATGCTAGAAGCTGTTATTTAGTTATTTGGTGCATGTGAGATAGTTTTTCAGTTTGAACGTGCCAAATGAATATGTACAACTTCTAGTATTTAATTCGTGAAAAGCTTACTATTGTAATTGGTGATATTTCAATATTTACTTAAATAATGTTAACATTATTACTGGTCCACTAGTGATTTCTTCCATTTCATTCTAGTTTTCTGATGTGTTATATTTCTTTCACTTGCATGGGTTTTATTATTATCATATTTGTCCAACAATAACATGTGGTCTTAAGCAGTAGCGGAGCCAGGATTTTATATTTTTGGGATGGGGGATCAATGAACGTAATAATGATTTCAGTTGATAACTATAATTTGCCATGAAACTTCACTATATTGTATGCTGTCAAAAAAATGGATCTATGAAGCTAATTATGAGTATGAATGGATTAATATTTGTATTGGCTGTTCTTTTAGTGGAAATATTCAATAGTCGACGATTCTCACAGTGGAGACAATTTATAGTACTCGCTTGCATGTTTATTTTCTAAAGAAAGATAGTGCTTACATGATGGCACACACCATTTGATTAATGAACTGTCAAAAAGAAACTCTAGATATTATGTATAATAATAGGTATTGACAAATAGAGCTATTATGATTTATGATTGAAAAATTGTTTCAAGTTGTTTTAACTGTGATCTCCTTGAGAAATGCATAAAAGGAATTGTTTAATTTTTTTATTCTTCGAAAAAACTAGGACATATGGCTATCGACCCCCTTCTTCCCTATGTAAACGTTAGTATCTACCATGCAACTTGAGAGTAAAATTATTTTGTGAACATATTATGGGTTTAACTGCTATGATCTTGCCCATGAGGTTGATTTCTATTTGATGGATGATGGTGATTCTATGGAGTGATCTAATGTTAGTTGGCCTAGACTTATTATTCCTTTCCTCAAATGATTTAAATCATCATAGCTCGAAGCATTTCTTCTTGATGATTTGCACCAACAAAAAAAGAACATGTTTTTCAGTAACTCAATTTTGTTCAAAAATTTTGCAAGCATTTTTTGTTAAATATTTCAAAGCATCATGATTTATGATTGTGTGCTAATGCATTTCTACTGTATTTGCTTTGGGAAACAGATTGTCTTACCCATCAAAGCTTTATTGTGCTAATCTAGTATTTATTAATTATTTTTGTATGTTAGTACATTGCATGTACATTGATTTTCCTTTAAGATTCTTATATAATGTTTATTTGCCTTCTTATGCACTTTTAATGGCCTTTTAATAGCAAGTGGAATCTAGTAATTGACCTGGTGAAGCATTGAATAAACTTGTAAAATATTGATTGTCTAGCAAGGAAACATTGTTTTACAATTATTGTATTAGGATCTGGAGTTTGTTGGCGCATTGGTGAGGCTTATATTATGGTTTTTACCGTATTTGGGACCAAGGCTTGCCATACCAGTATTGGGTACCATATCAATACCTTACTAGTATGGTTCCTGGTAAGTTACTGTATAACTTCTGTATTCATTCAAGGTCGGGTCTTTTTCTTCATGCCCATCCATGGTGCAGGTTGTTACAACATGAAACTGTGCATTGAACCTTCATGCTGTACCAATATTTTACCTGTACGGTATGATATGCTCGGTATAGGATGGTATGGGTCGATACGGTGAACAGTGCCTGAGACTTAGCACATATTGGTATCAACCAGGCAGTGACTAATATGTCAGATACCATGTATCACACGTTCTATCATGATTTTTATCTTATCCAAGACATCAGAGTCTACAATACAGGCAGAGGATAACTGATATGATGCATAGCATGTATCACTTTTTTCCTCTTCAAATTGCGAGATTTTAGTAGTCACCAAGATTGTTGATAGCTCAAAATTTTTCCTTCGACAGAGGAGCAGATACAGTCCAAACACTTATATTCTTCCTTACCAGTTTGCTTTTATTACCCTCTTCTGAATCTGTACCTCTCTGAACATTTGCAATGTTTACTTGATTTAAATTCTAACAATGCATAGTTCATGGAACAGTCTAACTTCATCATATTGCCAAATTATGATGCTTACCATCAGATAGAACATCAAAGTTTAGGTGCTTTGTTGTCTGATGTTTCATCACTGGTTGGTTATGCATTTCACCATTTCATGATTATATCTCTTTGTTGGTCTTCTTCTTTTCTTCTATTCTGTGCTTCTTCCTTATAGAGTTAAATCAGGACATTAGTAAGTAGCACAATGTATCAATTATTTTTATAAGGTTCAATTTTATATAATTAAATATATACATGTTTTTTTATTTTATTTTATTTTTTATAATGGTTCAATTTTATGTAATTGAGAATGTTTTTTTTACATTTTTTTTTTTTTTTTTTTTCATCTGAGTTTATTTCTTCTGAATAAATAGATGTTGAATGCTGTGCTTATTTTTTCAGGGTCACCTTGCTTACTCTCCTCAATGAGCATTACCTGGCTGTGCCCTTTTGAGAAGTTGTAAATTACTGCAAATAAGCAGGCTCTGTGGAAACAATTCTGTTGAAAAGAATTATTCAGTTGTTGCTGTTCACTTTTGTGAAGAAAAATGGAAGCGAGGAACGAAAAGGTGTTGGATAAAGGTGGAAGTATTTTTGGCAATCTAAAGAGGAAGCGAGATTCTGCTGCATATTTAACTGATTCTGGCCATGCTTTGGTATCGTATCTGCCTTTCACAGATCAATCCTGTGGCAGGTGCTGTAATGTGAGCGAGTGTAAATCTGTCTTCAGCCATCATTCAGCAGCACATGTTCTTAAAAACTACAACAACTTTATGAGGAGTGGGTTGCCACAGCGTGTGCTGTCTTATCATGATGGTGAATGGCGAGATTTTCCTGACAATATCATCAGTTCAATTCGCGAAGATTTCCGGTTAAAGAAGGCAATAACTGAAGCATTGTTTCAGGACCAGCAATTATTGTTTGACTTTGTGCACATGGTTCATGTAGACTTGAGAACAGGCCTGCAGAAGCCTGTTGCTTGGATTGATGAACATGGTAAATGCTTTTTTCCAGAATTGCATCCTGAATTTTATGCATCAAATGGATGCCATCATTCTAGCAAAGGGAAACATGTCCATATGAGTTGTGAGCAAAATGGGAGACATGGACCAAATGCGTGTATTGAGATTTCTGTGAGTGCAGCTGAAAGCACAAATTCAGGACCTGATGTTGAGGTAATGTCTAACATCAAGAGGGTTAGGAGTGAAAGGAATTTTGCTAGCAACCAGAATATGTATCCCAAGGTCAATGAAACAGTTGCAGAAAATGAGCTGTGTCCTTTTGTCCCTCGAAAGGTCTCAGGTCTTGAAACTTCTCAGGGAAAGTTGGTGAAACCTGTTGGTGCTCCTCGCATCAATAATGCTGTACAACATATGCTACTCCAGGGATTGGGCCCCTTCATTGATGCACAGGATATTGTTAGTATCTTGAGAGCCCCTTTGAAAGATAATTCAGGGCAGATCCGCTTTAATCTTTTCCAAAAGCAGGTTGAGATAACTAAGAACTTCCGTGGCAATGCAAATGTCCGTTATGCCTGGCTGGCTTCTTCCAGGGATGCCGTAGAGGACATGATGTTGCAGGGTGTTACGAAGATAAAGAAGCCTGTGCATGGACCTGTGTATGGTATTGGCACTCATCTTGCACCAGCTAATTGCTCCAATATCTGGTGAGGCTTTGTTTCAACTTCTGTTTTGGCTTTCTTGCTAGGCTATTTGAATATCTTTCAATTTTGGCTAGAACTGTCAACATCCATAATTTTAACCTACTAGTTTCCACTATATTATTATTGTTGTTACTTGATCGTTCGTGCTGATATCCTTTTTCAAGAAATATGCCTCACTTACAGAGTACTATCTACAGTGCTACTTATTCTGATGTCGACGAAAATGATGTTGTTCATATGATGCTTTGCCGTGTAATAATGGGAAATGTGGAAGTCATTCTCCCTGGATCAAAACAATCTCAGCCCAGTAATGAAAATTTTGATAGTGGCGTGGACAATCTTCAAAAGCCAAAACATTATGTGATATGGGATATGCATGTGAATACTCACATCCATCCAGAATATATCGTGACTTTTAAAATGCCTTCCAGAGCCAGAGGTGATTTCCTTGGAATACTCTCAATTAGTGGATTCATTCACGTTTGTTTAGTGACAATTAAGATTCTGAAAAGATGTTCTTTTTGATATTCTTGCAGAACGTTTGGTTGGTAAAGAAAGTATATCCAACACATCTGCAGTCACAAAACCTAGTTCATCTCATAACCTATTGCAGGTGTGTTCATATATTGTTATTTAAATTAATTTGAACTGATCCACATGACATGGAAATGTAGCACTATAATTCAATTTATTAGTATATCTAAGTTAATGGATATATATAAGCAATCAAATCAGCTATGCCTAGTGATAGATTTATCATTGATTATGTGGTTGCAGTGAAATTGAAAAATCGTCTTATAAGCTGTTCCATATGTATGCACAAATAGCTGAAAAATATCAGGAAAAGGAAGTTCAACTATTTATTGTGCAATTTCTTTGAGAGCGATCTTCTAATCCCCATAATCATAATTGCAAACCATGTTGCATTCTGCAACCTGAAATAATTAAATTTTTTTGATTGATTTTATTCTGTTTTGTGATCATCAGGATAGGAATCCTCAGCCACCTCTAGCCTTGGCAGATCAATCTCAAGCGGCAATCTTTGGTAGAGCTCCAAAAACTCCCACATCACCCTGGATGCCTTTTTCAATGCTGTTTGCTGCAATTTCAACTAAAGTGTCTTCACAAGATATGGACTTGGTTAATACTCACTATGAAGAATTCAAGGTCTTAAATTTCTAACGATAAACTGCCTTTTTTTTCTTTCATGGTACTCTGGCATCTTCAATAACTTATATTTCTTTGTTTTTACCAGAAAAGAAAGATAAGCAGGATTGACCTGGTTAAAAAGTTGAGGCAGATAATTGGTGACAAACTGTTGATATCAACAATCATGAGACTTCAGCACAAGGTGAGTTTTCTCAATTGATGTTGTGGCTGATGATCATGGGTTCTTATCAGATAGGAAGGTCTGTCTTGAACTTGAGATCTTAGGATAGCATACGTAAAGCTTGCCTGGCAAGCTTCTCTGCAGTTAATGGTAAATTAAACTCTGATTAAGTAGTGACTGGAGGTGGGTGGAGCTTAGTTTGTAATGGCAGTCATGGACCTGCCCATGCCCTTCTTGGTTGTCTAGTTATAAGGGATTTGGACATGTTAGTCCTCTTTCTCCAACCCAATCCCAAAATGGCCCCCTTTTTTCTAAAAATACACGGAACACCTTTTTTTGGATTATTAGGAAAAAGAGTTATTATACCTCAAGTAATGACTCATTTGGTTGATTGTCATCCATTTGGCAATGAATGTAGTCTCTATTTTTTTATTATTAAAATACACTCTTTTAAAGAAAATAAGTGAATGAATTGTTCATCTAAGTAATTTATGATATAATAATAGGAAAACTGAAGCATGACCATTGTTTAATAGATGATAATCAATCAAAACCGATAATTAGTTGAATAAGGGTGATTATTTTGTCCTAATAATAAAAAAACAGGTGCTACATTTATTTTCAGAAAAAAATGGAATATCTTGTCCTAAGAATCAAAAGACAGGTGCTACATGTATTTTCAGAAAAAAATGGAACCGTTTTGGGATTGGCTTGAAGAAAGAGGGCTACCATGTCGGAATCCCTTGTCATGAATGATCGTGGGCTAGGCAAGGCGAAGATGAGTAGCTTTATGGATTAAATATTACCCTGTTAGGGTCATTGTCTGGTTGGTTTGAAGTCTAATAATAAGTGATAATGTGCCATCGGTGGGGCCCAAAGTTGACCTAATAAACTTTAGTCATCCATTTAGTGCTTGATATCTTGTACAATAGACATGTTCTGATCTTCAGTGTTTAAAATCTGTTAACTTTCTCTCTTTGATGTTGCTCTTAATTTTTAGAACTGCATATTTTGGAAATATGATGGTCTGTAATAGTTTACCCATTCAGTGTTTGGTACATTGTAAAATAGACATGTTTTGAATTTTGTGTTTAAACTTTATGTTGAATCTCTATGTGTGTGTGTGTGTGTGTGTGTGTTTGTTCTTAATTTTTAGAACTTCAATTTTGTCTGCTTTCCCACGCTTACTACTCAGCATCTTATTTGGTGGTAGGTTTCTTCTGTCTTGCAACTCCAAAATCTTTAAGTCCATATGCAATTATGCATACTCTCTCTCTCTCTCTCTCTCTCTCTCTCACACACACACACACACACACACACACACACACACACGAGTTTTATTAACAGCATCACCAAGAAATCGATCATTCACTTGTGTTAATATCATCACGAACCCATGAACCGTATGTTCTCTCTCTTTCTCTCTCTCTCACAGAGAGAGAGAGAGAGAGAGAGAGAGAGAGAGAGAGAGAGAGTCATGTACACGTGCGCTCATACACCCACTCAAAGCATGTTTTGTCCCATGTGTACAGTTCATGCTTGGAAGCATGTTGGTCCAATATGTCAAGCAACATTATACATGTGTTTTAATTTAGTTCAATAGGATGTTGATTTTTTTTTTTCTTTTAACAGTTGTTATGTTTAAATTTTAGTGATAGAAGATTGCTTTCATGTTAAAGTAGCAAATACATATGATTGTATTTAATGTTTTAAATTTATCTCCAAGACAATATATGACAAGTCTCATACTGTTCCAAGTTAGCTTGTCCATGACCTTTTTTGCCCTTTCCTCCAATTTTGCATCTGAGTTTTCAAAGCATATATTTCGTGGTTTTGGTGGTGCAAGCTTAGGAATTATAGATCGATGATTTTAGGCAAGCCTACTTTTAAATGAAACAAGCCGAGCCTAATGAAAAGCTGCAAGGGCTTGAGAGTGCATAGGAAACTTGTATAGAGTACAGATCCAGTCAGTTTGAATTTGTCTCAAGATTTAAGCCTGAGCTGAGCCAGGTCCAGCAGTTCATTTTTTAAAATAATCTTTCAGTTCGTTTTAGCTTTGCTCATGCTTTTTCTTTTCATAAAAATATTTACAGCAGGATGTCAGAGTAGTCATTAGCTGCTACAACCTGTCCTCTGTTGATGCATTCCAAATTTTACCGTGTGGCATTAACTACTTGAATGGCAGGTTTGCTTGGATGCTTTGAGAATGTCGGTCAAAAGTTTATATTCCCATGCACTATGATGCTGTCTGGTCAGTCTGATGATTTAATTATTCTTCTTGAATCTGGTTTGGCATAGATTTAATATGGGACGGAATCTAAGTTAACTGGCCGATGCATATACCTTCAACATTTCTCAATCTAGTGTCTCTAATGTGTCTGTCATCCTTCCTTCCAAACAAGTAAATTGGAGATGTTTCTTTAAGCATTCCAGTTAGTAGGTCTTGATTACGGAGAAAACCGTCCTGATTTTTTAAATATTGCCTTCTACTCTCTCCTAATTGCTTATGTTGAAGCGTCAGGTTATCCGTGCAGCAAGTTGTACCAGTTGTAGGTCATTCAGCGAAACAAGCTAAAATTTGAGGTGGAATCTTTAGATTACGTAGAAACTGCTTTTTCTACCCACCAGTGTCTTTCTTTCCTTCGTGGAAGTTTTCTTGCCCCATTTCTGCTTGCAACCATTATCCTCAACTCCGGGAGCCGTTAAGGTTTCATGGCACCTTTACATAAATTAGACCGTCCTGTGTCTCTAGGAAATGTAATTATGTTCTCTACACTAGGAAATGGAATTATGATCTCTGCACTGCAACAATCAGAAACTTCATATTGTAAGGAGTCTCTCTCCTCTTTATTAGTTTATAGGATAAATTGAAGATTGGAGAGAGAATCCATCATCATTTAACCTCCTCCTCTGCCAATTAGTTCAGAGTATCGGGCTTGGTTCTCTAAATGCAACAGGACATGCTTGGTTGAATGGAGAAATCAACATCTCAGGCTGCATATTTAAATGTGCAGGTATTATTTATCGTAACTTGTAAATATTTTCTTTATTTTGCAGTTACCACCAATGGCAAGACGCGAACCACCAAGATCCTGGGCTGGGAAGCTGCAAATTAAGCCTTGATTCGGTAAAAGCATCTCTCCTTCCAATGAATGTAACATGGGCAATCTCATGTAGAGATTAGGTTTGCATGTTCGTATTGTTGTGGTGTTCGAAAACTTGGTGGTCGGTAGGTTGACGACGGAGAAGAAAAACTAGGCGATTTAGATTGTATTGGGAATGATGGCAGCTGTACACCTTTTCTTTTGTCATGGTCTCGTTGTTGTTGATATCGGGCTAAGGCTTGATCTTTCAAATGTTTTTGCTGCGTGCAAAGTGATGCAGAATGCTCGAGTACCATGTCATCTGAAGGGGGATTCTTACCGAAATCACCTTTTAGATGGATTGAGGTATCCAAGAAGTACCTCCCATTTGGCCCTTTTTTTTTTTTTAAAAAAAAAAAAAAAATTGTTATTCGTGGATGTAAAACCAATGCAAAGCTGGCTGCGAATAGAAAATTTTGCTATAGGAAGATGTAAACGTGGAAGCCGTTGAGAGAACCGTTGTTGCATCTACCTTCGGCGGCGGCGGTATCTGCGTTGGCCAAGCCACCTGACTACCCCTTTCTCCTTGTTCTAACGGCGGCATGGTCTTTTTAGTCCGGCGCCCTCTCCGAGCTGGACACCTCTTCCCCTTTCTCGTTCGTTCTCTCCGCTCTTTAAAAAATTGTAGAGGTTTTATAAACTCAGCCTGTTTGGCTGGGTATGTATGTTTTGTTTTTGTTAATTTTTTTTGTTAAATAGAAACGAAGGTTTAAAGACCGCTTTTCCAAAATAGAATATTTATAAGGAAGAAAGAATGGAGAAGGAATAGAAAGCGAAAAAAAACTTGTCAATCAAAATGAAGAGTGATACCTACCAGCTTATGAGGCCTTCTGAAGTGCATCCTGGCATGTCGAATGCGAAGCGCGTTAGCGTATGTTTCAAATCCACACTTTTGCTGCAAATTTACATGGTGTCATTGGTCTTGATTTTCTTTCCATCAACACGTAACCCTTCTCGTCCCATGTTAAGCCCCATGAGTTCTTAAGGAACCAATTTTTGGTCTTATCACTGCAGTCATATCCAACTGCTGTGGACTGCTTTCAACTGCGGTAGAGCTGGAAAGCAAGACCATCGGTATCGATGGCAACGAACACCGGCTGGTTGGCCACTGCTTTAAGAAGTGCGGCCTCGCTGTTTGCTGGTATATCTTCTTAGCCCTTGATCCCTTTTTGCATCCGTCTCTTCATACGGCTAATTGGCTTCGGTCATGGGGCCTCCATTCTTGATCATAAATTTAAAACCATCGTCCATCGCCCCCATTGCATCCTTGTATCTTCACCACCAGCGTCAGAGTCCACGAGCTCTTGTTCTGATAACGAAATCAGCTTATCGTTGCTGATTTTAGTTATTTGTTCCATTGCAGCTACTGCAGAGATTGCCCAGTAGGACCCTATTTGATGCATTGCATCTAGTGTGCTCTCAAAACAAGCGAAAGAATTCAGGGATGCAGTTACGCTGTGTTTGGCAGGGTCGGTTTCGGCCCTAAAATTTTTAGCCCAAATAGAATCTGGGCTTAGTCACTGTTCATCAGTCATAGGGCTAGTGCAATGTACGTAGAGTTAATGGTGGACTACCCACGGTCTTCCAGTTCATGCTGATGGTTACGGCGGTTACATGCTCATACTTGAAGCTCTTGGATGGCTACCCATGGTCTTCCAGTTCATGCTGATAGGTACTGCGGTTACATGCTCATACTTGAAGCTCTTGGATGGCCTCGAATTCCTCATTGGTGTGGTCTGGTCTGCAAACTGGTTGACGCCTAGCATGGCCTTTAAAAATTTTGAATCGCCGCTCCTTTTCTGTTGCATCAATGTATGCACGCCCATATTCACTGCCGAAGCCTTCTTTTTCATTGACATAATTTATAGAATTTATTATAGATTAAGTCTACTTAATAATATTTTTTTCATATGGGGACATCTATTGCTTGTGCTTCTCCCTCATCGTATGGAGACATCTATTTTTCATATGGGGACAAGTTCATATGGGGACATCTATTGCTTGTGCTTCTCCCTCATCGTATGGAGACATCTATTTTTCATATGGGGACATCTATTGCTGGTGCTTCTCCCTCATCGTATGGAGACATCTATTGCTTGTGCTTCTCCCTCATCGATGTGTCGCTGCATGAGAATCCTAAATGGTAATCAGAAATAAGGCCGTGCATTTGTTTGTTGAGAAAGCCATGGAAGGTTGCGTTGATGGTGCAATGGGGCAATCAATTAAAAGTACTAAGTTTTACACATTGAACTCTTGGCTGGGTTTGGCTTATATAGAGGAGGCAGAGGAGGAAGGTCCTTACTTGAAATTGAGCTAACACTTTCTTGAATTTGAGCTAATGGAGATCAAATGCATCATTGTCTTTTATTTTTATCTAGTTGATAAAGTTTATCTTTATCTAGTTGTTGGAGTTATCTTCATCTAGTAGATGGAGTCTATCTTTTAGATGTTTATCTTTTGGTTGATCATATCACTTATAAAGCAAATGCTATGCTTTAGAAGTTTAAAGTTTACTTCTAGCTTACTTTGAGCTACTACAATAAACGTGGCCATAGGCAAAGATCAAATACTGCTGCCTAAAGGCCAAAAATTGTTGCCTTAAGATTTTTGCAGTGGTTTTTTAGTCGCTGTCTATGCGGCCATTGCCTAAAATCAAAGGCAACAATTTTTTGAATTTAAGATAACGGCTAAATAACCATCATCTAATGGAATCTTGGATAGCAGTTTTGACTAACTAAATGCAACAACTGTAATAAAGGAAAGGCAATAATTTTTTTTTGCTTAGGTAGTAGCAGTTTTTAGTAAGATTTTGACACCAGTTTTTCTCTTTTAAATAGTGGTTTTTTGGAAGAATTTGCAACGTTATTCATTTTATGCAGTAGTTTATTATAAGTTTTGGCATTGGTTATCAATATTTAGGCAACAATTTTTTAGAGGATTTAGTAGTCGTTCTTTCATTTTAGATAATGGTTATTCATGTTTAGGCAACAAGTTTTTGAAGATTTCTGCAATGTCTCTTGCCTTCTAATGGCTTTCACAACCCTTGTTGCACCAAAGGCTCTCGTATCTTAATTTGCTAGATATTGAAACCACCGGTACTACTAAACTTCTTGATTTTAAATTTTGCAGGCATTACCATGAAAATTCAATAGAAAAGCCTACGGCTTTGATATGTATACACAATATATAAACAGATAGAGATGATGTGAAAACTTCATCACAAAAAAATTGAAGATTATAGAGTATAAAATTTCCTCTTAATTACTAGCCCCTAATACATTCATTTTTTAGGACACTCAATTGCTCTCTTCTTTTAGGGTTACAAAAGAAATGCATAGTTGAGCAAGTCGATTTAAACTCAAACTAGCATTCCTCTAGTAATCAGATTAGTACAAAAAATCTGTAAACCCAAAACGTACTCAACAATCAATATAGCCTTTTTTTTTTTTGTGCTTGTGATTATTCCGTTCAAAAACGTTCACATTCCTCACATTTTTCTTATAAGCATGTGGTTGGTCTTGGCCAAGGCGAGGGCCTAGCCTCATGTGACTTTCTCCACGATGCTGCTTGTGTTGGGCCCACGAATTAGTGAGCCCCTGTCATGGAGTTTGGTGTAAAATTAGCAGTCAACGTATATTTCTCCTATCGGCAAAAGTGAGATTTCTTTGATCGAAACAAACTAAAATTTGTAAAGCCTCCGTATAACGCAGGAAGAAACTCTGAGAAGTCCACAATGATCGGAACAAGGACTAGGAATCCTTTGATCCAAAGCCACCGAGCAAGCTGTATATATAAGCTGCGATTTATGCTGATATGAATAGAATGATCAGAATGAAGACCGTTGCCTAACTTATACGCTACATTGATCGACAACTATCCAGACTTCCAATAGGTCCAAAGGCACGCTGTATCTTGCTGTAATTTTAAACACCAAAGGTGTGTCAGCAAGATTGAAGCGATACACATATATCTACAGAAGCATAATTAAGAAGCACATATATATAAATATCCATCATAAGGTGTTACACTTCAAGCAGTTGGGTAAGAAGCTTCCATGGCAATGCCACAGAGCCCCTCCTTGGCATCAACGTCCCTCTCCATCCTGATGTATCCCTTCTCGCCCCAGGATGAACCCCATGAGTTCTTCACCAGCCAATACTTGGTGCCATCACTCGTCGTGCCGTAACCGACGGCAGTGACACCATGATCCAAATCAGTCCCACAGTCCCCGGTGAACACACCACCCGAGTAGAACTGGAAAGCAAAGTCACCGGCATCGATGGCGACCGACACCGGCTGGTTCGCCACAGCCTTCAGAAGCGCCGCTTCACTGTTGGCCGGCACGTCCTCGTAACCAGTGATGGTGGCAGCATGGGAGCTGGATTTCTTGGTGTTGCAGGTGCCATCAGCAGCCGTGTAGGGGTAGTTGGTTTCGGTGGTAAGGCCTCCATTCTTGATGATGAATTTGAAAGCATCGTCCATGAGACCCCCATTGCATCCCTGATCCTCGCCTTTGGTGTCGCAGTCGACGACCTCTTGCTCTGATAGAGAGATGAGCTTCCCGGTGCGGAGTTTGGTGATTCCCTCCATTGCGGCCACAGCAGAGAAGGCCCAGCAGCATCCTGCTCGGTGCGATGGATTTGTTAGACAAATGGAAGACTAGTGGTATAAGTAAGCTGAGATTTTGTAGCATGCATGGATGCTGAACAGTTGATACGAAGTGGTTATAACTTACCACATTGGCCTTGGTCCTTGATGGGAGTGACTGCACCCTTAGCCCTCCAGTCCATGCTGGCGGGCACTGCAGTGGCGTTCTCATACTTGAAGCTCTTCGTCGCCATCCCGGAGCTCGCTTGGGATGGTTTTAATCCGGTGTACATGGCTTTGAACTCCTCATTGGTGAGGTCCGCAAACTGATTGATACCGAGCGTGTACTTGTGGCTCCCGGTGTTGAATGATTCGATAAATTCGACGTTGGCTTGGAAAATTTTGAAGCGCTGCTCCTTCTCGGCTGCGTCTTTGTAAACGCGCCGGTACTGAGCCATCCATTGCTCGTGCTTCTCCATCATCGACGACATGTCCGTAAGCGTGCGGGATGCCACGTTAGATGCCAAGAGGGCGATCACAGCCAAGGCTGCCAGTAGGCATTTGTTTGTCGAGAGAGCCATGGAGCTAAATTAAAGGTGGTGTGGATGGTGGAATGGAGTAGGCAAGGGAATTAACTCGGTTGTATGCATTGAATTCTTAGGAGGATATTGGTTTATATAGAGGAGAGGGAGATCGGATTGCACTTCACGTAGAGGTGGTGGATAAGGACTTGTACGTGCCGTGCATGACTTCTGCATTGATTTGGATGGGGATCGAGAATGACAGGTTAAAATTAATAGCACAACACTGATTGAAAAAAAAAAAAAAAAAAAAAAAAAGCCTAATTAGCACAAACAAGGGATCAAGCTGGTTATCTTAAAGAGGCTAATTGTTGCAGAACGGCAAGCGCAAGATTTTTGTTTCGTTTCGGTTGGAGAAGGTTTCCCTATTGACTATTGGGTGTCTTTTTTGCAATTGGAGGTGTTCCATAATTAAACCAAATTTCCTAATGATCTCACTTGAGTTAACCTGCAACGATATTCTACTTTGATCTACATCCTCTCAATCAATATAAGCAGTATATTTTAAGATAATACCTGATGCAATGTAAAAATATTGGTCAAGATTTTTTTAATAAGTTATCTATTAATTTAAATTAATTGCTTAGTATTGAATCTTAAGATGATGATTAATGTTGGATTTGCCATGTTTGTCGAGTTTTGGAAACCCCAATTTCTAGGACTATCCTGGGCCTTCTATTTCTAAACTTTAAAATTATGATCTTCCCTCCAAATGGAGGTGGCAGAGAGGGACTTGTACGTGCCGTGGGGTTTTTATTGATATGGACGAGGGAATTGGGAGGAGAATGATAGGGCCCCAGAAAACGAGCCATATATAGGGTGATACTAGCGGCTTATGTACCAGAAAGAAAAGGCACGTTGGGATTACGTGCAGAAGGTTACTTGTCGTGAAGGATTCCACAGAATAGGCGCCAATTATGGGATCTTTGTTTTCGGTTGGACGAAATTTAACTGCAGATTCTTATTTTGCCGTCGTTGGCACATCATGGATAGATTTCAATTTCATCACGATTCAAGATGCTGTAAGTAAAGTCATATGATGGCTCCATTGATCCAATTGATCATCTTCAGAGCATAAGACTCGTGACGATTCAAGGAACGAATAACGCCTTTATGTGCATTAGCTTTTCGTTCAGAAAGCTATTTGAATCTGGTACTCCGGACTTCAACCAAAAAGCATTACCTCTTTTGGACAGCTTGAAGATTCCTTCGTGGCTCGCTTCAGCACCAGCAGAAGAATGCCATAAACCTTCGACACCCTCTTCTCGATCAAGCAAGGAGAGGATGTGGCCATTTCGGCCATGAAGCAAGGTCTACGGAGTTTCCGATTCACCTATTCATTGGACAAGAACCATCCCCAGATCTATGCAAAACTTTTGGAGCATACGGATAAGTACATCCACGTAGAAGAAGGTGCTTCTGGCCGGCGCCAACCAAATGAAAATGATTAGAAAAAGAAGAAACAGCGGAAGAACGACGTTTCTGCTGGACCAAACCAGCCTACATAAAATAGAAAAATAGTCTTCTGCTGACTGAAAATAATACCGACTAATATAAAAAGCCGGTACAACACCTATACTCTCCTCACCACTCCGCGTGCCCTAATCTTGATGGAAATTGAGGAGGAAAATTACCTTTGCCGACCTCCATCGATGAAGAATCGGAGGAAGGATAAGAGGAAGTACTGTCGGTTCCATCGTGACTACGGCCACGATACTGAACAGTGCTTTTAATTAAAAGATGAGATTGAGGCTCTCATTCGACAGAAATTTTTAGCCAAGTACTGGCTTGATTGCCCGACTCAGTTTCATGCCGATCAACCATCTGCTCCGAAGGAAGTTCATCAAAACCGACCAACGATTGGAGTAATCAACATGATCTCCAGATGGCTAAGAACTGGGGTGGCAACATCTGAAGAGGGATCGACCAAAAAATGATGATCCAATGAATCTATTTTTCTTTCGGATGATGATGTCAGAGAATTCAAATTTCTCATGATGATGCCGTCGTGGTCTCGACGATGATAGCAAATTACGATGTAAAAGGAATTCTTATTGATAATGGAAGTTTGACTAATATTTTATTTTACTCTGCATTCTTCCAAATGAAACTCTCGATAGAACACCTTCGAAAAATTTCTATCCCTTTAGTTGGATTTATGGGAGATGTCGTCGACGTTGAGAGAGATAGATAGATCTTCCATTAACTATGGGGATAGAACCTCAGCAGAGTACCATCATCTTGACTTTCATGATCGTTAGAATCCCGTCAACATATAATGTCATACTCGAAAGGCCGAGACTCAACGCTCTCAAGGCGATAGTATCAATATATCATTGGTTAGTCCAATTTTCGATCAAGACCGAAGTCGGAGAGATGCGAGGCGACCAACAAATTGCCCGATGATGCTTCGTGATCACTACTAAGGAAAATAAATCAGAAGATTCTTCATCGCTGGAAAGTCTTGATCAATGGGATGATGAAAATTAGGGTGAGCCAGCTAAACAGTTGCTCTTCATTCCATTGCTGGAAGATGACCCAACCAAAACTATTCAAATTGGGTCACACCTTCAGGCGATGGAGCATGAACAACTGGTTCGGCTGCTAAGAGCTAATATCAATGTATTTACTTGGTCGGCTACCGATATGCCTGGTATACCTCCGAAAGTAATCATTCATCAATTAAATATCAATCTAAGCATCAAGCTGGTGAGACAGAAGAAGCGATCATCCTCTCCTGAGTGACAGAAAGTAATCAACGAAGAAATCGATAAGCTCCTTGCGGCAGGCTTCAACAGGGAGGCCCATTACCCTGATTGGCTTGAGAACATCATCATGGTAAAGAAAGCCAACAGAAAATGATGCATTTGTATTGATTATACTAACTTGAATGAAGCATGTCCGAAGGATAGTTTTCTCTTTCGAAGATAGATCAACTTCTCGACGCAACTTCGGTACATCGACTTCTAAGCTTTATGGATGCTTTTGCGGGCTATAATCAGATCTGGATGGCACTTGAGGATGAAGAACATATCGTCTTTGTCATCGACAAAGGGATTTATTGTTATAAGATCATGTCATTCGGACTTAAAAATGTAGGGGCAACCTACCAAAGGTTGGTGAATAAGGTCTTCAAGCCGCAAATTGGGCAAAACATGAAAGTATATATTGATGATATGCTAGTAAAAAGCACGCAAAGTCAGGACCACCTTCGAAACTTAGAAGAGGCTTTTGACACACTATGACGGCATCGGATGAAGCTTAATCTAACTAAATGTGCCTTCGAAGTGATGTCCAAAAAGTTTCTTAATTTTCTTATTTTACATTGAGAAATCAAAGTAAATTCCAAAAAGATAAATGCAATTATCGATATGAAGTATCCAACCTCGAAGAAAGAGATACAACAGCTCAACGAAAGAATTGCTGCCCTTAGCTGATTCATCTCCAAGTCCGTCGAAAGATGTCTACCATTCTTTAAAACTCTACGGTAGATCAGAGACTTCTTATGGACCGATGAATGCTGGTGATCCTTTGAAGAGCTGAAGAAATATCTGATGATTCCTCCATTGCTCGTAAAACCTATGGAAGGAGAACCTTCATATTTATACCTGGCCACATCGGACGAAGCTGTTAGTTTAATTTTGGTCAGACAAGATGAGAGTCGAGCACAACATCCTATTTACTATGCAAGTAAGGTGCTTCATAATGCTGAAACCCGATATTCGAAGGTGGAAAAAATAATTTATGCCTTGATTATTTTGACACAATAGCTTCAGCCCTACTTCCAAGCCCATACAGTTCACGTCCTATGCAACAAACTCTGAAGTCAATTCTGTATCGACCAGATACCTCAGGCAGGATAGCAAAATGGGCAATAAAGCTTCATGAATTCAACATCCAATATCACCCACGTTCATCAATGAAAGCCCAAGTTTTGATTGATTTTATTGCCGAATGTACCACCTTGGATATCAAGTCCGAGCAGAGAGAAACAACGTATAAATCGACAGATGACATTCCTAAAATCGATCATCAGTCGACGTGGGTGTTACACGTCGATGGGGTGTCGAATGCTCTTGAGAGTGGTGCAGGACTCATCTTTGTAAACGTCGATGTAATAGTTGTCGAGCATGCCCTTCGATTTAATTTTAAAGCTTCAAATAATCAAGTTGAGTATGAAACTCTCCTAGCTGGCTTGAAAATTATCAGAAAGCTTGGTGTTGAAGAACTAGAAGCATTCACCGACTCTCAACTCATTGTGGGATAAGTTAAAGATGACTTCGAAACTCGCGACAATGCAAAAGTATTTGCAAAAGATCAGAGATCAAGCTTCTACTTTCAAATACTTTGACATCATGTACATTCCTAGAGCAGAGAATGCTCGAGCCGATGCACTCTTCCGACTCGCTGTCACTGCCCCTAACAAACTTGGCCAAACTTGCATTGAATATCTCGATGTGCCAGGTATCAAAAGGATGGAAGAAGTATTGCAGATCGACGACGAGCCAAGTTGGATGGATCCGATTATTAAGTACCTGATCGAAGAAATTATATTCGATGATCCATCTAAAGCAAAGCATTTAAGGTGGATGGCCTCGCAATCTGTCATGATGGAAGGACGACTCTATAAGCGATCTTTCTTTCTTTAACTATTAAAGTGCCTTGGACCTACTGATGCCGACTATGCACTCTAAAAAATCCATAAGAGGATCTATGAAAACCACCTAGGGGGCAAATCTCTCACCTACAAGATCCTCCGATAAGGGTATAATTGGCCAACGATGCAGAAGGATGCGGCTTAGTTCATTCGAAGATGCGAGCCATGCTAGAGATATGCCAATATCCAATAACAGTCGGTAATGCAATTGACATCGATTATAGCACCATGATCGTTTGCATGATGGAAAATCGATATACTTGGTCCTTTCCCTTCGGTATCTGGGCAAAGAAAATTTTTGGTTGTCGCCTTTGATTACTTCACAAAATGGATGGAAGTTGAACCTTTGGCACAAATTATGAAAAGCAAGATGGAGGATTTCATTTGGAAATCTATTATCTATAGGTACGGACTCTCGCATACAATCATAATCGATAATAGTCGATAGTTCGACAATCAAAATTTCAAAGACTTCTGTGCGATGTACCATATCACGTACAAGCTGACGTCTGTCGGTCATCCACAATCGAATGAAGAAGCGAAAGTTATGAATCGAACGATCCTCCATGGTTTGAAAATCTGGCACAATGAGGTTAAAGGTCTCTAGATGAAAGAACTACCTTCAGTACTATGGGCTTACCGAACCATCCCGTGAGTTTCGATAGGCGAATCTCCATTTAACCTATCTTACAGGATAAGGATAGAGATACCCATTGAAATCAGGCTACCATCAGTGAGAGTGAAAAAATATGATGAGTCAAGTAATTTGGATCGTTGAAGAGATCTAGACCTGTTACCTGAAGTCCGACAACAAGCGCAACTCAGAATGGCTGCTTACTAACAATGAGTTATAAGATATTATAATAGAAGAGTTAAACCAAAAAAGATTCGCCTAGGAGATTTGGTCCTACGGAAGGCTGAAATATCCAAACCTCTAGACCAAGGAAAGGTCTCCCCAAACTAGGGAGGATCTTACCGAGTGACAGAAATTCTTCGACCTGGAGCATATTGACTCGAAACTCTCGATGGAGTTGAAGTCCCCTAAACATGGAATGCCGATAACCTTAAAGTATACTATCAATGAAATCGGCTCCACGTACTTCAAACAAATAAAAAAGATAATATTTTGTGAAGTCTTTTGCAAAGATGTCACCCCCATACTCGACAATCGATTAACCAACGTATTAGCCGATCGAAAATCGAACAAATTGACTAATGAAAGAGAATCTGATCGATTAGCCATTGGTTAAGTATTCTAACCGACAATCAATCGGCATGTTTCATTTGATGGAATCCAACAACCGATGAATGAAGAATGATTGATAGTCGGACTTTTCAATCATCTTTGGTCAAGTACTTCAAATCATCGATATAATCGGTTTCCTACAATAGAATCATCAATCGGTCGACTGATAGATGATGCATAACCTCCTTATAAGTGACAAAGAAAGAAAAGCATCGAACTTTGGTTGCAGACTAGTTGGTTTGTCCTGGCTAGTGACTAACACAATCTTTGCTAATTTGGCCATGGCTGAATCGAAGGACATTTGGCTTGCCCTCGATCATCATATAATTTAGAGAATCAATTAAGTGTTAGACGATAAAAACTGACCAAAAGTCAGTAAATGGTTGGTTGGAAACCGACCCAGGGTTGGTTTGTCTCCAACCTAGAAATGCCTTAAAAAATGACTAAGTGTTAGCAAAAATTCTGATCTAATGTTAGTTTGAAAGCTAGCCAAAAGTTGGTTAAATAAAATTGACTGACGGATGGACAACAACCGATCAACCGAAATATTTGTAGTCACAACGTATAAAGCAAAGTCACATAATAGGAAATAAGTAAAAGTAAAATTTTTCATTACTGAAAAAAGAATTTACAAGTGGACCTTTGGTCCTTACAAAATTCAAAACTATAAGTTTTAAAAATAGATGATAGTACAAAATCTATTCGACGATCGACTGCTCCAAGGGTTGATCGGGAACGACTTTAGCTTTGGTTAGCGGTGCAGCGTCCATCGGCAGAATGACTTCGGTTGGAGTAGCTTCCTCCTTCTTCGATGGGACTTTAGCCACCAATTGGAAAGTCAAATCCATCGGCATGGAGGTACCTAATACATCTTTGGCTGGAACCATGGGAACTGCAGAAATAGCCAACTCAGTTGAAGCAAGAATGGTGATGAGAGCACCATTGTCCATCGGGTCTATAGGGGATCCATCGCCTCCTCCCTCTTCCTTCTCTTCAGCACCATCTCCTCTTTCTTCTTCTTCTACAGCACTGGGGACGATGATGTTGCTAAGGTCAAGGTCAGGAAAGAGTTATTGGACAGTATCTCGACCGTCGTCTAAGTCGATCCAATAGGAAGCTTCACTTTCCTACAAGATCAAGGTCTTCAAGTCAGACGAGATTTTGAATTCCTCAATACCCAGCTCTTTCATCCGATAGAGATGCTTCCCCCTCAACAGATTGCCACTTTTGATGGCAATCCTCCACCTCGTTGGCCCAATTATTGCAGTCCTTCTCTAATTTTTGTACCGCATGCTTCTTCTTCTTGATGTGGCTTTTCTGGGCCTTTACATCTGCCTAAGCCAACGTGAGATCAATTTGAACCGACTCAAGTTCAACTCTGAGGTGGGAGACTTCATCGGACAGCCTCTTCTCTCGGGCGGCAACATCCTTTTCCCACTCCTCCAATTGATGGATCACTGCATCGCATTTGGCGTTCGTGGTCGACACAGAGTTGGAGCACGCACGCCGAAGATCGGCCATCTTACGATAAGTTGACTCAAGCTCAGCCATGTCGTGAGCCCACTATTCAAAAAAAATAAGTTAAGTTGGTAAAAAGAAATAGAAAAAGAGAGAAAAGAAGAAGGCAAAAGGTAGAGAAAAAAGGTTGTGGGAAGTTATTGGCTTACCCCAATCAATGTCGGGTAAAATGACTCGAACATCTCTTTTAAGGTCCGATGCCTCCTCAACTCTCGATCAGTCAGGAGAAGAATGGCATGAACCAAGTTTCTTGCCAGCTGAGGATTGAAAAAAGCTGACCCACCTTTCGAAACTCGAACGTTAAGATGCTCAGAATCCGTATACCCATGGCTGGAAGAATCACTCCCAATCGGTGCAGGCAAAGCTGGCGCCTTTCCTTTCCTTCCGATCGATGATTGTTCGGAAGGCGCCGACATCCACTCGAGCATCGATGGAGACTGTGAATGCCCCTCGTGAGCTGAGGTTGATTAGTGGGTGGGCACGACGATGGTCAGTTGAGCTACCGATGATGGAGCGACAGTCGGAGCATCAACGATAATAACATCCTTCTCTGATCGAGTAACGGTCAGAGGGGCTTCAAAAGATGTTGCCATCGCTGGAGCATGTAGGGCGATGATGGGAATACCAAGATGCCCAGAAGGTGCCGTCAAAGGAGCATCGGTAGCCGAAGCATCAGCTGCCCGACCCTTCTTCAGCACGTGTGATGGGCCGGCACTGGATGCCGCCCTCTTTTGAGTGGCAAACTGGCGGACTTCATCCACAGAGATTTCAAGAGGAAGATGCATCCCTACAAAATCAAATAATGAAGTCAGATCAATATTAAAAACCAGTCGAATGAAGGAAAAGATAAAATTATTAACACCGTATGTACCTACGGATAGTGTCGGACGAAGTTTGGCATCGTACAAAGACTCTTCGATATCAGCTCTTTCTACGAGAAAACTCTCATATCCTTCAGCCAAAGGAATTCTTCTTGATCAGCTCTGGATCCATCTGACTATTTTTATTTGAAAGGATATTTGGCTCTCCCCATACTGATGGAAAGCCCCAAAAAGTAGGAGGAGAAACAAAGAAGAACTGGATCTTCCAATCGTGAATAGACGATGGAAGACCAGTGATATATAAAAGAAAGCTTCTTTTTTGGGGTGAAATACCACCATCCGTCGGCCTTCAGATGGGGTCTGAGGGAAAAGAAAGGTCTAAACAAGGAAAGTCGAGGAGTCGTCGGGATTAACCGACATAGCAAAGCAAAGAAGATCAAAAGCCGAATGGAGTTCGACGCTAATTGGGTTGGACATATCCTATAATAATCAAAAATATTTTGGAGGAACTCTGGAACAGAAAACCTAAGGCTTGACCTAAGATTTTCTATATAAAAAGCTATAAATCTCGATGGAGACGAATTCACCCGACCGTCAGAGCCAGGAGCCAACAATCAAAAGCCCTGTAGGATTCGATACTTAATCCGAAGTCACTCCACGATTGATGTCGTCAGGATAGAAGCTTCGACTGCTGGACCTCGTGATGAACTATTATGATTAGCCATGCACACGATAATAAAATAAAAAGAAAGAAACAAAGATGTCAAAGAGAAGGTTCGAACTTCGAACCCGAGGGCTAAAGGACAAGAGAACAAACAAAGTTTCCAAAAGCTACTACTATTGAAAGCAGTGAAAGAAAAAAGATCGGAGGGTGACCAGTATATATAGGACCCACTTATGGTCAAGATGCACAGAAACCTCACCAAATGCTGACACATGTTGATCGAAGAGCGATTGAACATCAAATTCCTCGAGCTCCGCAATCGTTCATTTATTAATGACGATTGTTGCAATCCCCAAAGCATGGAACAACAAATTGTCAGAGATTATAAATGATAGGTGGCAGAATGAAATTCAAGACAGCACCACGTGTTAATCCCCTGCATTTGATGTATCAAGATAAAATGTCAAATCATCAAGCCAGACTTGGACGTGGGGGGCAACTGTTGGGAGATATTGAACCAACGCCTAACTCGCCAACCAGTCCACTGCTCAGCGATCGGTCGAACATTAGATGATGACCATCATCTGACGATCGATAATCGATGACAAAGAGGGCTAGCCAGCCAACAACCTAACAACTATTAGGAGATATCGAACCAATGCCTAACTCGCCAACCTATCCACCGCTCAGCGATCGATCGACCATTAGACGATGACCATCATCTGACGATTGATAATCGACGACAAAGAGGGCTAGCTGACTGACAAAAAGTCTTCAAATTGATCGATCAATGATCGGCCAATTTCAAGATATATCGATCGACCGACCATCGATCGGTCTAGATATGTCGAACAATCAATGGATGTTTTATAAATAACTCATCCAACTTCTGATCGGCCCTATAAAACTATCTCTGAGAAAAGCAGGCAACAATGATTAATGATTAGTTCTAACCACCTCCCCATGAGTGCATTACGTCGGAAAAAGAGGGATCCACGTACTAAATGGTTATCACTCCGACACCTATAAAAAAAAGGTAAACTGGCTAGTTTGGTAAGACAAAATAAGATACTTGAGAGCAAATTTTGTTCTCTTGCTCCTTAGATTTCTATTCGATCAGTCTATCTTACCAACTTAAGCATCGGAGGATCTCCATCGGAGCCAACTCCGATCAGTGCGGACTTATCTTTATAGATTTTTCGGCATTGATTTGCAGGCATAGGTGGATTGGCCACAACAGTACCAAAAGAGCTGCATCTTAGTCTGCCAAATGCTGATATTATTTTTGCTATTATCTATTGAACTTTTTGATTTCAAATTTTGCAAGCATTATCTTGAAAATATAATAGAAAAAGCTAAGGTTCTTATACTACTTGTTGAGATAGATAGAGAAAATAATGAAACAAGAAGAAAAAAAAATATAATATATATTTTTAATTTGTGATTTGGCCTGTTGAACTACGTCCGTGGGTAGAAATGATGCAAAAATTTCACCATAAAAAAATGAAGATTACAAAGTCTAAACTTTCTTTCAAATACTAGCCTCTAACACATCTATTTTCTAGAACACTCGGTTGCTCTCTTCCTTTAGGATTACAAAAGAAATGTATAGTTGAACAAGTCGACTTCAACTCAAATTTGTGTTCCTAGACAATAATCAATTTAGTCTAATATATTAAGTAGAGTAAGTCGATAATTTGGTCTCAATCTCAATCTCAAGGATTTATAAACTCGAGATGTACTCAACAATCAATGTAGCCCTTGTTTCTGTATGTGATTCATTGGTATATCTTAAATTTAATATTTTAGGTGAACTATTATGGTATCAAAAAACTTTCACGTTCCTCACATTTTTCTTATAAGCATGTGGTTAGTCTTGGCCAAGGCGAGGGCCTAGACTTATGTGACTTTCTGTGATGCTGCTTGTGTTGGGCCCAGTAAGTTCGGATTAGTGATCCTATCATAGAATTTGGTGTAAAGAGTAATGCTTTCTACACCGCACGTAGTGTAGAAAAAATGACGTGGATTACATCGAATAATTCCATTAAAACAAACGTAGCTACCACTTCCCAAGATGAGTTTAATGTTCTACAGTGCTCAAAATTTTGGATGTCGAAAATATTCTTTTTCAAATACTACTACAAAAATGATCTATGGCAGTAATTTTCATTAACCGATACTATAGATCCGACATATGGCAACGGTTACAAAAAATTGCTGCTATAGGTCCTACAAAAAATCGCTGCTGTAGGTTGGACCTATAGCAGCGATTTTTTGTAACCGCTGCTATAGGTCGATCTATAACAGCGGTTTATTATAACCGCTACCATAAGTCGGACCTATAGCAGCGGTTAGTAAGAACCGCTGCTACAATCTAATTTATGGCAGTGATTAATTATAATCGCTGCCATATTATTTTTTTTTTAAATATTATATAATTTTAAAATTTAATACTCATTTTTACCGTTCATTATCTAAATAATTATCATTAGAGTGTCTTCACAAAAGATCGCCTCGATCCAATGGTTCTAGCTTCGTCGATAAAAAAAATTTGATTTCAACGATCACGAACGACGATGCGATGATCTGATAGATGGAGACCTCCGATGGATCCAAAAATCAGCAACAATGATCTTGATGATGTTTGTAGCATACTATCAAAATTTTACTTCAATCATATATCATTATCTTGGTCAATTTAGTATAGGTTAGTTTCGATCGTTAAATGATAAACGAGTGATCAAAAGACCAAACGATGTTCGATTATGAGATAATTATTTTTATAAATGATCTTGGCTACTAATTTAATTATTTTTTATGATGGTGATTATAAAATTTAACTCGTGAGATGAAGAATAATTTAAAATTATACATCTTCTAATAATCATTCCGAAACTTCACTGATTGTTATGCTCGTACTTTTGCAATATCTACTTAACATGAACAGTTTATATAAAAATAATTTAAATTTTATTATCATCATCATATAAAATATTTAAAATTATAATAAAGATAATTTAACTAAAAAATTATCTCATAATCGAACACCGTTTAACCTTTTGATCGCTTGTTTCTAATTTAACGGTTGAAATTATTTCGTACTAAATTGACTATGATAACGATATCCGATTGAAGTAAAACTTTGATAGTATGCTATAAATATCATCGAGATCATCATTGCAGATTTTTGAATCCATCGAAGATCTTCATCTATCAGATCATCGCATCGTCATTCATAATCGTCGAAATTAAATTTTTCTGATCGATGAAGCTAGAGTCATCAGATCGAGGCAACCTTTTGCGATGACACTCTAATGATAATTATTTAGATAATGAACGGTGAAGATGAATATTAAATTTTAAAATTATATAATATTTAAAAAAAATAAAAAAAAATTTCATCTATGGCAGCGGTTATCAAAAATCGCTGTCATAGATCTACAGCAACGGTTATAGAACCGCTGCCATAGATCTATGGTAATGATTTTGGATAACTGCTATCGTAGATCTTTGATAGCGATTCGATAATCGCTGTCGTAGATCTATGGCAGCGGTTCGATAACCGCTGTCATAGGTTAGGTTAAAAGTTCTTAAATTTTTTTTTCTTTCATGTGCGCTCGATCTCTATCGCTCTCTCTCTCTCTCTCTCCCTCTCTCTCCCTTCTCTTCATCATCGGTGAGGTTCCTTCCCCCTGGGCCGACGTTGCCCCTCCTCCCCCTCGGTCGGCGTCGTCCCTTCTTCCCCCTCCCTCTCCGACCCCTCCATCCCTGGCTACCCCTCCCCGCCACCTCCAACCCGACCCCCCCACCCCTCCATCCGACCCTCCCTTATTCCCTAGCGAAACTCCCTCTTCGACGAACCCCCATTCGACCCTCACTCGGTCTCCTATGAAACCCTCCCTCCGACGAACCCCCATCCATCCTCGACTCCGTCGACCCCATGACCTCCCACCCCCCCTTCCTTACAACCCCCTCTTTCACCCTCCTTCGGCTCCCACGAAACCCCACCATTCTAACCCTCCCTCAAGTGCGAAGCCTCCTTCGACCTCCTCGTCACTATGGACCCCTCCCCTTGGCCTCCATCCCCGACCGTCTCTGCTCTCTTTTTTTTTCTCTTTTTCTCTCTTCTCTATCTCACTATCTTGCTTTTATTTTGTAGGTTACCTCTAGTGCCGTCGTCCTCCTCTAGCATTTTCTTCGGTGACTCTCGGAGCTTTCGATGCGACTCGCTCTCTATAGCCATAGGTATAATTTTTTTTAATTTTATAATATTATTTATTAATCATATATATTTAAAATAATTTATAAAATATTTATAATAAATATTATAAATATTTATTATAAATATTATAATTATTTGTATGTTATAGTTTTTGGATCGTGCCGTGGTGGTAGCCTTGGGCTATGTCATATTGACGGCTGTGGATTAGATCTATCATGGATTGGATTCAGATCGAAATCTGAATATTCAGATCTAGATCTAATTTTAATTACTGATATCGAATTCGAATCTAAATATTCGATGGGTCTATACTTGAGAGAGAAAGAGAGGGATCTGGTCTTGCCGCCATCATTAATTATTTATGAATTTAATTCATGTTGTAGAATTTATTGTATAATATTTTTTGGATGTTTATATCTTATTACTTTTATTTATTGCATTGCATAATGATAGATCCGTTAATTGATTAGTGTATATAATCTTCAGCATCCGTACAATTATATGTAATTATATAGATTAGAAAATTATGTACAATGATCAATTAATTATTCAATATGGATAGTTTAAAAATTATAGATAATTATATAGATAATTACAGTAATCAAACGGTATGCTAAGAATTTCGAATAAAATTTTGGACAGTATTTTTCTTTTGTTCTTCCTACACGGGAGAACTAAGAGAAAATACTATCAAAATTTTATTCGATCCCTATTGCATATCATTTGATTATTGTAATGAACTTATAGAATTAATATAATTTCTGAATGAGATAGAATCTATCTTTACCTATTTGTTGGTGATAGGATGCATTTATTGTATATCTAAAAATGATATTTAATCTGAGTTTCACACATGATTTACTTGCAGTATCATCATTTTTAAAATAGATAAAGGATGGATGAAGTTTAATAGACTCTCACCAGAATATTAAGCTAAACTTCAAAAATTTCTTGATTATGCTATAGAGAAATTTGGGGATCATGGATTGATCCAATGTCCGTAGAAAAAGTGTATGGGTGGGCCATGGCTACCTCGTCAAGATGTCAATGATCACCTCACTATTTATAATTTTAAAGTCAGTTATGAAATTTGTTAGGACCAACATGATGAGGGCAGGCCACAAGAAGGTGATCAACCTGAAGGAGGAGTGAAACAAATAGTTTATGATATTTTTTATTTGTTGGCCATAATGACGATGCATCTACGTCCATGTCTAATCCTGTGATTGATCGAATGATAAACAGAGAGGATGTGGAGAAGGTCTGCAAGTTGATTGAGGATGCTAATATTTCATTGTATCCTAGATGTGAAAAGATGGTGAAGCTTGAGTTCTTAATCTGATTGTATCATACGAAATGCTCCAACGGATTCAGTAATAATAGAGTGAATTGCATACTAGAGCTTTTGGAGGATATTCTTTTGGATGATGCATAAATTTCAAAGAATAATAATGAGGCATCGAAGATTATTGAACAACTGAACTTTACTTATACCAAGATACATGCATGTCCCAAGATTGCATGCTCTATTGGGAGGGGGATGTCAACCGCAACGAGTGCACGAGGTGTGGTGTATCAAAATAAAAATGGAATAAAGATGGCACATCGACTCATGTATCTCAAAAGTTGATGTGGCATTTTTTTTTGATTTTGAGACTACAAAATTTATTTATGTCGGTAAAGACATCGAAGGACATGAGATGGCATGAAGAGGATCAAATAAAAGATGATGCATTGAGGCATCCAGCCGATGGAGAGGCATGGCAGAAGTTTAATGAATTATATCCCAACTTTGCACAAGAGATATGTAAGGTGAGGTTGGGCTTGTCGTGCGATGGTTTCAACCCCTTCAAGCATATGAATACTATCCATAGTATATGGCCAATATTTATTCATGTTTACAATCTTCCACCGTAGATGTATATGAAAAAATTCTTTGCTTTCATGACAGTGCTCATCTCTGGATCAATGGAGGTAGGTAATAACATTGATGTTTATTTGCAGCCTCTTATTACTGAGCTAAAATAGTTATGGAGCATTCAAGATATTCCAACTTTTGATGCTTTACTGAATGAGTCATTCTCCATGCGCGTAGTGCTTTTATGGACAATAAATGACTTTCCAGCTTATGCCCTAATATCGGATTGGAGCACCAAAGGTGAGCTAGCATGTTCGATCTATGAAAGAAACATTCGATCTATAAGGTTGACACATCGGAGGAGCTTTAGCTATATAGGGCATCGACGTTTCTTTCGATGAAACCATCCATACAGAAGGGATGCATGCTTCTCGATGACACTATTGAAGAAGGTGAGGTGCCTGGCCAGATGTCTGGGAGTAAAGTACTTAGAGAGTTGGATGATCTCAGTGTTGAATTTAGAAAAGATGATCTGATTGGTGATAAAGAAAGAAAGTATTGATCAAAAAAAGATGACACACACTTTAATTGGAGGAAAAAAAGCATCTTTTTTGACTTGCCATATTGGGAGACAAACTTATTGCGCCACTACTTAGATGTAATGCATATTGAAAAGAATATGTGCGAGCTCCTTTTAGTAACAATCTTGAATATCAAAGATAAGATCAAGGATGACTTGAATTTCTGACTTGACTTGAAAGAATGGGGTATTGGAAGATCACTCCATCCAGAGCCGATAGGGAGAGAACAATGGAGGCTTTCTCATGCATGTTATATTATGAATGCCTTCGAACGGTCAACATTTCTTCGTGTGTTGGAGAATATAGAGGTCCTAGATGGATACTCAAGCAATATATCAAAGCTTGTGAATAGTAAGGATGTTAAACTTGGAGGATTGAAGATTCATGATTATCATGTATTGATGTAGAAATTGATCCCAATAGCAATTCACTGCATGTTGCCAAAAAATATTAGAATGGCGGTTATTCATCTTTGCAACTTTAAAGAGATATTTGAGCAAAGAGGTTACGTAAGAAAGACGTGAAGAAAATGAAGGCAAAAGCGGTGACTATATTATGTGATCTAGAAAAGATATTTCCACTATCATTTTTTACGGTTATGATGCATCTCATCGTACACGTTGCGGAAGTTGCACTTGGAGGCCTAGTGTTCAGCCGATGGATGTATCATATTGAAAGAAATATTCAAACTTTAAAATTTTATGTAAGAAATATGAATCACTTGGAGAGATCTATAGCAGAAGGTTATTTGAGTCAAGAGTGTATGGATTATTTAAACAAGCTCGAGACACGTCGTAATCGATCAATGAGAAATTAGAATGCTCAGTATGACCCAATTGAGCCTGCATTTGAGTCCATTTCATAGTCAGGTAGACTTTTTACTTTATACCATCTCACTAATTTGAGCATTAAGGAAAGAGATAAGGCACACCACACGTACTCTTCAACTATGATGTCATTGAGCCGTATATAAGATGAATTACTCAGCATTATTTATTTCATAATAATTAAAAAAGTATATTCAATTATACCTAAATTTATTCTTTGTGCATGCAGCAAACACAAGGAGGTCATAAGAATAAAATATGGCGCTCTAAGTATGCGAGAGAAAATGCATAGCAATGAATTTTTTGAATGATTTAAAGATTATGTAAGTGATTATATATTCTTGTCTGGTACAACTTATTGGAACATGTTTACTAATTAGGTGTCATCTCCTTAATTAGATGTGGAGATTGCCGCTCAATGATGTGAGCCCTGAAGTGCATGCTCTTTCAATGGGCCCTAATTGTACCATACATGAGTATAAATAGCTCATCATTAATGGCTATAGATTTAATATTTATAGTAGATCCATAAATATGGCAACACAAAATAGTGGCGTCATGTTAAGCACCACCACTAGGTGTTATGCTAGCTCGCGGGATTTACATCCTCGTATGGAGTATTTAAACTATTATGGTGTGGTGGAAAAGATAATTATCTTGGACTATTATTCTAAAGAAAGGATCGCATTGATGAAGTACAATTGATTTGACATCTTATCATAATCTGGGATGAAGACTGATGAGTGTGGTTTTACTCTCGTTAACATGCAACACCATCTCCGTATTGAAGAACCGTATATACTTGCCTTTCAAGCTAGTCAAGTCTTTTACGTTAGTGATTCATTGGAGCCTTAATGGATTGTTATTGTGAGGATGATGCCTAGGCATATTTTTGATGATACCGAAGTTGATGATGATGTTGGACCATGCATGCAAAGCGCTCCTCTAGGACAAAACTTATCTGATACTGTCGAGGTTCTAGATACATTTGTCATGAGCGATGGTGATGTCCATATTGTAGATGCCACTAGGCGATGAATTCAACATTCTGGTATAAATTATTAGAGTCTAATTATTAATTTTTATTTAAATTTTTCTTTATTTCTTTCTTATTTTGATCAAAGAGCTCTCTTTCTTCTGATCTTTGGAAGCTTAAGAAAAATATGTGCCATGCCGGTAGATCATGCCGTGCCGGTCACTAAGAGAACCCCCATCTGGTATAAATATTAGAGACTATTTATTAATGCTATACTAATATTATTATTTAACATATTATATTGATTAATATTTATTAATGTTGTAGGTCATAATGGCACCGAAATGCTATCTAGCTTTCACCTCTATCCCTTGGCGGGTTATGTATAGTTCAACATCCGAGGAGCAGTCGGAGCATACTTTGTCTACCTCAGTGCACGTTTTGGAGTCACGAGCTTCGAGGATATGTTGGCCTGCATTTTAGCTCCAACTCCAGCTTCAGCACCAGCTTCAGCTCCAACTCTAATGATGTAGATTTAGGAGAGTTTTGATATATTTTATTTTTTTAAAAAAATATTATAATAAATTTTATTCGATAATAAAATTTTAGTATTTTAGAATAATTTTTATATTTATTATATTTTTTTATGTTATATATCTATATTTATCGGATAAAATATATATAAAAAAATTTTAATTTTTTTAATTATAAAAAAAATTTAATTTTTTTAATTATAAAAAAATCTACGACAGTGATTTTATAATCGCTGCCATATCCATGTCAATCACTGTCATAGATCCATGGTGCTGACAATGCCAATCACTCATTAGACCTATGGCGGCGGTTAAGAAATCGCTGCTATAGATTACCTATGGCAGTGTTATATAACCGCTGCTATAGATAATCTATGGCAGCGGTTATGTAACCGCTACTATAGGTCGATCTATTGCAGTGATTTATAAACCACTGTAATAGGCTATCTATGATAGTTGATAAGTGATAAAAATATATTAATAAAAATATTAAATTATAAAATAAATTAATTTATTTTTAAAAAAATTAATATTTTTATTAATTTTATATAAAAAAGAAGATCATCAATATGAAAATCTTATTTTTTTGGATTAGATGAAATAAATTTCAAGCAAAACGGACTTTAAACGAGCCCGAAACTGAATTTCAAAGAAAATAAAAAAAAAGTCGGTCGGTCCGGTTCAAATCGGTTCAGAAAAATTGGCTCAGTAGATCGCTCGGCCCAATCGCACTCAGATCGATCACCTATTGATGCCTAGCTTACGCCATGCTGACGTTAGAATTTTTTGCGGTGCACGATGGAATGCTATAGTAACCAGACGAGGGCATTTCAGAGATTTCACAGGGACAAGCACACTCTAATTGGCTAAGAAAGCAGTGGTCCACGCAATGCCAGACTGGCGCATGATCTGTAGAAGGTATTTTGAGAATTTTGCCTGATCCGATGGATGCTGTTCGCTGGGATTTGATCGAATGGCAAAAATCTGAGCGCTGACGAATGGTGGATGTAGCTCTCGGTCGAGATTCAATGGTGGAGACACGTTACCAATTTTAAGCTAAGAATCAGAGGCTTCTTTGGATGCGATTTGATGGCCCAGATTCGATCTTCAAGACTGATCCAACGGTCCAAATAAATTTTGACTTGATTTAGATTTTTAAAATAATTTTTGAGTAGTTTTTGGCCTGTTTGATCGACATCCAACGGTCAGAATTGATCCAGGGTTTTTTTTAGTTATTTTAAGAGATTTAAACCCGATTTCAATGGGATTTCAACTTAAGACCATCTGGATTAGCTTATTTAAAGGCCTGCTGCCTGCTGTTGCCAAAGAGAAGAGGCAGGGAAAAAAAAGAGAGATTGAAAATAAAGAGAAAATAGGGAGAAATAGAGAGAATAGAGAAAGAGAGAGAGGTTTAGGAAGAGAAGAGAAAGAGTTTTTATTCTTTTTATTTTTCTTTCCTCTTTTTTTCTTCTTCCGAAGGCTGGTATACAAAACGACTTTCTTCTTCATCGAGTTCTCCATACCAAGAGCAACAGACAACTAATTTCAGTGAATAAACAATCTAATTTCTTCATGCTTTTTATTTTATTTGCTGTTTTTGAACTTGTTATCATGAACTAAATTTTTTTTTACTAAGGCTAAGGTGTAGCCACTCTTTTGATGCAATATTCAGTATGATTTATTTTTAATTTTAAATTTTATTCATGATGAGTATATAAATCTGATCTTAATGCTTTTAGATTACTGACGATCTTTTAATTGATCTGATAAACATAAATGATATGGACCAAGTACATCTATGTTATTGCTTCTTGATTATATATCTTGTATTATGAATCGAATTAGAATTCATATGTATGCGAAAATTTTAGTGCACTTTAGATGCAGCGTATTTTAAATAAAGGATTTCACAAAATTTAAAGCATCAATATTTATTTAAATTATATCTCGACCAAAGGATAATTAATAAATATTGATAGTTTTGCTACGTCTGGACCAAAAAGTAGTGAATAAACTAGGAGACTCCACCGTCACATGAAATAAAATTAACCTAATAACTTGAATATTGTATTAACTGAATTGATGAACCGATTGCCTTAGTAACCTATTGCTCTTAAGTTTAAAATCTTAATAATTACACTCTCTCTATTTTCTTATAATTTTTAATTATTTTTTTATTTTATTTTTTATTTTTTATTTTCATAAATTGGTCTTCTAAATAAAGTATAGGGAAGAGCTTTTCAGTACTTATTTTTCAATTCTCTAAGGACGATACTCTACTCACTTACTTTATTACTTGATCGACTGATGCACTTGCCATAGCTATAGATTAGCACACATCAACAGTGATTCAAACAACCGCTATAACAATCGCTGCTATAGAGCTACGGCAACGACCGCAGTGGCAGCGATCTACTGTTGCTAGAAAACCGCTGCCATAATCTATGGCAGTAGTTTTTTGGGCTACGGCAGCAATTACGAACCGCTACCGTAGCTATTTTTTATAGTAGTAAAAAATTATGATATTTTTTTACAAAAATTATGACATACTGCAGAAAATATAGATTTTCTGCAGGATGTCATAATTTTTATGAAGGAGTATCATAATTTTTGTATAGGAGTGTCATAATGCTATTTCAATGCATTCATTATTTTTTTTTTGTTCCTTCATGCCATATTATAACACTTCTATACAAAAATTATGACATCCATTCACAAAATTTATGGCACCCTGAATAAAATGCTATATTGCAGGGGTGCTATAATTTTTATGAAGTACTGCCATAATTTTTATGAAGATGTATCATAATTTTCATTATGACACTCCTATATAAAAATAATAATATTTCTTCATAAAAATTATGATATTCTGTGAAAATTTTTTTTGCAGAATATCATAATTTTTGTAAAGAGATGTCATAATTTATAAAAAAAAATATTTTTATCATCTAAAATTTTGAGTGCTATAGAATATTAAATGCATCTTGAAAAATGATAGCTATGTCATTTAATGAGATTATCTGTTGGAATTTATGTTAATTTTTTTACATCGTATGTGGTGTAAAAAGAATTACTCTTTGCGTAAAATTAACAGCCAACGTATATTTTCCTATATCTTGTTGTTATCGGCAAAAGTGAGATTTCTTTTCATCGTTTGTAAGGCCTCCGTATAACGCAGGAAGAAACTCCGAGAAGTCCACAATGATGGGAACAAGGACTAGGAATCCTTTGATCCAAAGCTACCGAGCAAGCTATATATATATATATATATGCGATTTATGCTGATATGAATAGGACGATCAGAATGAAATTAAGACTGTTGCCCAACTTATATACTACATTAATCGACAACTCTTCAGACCCCCGATAGGTCCAAAGGCACGCTTTATCTTGCTGTAATTTTAAACACCATAGGTGTCAGCAAGATTGAAGCGGATACACATATATAGACAATAATAAGAAGCACATATATATCCACCATAAGGTGTTACATGCGTCCACTCCTTCAAGCTGTTGGGTAAGAAGCTTTCATGGCAATGCCACAGAGCCTCTCCTTGGCATCAACGTCCCTCTCCATCCTGATGTATCCCTTCTCGCCCCAAGATGAACCCCATGAGTTCTTCATCAGCCAATACTTGGTCCCGTCACTCGTCCTGCCGTATCCGACAGCAGTGACAGCATGATCCAAATGAGTCCCACAGTCCCCAGTGAACACACCCCCCGAGTAGGACTGGAAAGCAAAGCCATGGCCATCGATGGCGACCGACACCGGCTGGTTCGCTACAGCCTTCAGGAGAGCCGCCTCGCTGTTGGCCGGCACGTCCTCGTAACCACTGATGGTGGCTGCATGGGAGCTGGATTTCTTGGTGTTGCAGGTGCCATCAGCAGCCGTGTAGGGGTAGTTGGCTTCGGTGGTATGGCCTCCATTGTTGATGATGAATTTGAAAGCATCGTCCATGAGACCCCCTTTGCATCCCTGATTCTCGCCTTTGGTGTCGCAGTCGACGAGCTCTTGCTCCGATAGAGAGATGAGGTTCCCGGTGCTGAGTTTGGTGATTCCCTCCATTGCGGCCACAGCAGAGAAGGCCCAGCAGCATCCTGCTCGGTGCAATGGATGTTACGTTGTTTGTTAAACAAATGGAAGGCAAGCAAGCTGAGATTTTGTAGCATGCATGATGGATGATGAACAGTTGAAATAATGAAGTGGTTACAACGGCCCACATTGGCCTTGGTTTTTGATGGGAGTGACTGCACCCTTAGCCCTCCAGTCCATGCTGGGGGGAACTGCAGTGGCGTTCTCATACTTGAAGCTCTTCGCCGCCATCCCGGAGCTCGGTTGGGATGGTTTAAATCCGGTGTACATGGCCGTGAACTCTTCATTGGTGAGGTCCGCAAACTGATTGATACCGAGCTTGTATGTGTGGTTCCCAGCGTTGAATGATTTGATCAATTGGACGTTGGCCTGGAAAATTTTGAAGTGCTGTTCCTTGTCGGCTGCGTCCTTGTACACGTGCCCGTACTGAGCCATCCATTGCTCGTGCTTCTCCATCATCGTCATGTCCGTAAGCGTGCGGGATGCCATGCGAGAAGCCCAGAGGGTGATCAGTGTCAGGGCTGCGAGTAGGCATTTGATTGTTGAGAAAGCCATGGAGCTAAAGGTGGTGCGGATGGTGGAATGGAGCTGGGAAGAGATAAATTAACTCGTTGTATGCACCGAATTCTTAGGAGGGTGCTGATTTATATAAAGGAGAAGGTGGGGGTTGCAAATGAGACGAACTACTCGTAAGTTACTTAAATTCGGCTCGAGTTTAAATTTAATTTTATTTGATTATTGGGTCGAACTTAAATATTCAAATTAAATTTAAGTAACTTCTTGAGTCAAACTTGAATAACAAAATTTTTGATTCGAAAGCTCATGAGTCTATTCGAATATATATATATATATATAATAAGATTCAATTTTGAGCTTCAGTATGATATGATTCATATTTAATTTTAAATTTTATTTATTTTTTATCGAGTCGAATTCAAATTTGAGATATTAACGCTTAGTTAAATTCGAGTTAAATTTAGATCTCAAGTATTTTGAGTTACGTCGAACTTAAATTTTCACTTATTCAATTTGACCCGACTGCACTTCTTACTTACTTGCACTCCACGTAGATAGGGACTTTGCATACTGTGACTTCTGTATTGACTTGGATGAAAACGAACGACAAATAGCATAACATTGACTGAAAAAAAAAAAAAAAAAAAAAAAAAAAAGCCTAATTAGCACAAACTAGGGGTCATGCTGGTGATCTGGCAGGGCCTAATTATTACAGAACGGCTAGCACAAGATTTTTGTTTCGGTTGGAGAAGGCTTCCCTATCGACCATTGGGTCTCTTTTTTGCAACTGGATGTGTTCCATAATTAAACCAAATTTAGTAATGATCTCACTTTGGTTAACCTGCAATAACATTCTACTTGATAATTTGTTCTACATTATCGCAATCAATATAAGCATTATGTTTTAAAATATTACCTGATACAATGTAAAACTATTGGTCAAGATTTTTTTAATAAGCTATCTTTTACTTTAAATTGATTTCTTAATACTAAACATTCAAATTGAATCTTAAGATGATGACTGATGTTGGATTTGCTATGTTTGTCGGGTTTTGGAAACCCAATTTCTATAATTTTAACCAACATCCTAAAATATTTTGGGCTTTCTATTTCAATACTTTAACATTATGATCTAGAAAAATTCTTTCTGCACAGCGGAAGGTGCAGCGCCACGCGCACCATCTGCAGTGATTGACTTATGCACAGGATTGAAGTGCAATATTCCAAAATAATTTTTTTTTTAAGATTTCATGCGTAAGCTAATTATCGTGGGTGGTGTGCATAAAGAATCATCTTTCCTCCAAATGGGGGTAGCAGAGAGAGAGAGAGAGAGTGACTTGCATGTGCCGTGGGGTTTTTATTGATATGGATGAGGAAAATGAGAGAATGATGGGATTCCACTGTCACACCCCAATTCTAGGATATAACACGATCATGCTACCGAGAGATACCATCCTTGATAACATGAAGACTATCGATCATAATCAGTTAAAATTCATTATAATTAAAATATAAATAAAAATTTAATTTCATCATTCTTAAATAATTAAATCAAGATTAGTTCAGAGCATCTAAATTCTAAATCATATATCAAAACTATATCTCAAAATTTATAAAATAATTGACTATAAATTCATAATCATTTGATAAACTAAGTTCATCCATAAAAATCTCCAAGCTTGCTATGTAGACCTCCAAACATGTATCCTTCATCATTCTTAATTTTAATCCTCTGTAAAAGAAAAAAAAATAAAAATGGTATGAGTTACACTAGCTCAGTAAGTAAAACTTACATTTTTTTATCGGATCAAGTATAAGTTTTTCCATGATAATGCAATATTTAGAAAATAGCAAATATTGCAAATAAAATATTTCATAGAGTATAATATAAAATAAGTCATAAATTAATCATGCATGCATAAATTATGAAATTTCATAAATATGATTTGTAAATCATTCTTGATCATATGTTCATATTATGTTTTAAAACCTTTCTCACAGATATTCGTGCTAAGATCACTATTATATCCATGATAGGATCATATTTTTTAATCGATAGGATTCTTATTTTTTGTGCCAACTTGAAATCCGTTGATGGAGCCATGTTTCTTATGGATGCACAGTAGAAGGTGCAGTCTCGTATGCACCGCCCACAGTGATTGACTTATGCATAGGGTTGAAGTGCGGTGCTCCAAAAATTTTTTTTTTTGATTTCATGCCTAAGCCAATTATCATGAACGGTATGCATAAAGAATCATCTTTCCTCCAAACGGGGGTAGCAGAGAGAGAGAGAGAGAGAGACTTGTATGTGCCGTGGGGTTTTTATTGATATGGATGAGGGAAATGGGAGGAGAATGATGGGACCCACAAAACAAGCTATAGGATGGTACGAGCGATTTATGTAGCAGAAAAAAAGTGCAGGTTGGGATTGCATGCAAAAGGTTGCTTGTCTTAAGGATTCCATTGAATAGGCGTGATCTTTGCTTTCCATTGGACAAACTTTAACTATAAATTCTTATTTTGCCCTCGTAGGCACGTTGTTGGCGGGTTTCAACCCTATCTTTTTCTTTACAATTGATGTGCAACAAAATCAGCAACATTTTTTTAATAATTTATTTAATAATAATAAATTAAATAAATATATTTGAGATTTTTTAAAAAATAAATTATAGAAATACTTCTATAACTTTAGCTCAATTTTACTTACACATCATTAATTTTAAAACGCATCAAATTAGTTTTCCAAGTTTTCAAGATATTTTAATATAATTTTACTATTTAGCTCCATTAATGAAATACTATCATGTGATCATTATATGATACTATTATTTAATAAAATAACCAAACTATCCTTATCTCCATCTCCTCCCTCCTCCTTCCTCCTTGATTACTCTTCTTCTCCACCTCCAGCGCCGATGTCTCTCCTCCCTTTTTCTCTATCCTTTTCTTCCTCTTCATCCCCTTTTTCTCCTTATCATCCTTCTCATCTAAGCCCTCCATGGTAGCTCACTCCACCTTCGCCCATCTTGTTGGTGAACTCTTTTTCCCCCTCCTCTCCTTTCTTCTCTCCCACTCCTTCTCATCTGGTGTCCAACACTTATAACAATAGCCGGCCTCCCTAAACAAAGCCAAGGAATTTAAAAAAAAATAATAAAAAAGAAAGAAAGAATACTACTGATCGCTGTATGTCCTTCTCATTAGTAGAACAGCAATGGGTCTCTTCAAATCAAGTAGCCTCCTATACTTCTAAGTCTTTTCCTCCCTCTTTATGTGATCTCCTTTTTCCCTTCCCACTTCCTCACTTTTATTATTGAGTCTATACTAGAATTGTAATATTTCCAAGCCTTTACCTCAGCTATTTGTTCCTTCTCCCTAAGTTTCACTCTTGGATCTACATCAAAACTATGATATCCCATTCAAAAAAAAAAAGTTTTAATTATATATGAACTATAGAAAAAAGAAGATATTTTATTTCTTCACATTAGAAGAGAACAGATTTTTTTCCTAACCTTTTTTATTCTAAATTAAATGGAATCTTGTATTTATAAGAAAAAATTATTAAAAAAAAAGAAGGTGGACTCTAGGTACCATGCATCCAACGTCCTATTGTCATTTCTTTTTCTTAATAGAAAGCAACAGCTAAAACCAAAAAAAAAAAAAAAAACCAAATGTAGTAGAAAAGAACCAAATTTCTTCTCCTCCTTCCTTCTCATTCACTTCTTCTTCTCATCCTTCTCCTTCTCTAAGACCACCTATGAGTACTCTCTCTTCTCCCCCCTCTCTTTTCTTTTAACCCCTTCTCCTTCTCCAATTCCACTTATGAGATCTTTAATGCCGTCCTCCCCTCCACGGCAACTTCCTCCATCTTCATCCTTTTCTTGCCGGTGTACTACAAAAAAACTAGATTTTGGTGATGAAATTATTTATGATAAAAATAATTTCATCATAAATAATAGTATTTATGATCAAAAAAATTTTTCACTATAAATAATAAATTATTTATATAAAAAATAATTTTATCATAAATAATAAATTATTTATGTTGAAAAATAAATTTTTATCATAAATATCTAATTATTTATGATGAAAAAAAATTATCACAAATAATGGATGAAAAATCAGTAATTAAAAAATAAATGGATAGATTATTTATGTAATTAGATATTTATGATGCAAACATAATTTATGTCATAGATACTAAATTATTGATGATGAAAATCAGTAATTTAAAAATAAATAATTGATAAAAAAATTATTAATTTAAAAAAAGATAGATTATTTATGATGAAAATATTTTCATTGTAAATAATTAAGTATTTATGATGTAAAGTATATTTGCATCATAAATACCCAATTATTTACGATGAAAATATTTTCATCATAAATAATCGATAAAAAATTATGTATTTATGATATAAATATAATTTTTATCATCAATATTTAGATATTTATTATAGAAATATAATTTTCATAGTAACTATCGATAATTTATGATGAAAAATTTTTATTATAAATAATTAATGAAAAATTAGTGATTTAAAAAAAAATAAAGGATAGATTATTTGGGATGGAAAGCTTTCCATCGCAAATAATAGGGTATTTATGATGTAAAGTATATTTGCATTGCAAATACCTGATTATTTATGATAAAAATATTTTCATCATAAATAATCAATAAAAAAATTAATAATTCTAAAAAAATAAAAGAATAGATTATTTATGATAAAAAATTTCATCATAAATAATTAGGTATTTATAATAAAAATATAATTTACATCATAAATATATAATTATTTATGATAAAAAAAAATTTATCACAAATAATCAATGAAAAATTAGTATTTTAAAAAAATAAAAGGGTAGATTATTTGCAAGAAAAAAAATTTCTATCATAAGTAATTAGATATTCGCAATGTAAATATATTAAAGGTTGTAAATACTAAATTATTTATGATGAAAACCTTTCCATCATAAATAATTGATGAAAAATTAGTAATTTAAAAAATAAAAAGATAGATTATTTATGATAGAAAGTTTTCTACCACAAATAATAGGGTATTTGTGATGTAAAGTATATTTGCATCGTAAATACTTGATTATTTATGATGGAATCATTTCATCATAAATGAATTTTTCTAAAAAAAAGAATAAATTATTTATAATGAAAATGTTCCATTGTAAATAATTAGATATTTATGATAAAAATATAATTTATATCATAAATATCTAATTATTTATGATAAAAAATTTTCATTATAAATAATCGATGAAAAATTAGTAATTTAAAAAAAAGATAGATTATTTATGATAGAAATTTGTTTGTCGTACATAATAAGGATTTTGTGATGAAAAATAAATTTATATCATAAATATCCAATTATTTATGATGAAAAATTTTTATCATAAATAATTGATTAAAAATCAATAATTTAAAATCAGTCATTTTTGTCCCATGCCTATGGCTCGTCGGGGCAGCGAGCAAAGATGCGCTGTGCACGATCGATGTGATGGGGTAGAGGTCGCACATAATAGGAAATTTATGATGAAAAATAAATTTATATAGTAAATACCTAATTATTTATGATGGAATAATTTTTATTGCAAATAATTGATGAAAATTAGTAATTTAAAATCAATAATTTTCATTCCATGTCCATGGCTCACTGGGGCAGCGAGCAAAGATGCACCATGCATGGTCGATGCAATGGGGTGGAGGGGCACGAGTACAATCACTGTTAGCTAGCCCACGGGCGAGCCAGGGTAGCATGCCCAGCACCACCGCATGCGCCTGCGATGCCGTGGAGATGGATACCAATGCCCACTCATGGCTCCGCCACTACATGATCCACCACGCGAATGGGTACTGCATGCATGCGATTCGACATCTAGAGCCACCGGCATCGTACTCTTGTGCCTTCATTACCGTCGAGAGGGCCACTGGCGGACCACTCAAATGAAAAAATAGAATTTTTTAAAAAAGTAAATTCTAGATTATTTATGATGAAAATATTATATTATAAATACTTTAATATTTTTTAAAAAATAATATTTTAAAAATATTTTTTTAATTTTTTTTAAATATTATATAATTTTAAAATTTAATGTTTATTTTTATTTTTTATTATTTAAATAATTATGATTAGAGTATCGTCATAAAAGACTACCTTGATCCAGTAGCTCTAGCTATGTTGATCAATAAAATTTAATTTCGATGATCATTAATGATCATATGATGATCTGATAGATAGAGATCATCGATGGATTCAAAATTTATAGTGATGATCTCGGTGATTTTTATAGCATACTGTCAAAATTTTACTTCAATCGAATATCATTATCATGGTCAATTTAGCACGGACTGATTTAAATCGTTAAATAAAAAATGAATGATCAAAAGACTAAATGGCATTCGATTATAAGATGATATTTTAGATAAATAATTTTTTCTACTATTATAATTATCTGTATGGTGGTGATCATAAAATTTAAATCCCATATATATGAATCATTCATGTTAAGTAGATCTTACAAAAGCATAAGTATAATTACTTAAGAAATTTAAGAATATGCATCAAGAGATATATAATTTTGGATAGTTTATATATGCGTGATTTGCTTTTTATGATTACCATCATACAAATAATCAAAATAGAAAAAAAAATTATTTATCTAAAAAAATTATCTTATAATTTTACATCGTTTGGCCTTTTGATAACTCATTTTTAATTTAACGATCTAAATCATCACATGCTAAATTGACCATGATAATAATATCTAATTAAAATAAAATTTTAATAGTATACTATAAATATCATCAAGATTATCGTTATAAATTTTTAGATCCATCGGTGGTCTCTATTTATCAAATTATCATGTAGTCAATTGTGATCATCGAAATTAAATTTTATTGATTGATATAGCTAGGACTATCAGATCAAGACAGTCTTTTATGATGATACTCTAATGATAATTATTTAGATAATAAATAGTGAATATAGACTTTAAATTTTAAAATTATATAATATTTAAAAAAATAAAAAAAATTATATTCGATTACAAAATATATGTGCGATTGATTTTTTGGTTGTAAAATATTAAAAAAATTATAACCAAAAATTTGGTTGCAAAATAATTAAATTATTTTTTAAATTTATAAAATATTTTTATCATAAATAATCTATTATTTATTTTTTAAAAAAATGATTTTTCATGATTATTTATGATAAAAATTTTTATCATAAATAATTAAGTATTTATGATGGAAATCATTTTTCATCATAAATACTTCATTATTTATGATGAAACTTTTTCATCACAAATAATTCGATAATTATTTTTTTAAAATTTTTATTTTTTTATTATTTATAATAAAAATTTTTCCATCATAAATCATTAATTATTAGCGATGCAAATGTTAATTTCATCACTAATAATAATTATTAGCAATTAAAAATCAATATTTATTCATAAATTATTTTTTGAAGTTTTTTTGTTTGTTTTTTTAGAGAAAAAAATTTTAGTAGATAAAAAGTTGATAAAAATTATTAGCGATAAAATTTAATTTTCTATTACTAATAATGGTTTTAGCGGTAAAAATTTTTTATTGCTAAAAGCTCTTTAAATGCCAGTCACCTCGGCATCTTTTTCTTCTCGCAAAACACTTGAAACCCTCTCCTCTCTCTCGCACGAAATCCCTAAAACCCTCTACCGGTGAGAGCATCTCCCACTGCCGCTGTTGCCGCCACTATGAATTAAAGGTAAGCTCCCTATTTGCGAGTTTGTGATGAATTTTTTTCTGCATGCAGGAGGTGGTAATGGACAGAGGGGCATGGGGGGTGGTGATGGGCTCGATGGGGCCACGAGGGGTGTGGGACGATGGTGATGGGTCGTTAGGGGCCACAGGGGTGGGAGGCGTAAGGGCCTGTAGGGGTGGGAGCGATGGTGACAGGCTATGTGGGGGCTGTGGGGGGTGGGGGGCGGAGGGGCACCGTGGGGGTGGGGAGTGGTGGTGACTGGTTGGGTGGGGGCCATAGGGGTAGGGGCAATGGTGATGACTGGGGGTAGTGGGGGACCCGGGGGTTACAGCATATGAAGAAGAAAGGAAAATAAAAAAAATTAAAAGAATTATGTTTAAAAATTTAATAATTTATTTATAAAAATAATAATAATAAAAATAATAATAACTATTAAAAAATAGTAACGATAAATAAAATCAAATAAAATATTTAAAAATATTTAAAAATATTTAAAAATAAATTATTTTTTATAATAAAAATAGTTAAGTTTTTTAAAATAATGATAAGATATTATTTTTAAAAGAATAATTTAATGCTTTTGCTTGTTATAATTCAATATTTTTACTTGTTTGGTTTCTATATTTTATTATAATTATGATTTAATATTTTAATTAAGATTAATCAAATATTTTAATTTTTAATGCATATGAACTGTCTGATTTAAGATCTGGATCGAAATTCGGTCAAAGATCTAGGTCAAAATCTGGATTGAAATCTGGCCCAGGATCCGGGTTGGATCGTGGTTAGGATCTGATCCAGGATTCGGATCAAGATTCAGGTTGGGATCCAGTCTAGGATCTAGTTCAAGATCCTGGTCAGATCAAGGTCGAGATCCAAGTCAGGATCTGATCTGGGATCTAGATCGGGATTCAAGTTGGAATTTGGTCCGAGATCCAATCTAGGATCTAGATCACGATCCAGATCAAATCAAGATCAAAATCCGATCTAGGATCCGGATCGGATCGAGGTCGAAATCCAAATATATCTCTTTATTTTCATAGAAAAATGCATGGTAGCGATTTAATGCATGCATTGATGTAACCTTAGACCTCCATTCAAGAGTTAGTCCTAGAGTCCCCAAAATGGATTGTGAATGGCTTTTGAATGTCTCAATTTAGGCAGTTCTAAAATGCATCAATTTTTTATTATTGTCATGATGTTCTTTGTTCTATTATAGAAAATTCTATCATAGTTATCTCATTTGTTCTCTAGATACATATTAGATGTGGTTAAAATATGATCCATCTATATTGTGTACTTGAAGAATTATAGGAAGATGCTGCTAGATTTTTTTTTGAATATGAAACAAAGATCAAAGCTGTGGCAATAATAAAAATGATACATTTTTTAAAGGGATAGGATCACATCTATTAGAAAGAAGTTTGTGGAGTTAGAATTCATTAAGCATTATAATTGTCAGATGGATATCGATAAAAGTTGGACGAATTATGTACATTGGTCAATTGATGATCTAGATCGGGATCCGGTTCGAATGAATGTCCGGGGTATTTTCTTTATTGTTAATGATTTTCTTTGCTCTCAGATGGATATCGACAAAAATTGGATGAATGTTAGGAATATTTTCTTACCTAAATATCAAAAAAGTGTTTAAGATTTTATTGAGTTTGTATGGTATAAGTCTAATAGTGCCAGTCGGATAAAGTGTCCATGCAAAAGATGTGTCAATATGGTGTATCATCACATATCACTTGTTAAGGAGCATCTACTATGTTATGGTATGGATAAGAAGTATACTCACTGGATATGCCATGGGAAGGATGATTCGAATGAAATTGTGTGCCACGAATGATAGTGATGTTGTTGAACTTGTCGAACATTGTGGTATATATAGATTTACTATTGGATGATTTACATCAGGATGTTAGCTCAAATGTACCCATGAGTACTAGTGCATCTAAAGGTAGTTCTGACTATGAACATAATATTAATGAGATAGAAAGGACTTCTGAATAGTTTGCAAAGCTTATAAGAGATGCACGAGAGCCACTCTACCCAAATTGTATAAAGGTCTTCAAGTTAGAGTTTTTGATCAAATTGCTTCATATTAAAATCGTGAACTGATGGAGTAAGTCATTTAATCAAATTTTGGCATTGATTAACGTAGCTCTTCTCAATGGATCGAGACTTTCAAAATCATATTCTAAAGTAAAAACATACATGTTGGAATTGGGACTTGGTTATATTCCTATGTATGCCTGCAAAAATGACTGTATATTATTTTATAAAGAGAACAAATAGGCAAGTGAATGTCTATAATGCGATGAGCCTAGGTACAAAACTGATAATAGGAAAGAAAAGAAGATACCTCATAAGGTTTTTAAGTATTTTTTATTGATTCCAAGACTTCAAAGATTGTATATGTTCACAAAGATAGCTGAAAAAATGGGATGGCATCATGAGTAGTGGATTTTGGAGGAGAAGATACTTAGCCACTTGGCTGATTCTGTAGCATGGAAAGACTTTGATGTAAAGCATCCGCTATTTGCGAGTGATCCGCATAATATCCAGCTTGGTCTAGTGATAACTGGATATAATGTATATTGAGAAGAATATTTATGATAATATCATCGGTACAGTATTGAACATCATCAAAAATAAAAGATAATTCAAAAGCTCATCTTGATTTATAAGAAATGAGAATCCGACTAGAGTTACATTTAATTAGTCGAGGTGATAAATTTTTTATGCTATATGCATGTTATTCACTATTTGGTGAGGAGAAGAAGAGCTTTTGTGAATGGTTCAAAACTATAAAGTTTTCAAATGCTTATGCTTCAAATGTATTACGATGTGTTAGCAACAATGACGATAATCTCTGGCAGGAAAGTCATGACTTTCATACGATGATGCAATACTTGCTTTCTATGGTGATGCATGGCTATTTGAGTGATGATGTTCACTATAAGAAAATTATGATTTTGGGATCGACTTTATGATCCTTTTTTTGATTGAAATTTATGATCGATCTTGCGATCAATTTTTCGATCAATTTTATAATCAATTATTAAAGAAATAATATAGTGACCAAAAAAATAAGTAACAAAATTGATGGTAAAATTAAAATTTTTTGATCAATTTTACAACCAAAAATTTGAATATAAAAATAAATTTATAGAATATTAATTTTGTAAAAATTTATGATTGATTTTCCAATCAATTTTTTCATCATAAAATTGTACAACCAAAAAATTAATTGTAAAATATTTTAAATTATTTTTTATAATTTAAATATATACTAAAAAATAATTTAAAAGTTTTGCTATTAATTTTTTGATTATAAAATTAATATTTTACAACCAATTTTTTAGTCACAAAATTTACAACAAAAAAATAGATCATAAAATATCATAATTATTTTTTAAATTTAAAATAATTTAAAAATTTTATGATTAATTTTTTGATCATAAATTAAAATTTTTAATTGATTTTGCAACCAAGTTTTTAGTCATAAAATTTACAACCAAAAAAATGATCATAAAATATCTTAATTATTTTTTTAATTTAAAATAATTAAAAAAAAATTTGAATGGTTTTTTGATCATAAAATTAAATTTTGTAATCAATTTGCAACCCAAAAATTGATCATAAAATATTTTAATTAGTTTTTTTAATTTAAAATAATGTAAAATATTTGTGATCAATTTTTTATAGCAAAATTAAATTTTATAACCAATTTTTTGGTTGCAAAATTTTATAACCAAAAAATTGATCATAAAATATTTTAATTATTTTTTAATTTAAAATAATTTTAAAAAAATTATAATCAATTTTTTGGTAATAAAATTAAATTTTGTGACTAATTTTTCAATCATAAAATTTGCAACCAAAAAATTGATGGCAAAATATTTTAATTATTTTTTAATTTAAAATAATTTAAAAATTTTATAATCAATTTTTTGGTCATAAAATTAAATTTTGTAATTGATTTTGCAACCAATTTTTTGGTTGCAAAATTTTACAATCGAATATAATTTATGTTTCTATTTTTCTCTGAATATAGTATAATTTTAGAATTTAAAGTCTATCTTTACCATTTATTATTTAAATAATTATTGTTAGAGTAACATCATAAAAGACCGCTTCGATCTGATAGCTTTAGCTATATCGATTAATAAAATTTGATTTCGATGGCCATGAATGACCACATGATAATCTGATAGCGATCATCGATGGATCTAAAAACTTATAATGATGATCTTGATGATATTTATAGTATATTATTAAAATTTTATTTTAATCAAACATCATTATCATGGTTAATTTAGTATAAAAAGATTGATATCATTAAATAAAAAATGAGTAATTAAAAGGCCAAACGACATTCAATTATAAGATAATTTTTTGGATAAATAATCTTTGCTACTACTTTAAATAATTGTAAAATCCAAACTATACATATATAAGCTATTCATGTTTATCAGATCTTATAAAAGCACAAGTATAATTACTTGAGTATTTTAAGAATGAGTATCAAGAGATATATAGTTTTAGATTGTTCATATACGCACGATTTGAATTTTAGGATTACTACCATATAAATAATTAAAATAGGTACAAAGATCATTTATGTAAAAAATTATCTTATAATCAGATGTTGTTTGACTTTTTGATCACTCATTTCTTATTTAATAGTCTAAATCATCCCATACGAAATTGACTATGTTAATGATATCCGATTGAAGTAAAATTTTAATAGTATCCAATAAATATCATCGAAATCATCATTGCAAGTTTTTAAATTCATCGATGATCTTTATCTATCAGATTTTTATATGGTTGTTTATGGCCATCGAAATTAAATTTTATTGATCGATATAGCTGGGGCTATCGGATCGAGGTAGTTTTTTATGATGATACTCTAACGATAATGTTGACGCTGAAACTAATCGTCGTCGGAGGCCGCTGGAGTTGAGGTCGATGAGGTTGCCATCGAGGACCTGCAAAATAAAGTTTCGATCGGAGTCGGTGGGGGGTGGCTCCGGAAGGACCCTCCAACGATCAAGTCAGCTCTGACCAACAGGAATGGAGTGCTCGAAATAAGTTTTGGAGCTTGGAGGAGAAGAGAAGAGCTTAGAGATCAGAGAGATAGAGATTAGTGTATCTGGAGGATCCTTTATAGGCGGAGCTTAGTTGATGGCGACGGCCATACCGCCGCATGAAGTTTGGTATGGAGAGAAAGGCGTCGTCAGACGGTTGGTGACAGCCATACTGGCAAGTCGTGGGCTACATGGAGTTCGGTACGGAGAGGAAGGCGTTGTCAGGCGGTTGGTGACAGCCATACTGGCAAATCATGGGCCGCATGGGGCTGGTTATGAAGAGAGTAGTAGCGGCCATATCGTCTGGTCTTGTTGCCTATTGTAGACTGATGGCGATAGTTCATCCAGAGGAGAGGAGTTCGGACTTATAGAAGAGTTCGACTGAAAGGAAAGCTCGGAAGGAGTTCGACTGTAGAGAAGCTTGGCTGGCTGAAGGGACGACCGCTGAGGAGTTTGGGTGCTAGGAGTTCGAAGAGCTCGACCGCTAAGCAGTTCGATCGAGGGACGATCGCTGAGGAGTTCGGACGCTCGGAGTTCGAGGAGCTCGGTCGCTAAGCAGTTCGGCTGAGGGACGACCGCTGAGGAGTTCGGGCGCTAGAAGTTCGAGGAGCTCGGCCGCCAAGCAGTTCGGTTGGCTGGAGGGGTTCGAAGGAGCTCGGATGCTAAGTAGCTCGGCTGGCTGAACGAGTTAGAAGAAGCTCGGCCGTTGGGGGTTTGGTTGAAGCCCATCTGCTGAAGCTCTTCTGCGACTACTGGTTGCATTAGGCTGAGCATCGAGCTAGACTTCGATGGGAGCGGGATTTATCCCCAATACTAGCCCCCCCACTCCCGAGTTTGAAAATCGAAGGAAGGGAGTGGAGGAAAGGCGACTGCCGAAGTTTTCCTCCGAGCTTCGTGCTGGTCTAGGTCGAAGCTCGGGGGAGATCTCACCTCCAGCTAAAGTTGAGGGGGCTTCGTCCACTGCGATCGAAGCCGAAGGTTGCGCTCCTCAGGGCAACATTGTCTCCTGCAGTCGAGGTCGATGCGGGCGCTTGGGAGAGATCTGATCTCAAGACGAGATTGTCTCCGATCTTATCTCTGGCCAAGGTTGGAGTTGAAGCTCTCCAGTCGAGGTTGACACGGCCGCTCGGGAGAGACCCCATCTCTTTTGGCCGAGGTTGACTCGCATTAGGATGAGGTTCTTCTCCTATTCCAGACTTCGACTTTGCTGGCATTAGGACGAGGTTCTCCTCCTATTTCTAATCGAGGTTGTCAACGGTCGCTCGGAAAATATCTTATCTCTAGTTGAGGTAGCTTTCCTCGAGGGAGATCTTATTCCCTGCAGTCGAGGTCGAAGTGCGCGCTCGGAGGAGATTTATCTTCTACGGTCGAGCTTTCCTTGGGGGAGATCTTATCTCCTGCGGCCGAGGTGGGCGCTCGCGGGAGATCTTATCTCTTACAGTTGAGCTTTTCTCGGGGGAGATCTTATCTCCTGCGATCGAAGTGGATGCTCGGGAGAGATCTTATCTCCTATAGCCGAGCTTTCCTCGGAGGAGATCTTATCTCCTACGGTCGAGCTTTCCTCCCGCAGCCGAGCTTTCCTCGAGGGATCTTATCGCCCGCAGCCAAGGTCAAAGTGCGCGCTCGGGGAAGATCTTATCTCCTATGGCCGAGCTTTCCTCGGGGAAGATCTTATCTCCTGCAGTCGAGGTCGAAAGTACGCGCTCGGAGGAGATCTTATGTCCTACAGCCGAGGTTGAAGTGCGCGCTCGGAGGAGATCTTACTCCTGCAGCCGAGCTTTCCTCGGGGGAGATCTTATCTCCTACAGTCGAGGTCGAAGTGGGCGCTCGGGGGAGAATCTTATCTCCTGCGGTCGAGCTTTCCCCGGAGGAGATCTTATCTCCTACAGTCGAGGTCGAAAGTGTGCGCTCGGAGGAGATCTTATCTCCTGCAGCGAGATTGCCTCGAGGGAGATCTTATCTCTACGATCGAGTACAAACCGGGCACTCGAGGAAGATCTTATTTCCTGCGGTCGAGCTTTCCTCGGGGAAGATCTTATCTCCTGCAGCCGAGGTTGCCTCGGAGGAGATCTTATCTCCTGCAGCCGAGGTTGAAAGTGGGCACTCGGGGAGATCTTATCTCCTGCAGCCGAGCTTTCCTCGGAGGAGATCTTATCTCCTACGGCGAGGTAGAATCGGGCACTCGGGGGAGATCTTATCTCCTGCAGCCGAGCTTTCCTCGGGAAAAGATCTACCTCCTGCAGTCGAGGTTGCCTCGAGCTTCCTCCAGGGAGATCTTATCTCTTGCGGTCGAGCTTCTTTGGGGAGATCTTATCTCTGCAGCCGAGGTTATCGCGCTTGGGGGAGATCCTATCTCTGCAGCCGAGCTTTCCTCGGAGGAGATCTTATCTCTTATGGCCGAGGTTTTCTTGGGGAGATCTTATCTCCTGCAATCTGAGGTCGAAGGTGCACGCTCGGGAGATCTTATCTCATTGGCCGAGCTTTCCTCGGAGGAGATCTTATCTCCTACAGCCGAGATCGAAGTGGGCGCTCGAGAGAGATCTTATCTCCTGCAGTCGAGCTTTCCTCGGGGGAGATCTTATCTCCTGCAGCTGAGCTTTTCTCGGGGAGATCTTATCTCCTATAGCCGAGGTCGAACTGGGCGCTCGGGGGAGATCTTATCTCCTGCAGCCAAGCTTTCCTCGGGGGAGATCTTAACTCCTGCAGCTGAGGTCGAAGTGGGCGCTCGGGGGAGATCTTATCTCCTGCAGCCGAGCTTTCCTCAGGGGAGATCTTATCTCCTACAGTCAAGGTTTCCTCGTGCTTTTCTAGGAGGAGATCTTATCTCCTGTAGTCGAGGTTGTTGCTCGCGTTAGGATGAGGTTCTCCTCCTGTTCCTAATGCGGCAATTATTGATTGCTTCTTCCTGGCAGTGCATCCCCAAATTATGTGTTTCAGGGTCGTGGTAGCGTTGTTCCTCCGCGTTCTCTCTAGTAGTAAGTCTCGGGGTGGACGACCTCCTCATGCTGGCCTCCTCAATTTGGTGCAAGCTCTTATCGCTGGGAGACGACGAATCATTGATACACCAAGCTCCTTCTAGGGGCAATGTGGATGACGTCGTAAGATGGCCGACCTTCTTGCGGTCTCTAGCTATGGCAGTGCCAAGCTCCTTGCCGTCACTAGCTATGGCAGCGCCCTTTGTCGATCTTTTCCTACTTCAGGCTGGTGCTGGAGGAATTTATCCAGCCACTCCTTTTTGACGAGCTCTTCAATTTCGTCTTGGAGCAGAGTGTATTCCTCAGTATCGTGGCTGTGGTCGCGATGGTAGGGGCATTACTTGCTTCGATCGTGTACGTTTGGGGAGGCCATAGTCCTTTCGGTCTTGTCGGCTGGCTCTTAACTTCGCTGAGAATTCGAGTTAGAGGAGTGGGGCGTAGTCACAGAACCTTTTGGGAGGAAGGCTTCTTTGTGCTTCTCTATCGGGGCTTCCTCGGTGGTGAGTTCGAGGAGTTCGGGCCCGCCTGCTTTCGAAGGAAGTCCATGAGCGCGGCCGAACTTCATTCTATTTTTTTAGAAAATCTGCGGGAGAACTTCATGCCCTTTGTCGGAGCTTTCCTGAAGTCATACTCGAGAGGGAGTCCTCGCTTGCCCTGGGGCGGTTGTGAGCTCGGCCGAACTTCGTCTCACCTCGTGTGAAATCTTTGTAGGGGGCTTCCTTGGTGACATAATCGGCCTGGAGTTCGGCCTCACCTGCGCCGAACTTCATTCTGATGATGAGGTTTGAGGGAAGAGTTCAACCTTGCGTGCGCTGAACTTCATTCCCATGACGAGCTTCGAGGTGAAGTTCGGCCTCACTTGTGTCGAACTTCGCTCCGCTTTCCCACGAAAGCCTCCGTGGGAGGACTTCATGCCCCTTCCTCGATGATGAGCTTCGAGGGGGAGCTCGACTTTTTTCGTGCCGAACTTCATTCCATTTTCCTGCAAGACCCTCCGCGGGAGAACTTCCTGCTACTTTTGTCTAGACTTCCTTTAGGACGAGCTCGAAGGGAGCTCGGCTTTGCTTGCCCGAACTTCACTCCGCCTTCGGTGAATTCTTTGTAGGGGGTTTCGTTGATGACATACTCAAAGGGAAGTTCGGCCTTGCTTGTGCCGAACTTCGCTCTGGCTTTCATCGGGAGGACTTCATGTTCTTTCGTTGGGGCTTCCTTAGTGGCAAACTCGAAGTGGAGTTCGTCCTCACTTGCGCTTGGGAGGTCGTGGATGTGGCCAAACTTCATTCTGCCTCCTTGGACGCGGCCGAACTTTATTCTACCTCCTTGCAAAATCTTCTGCGGAGGAACTTCTGCTCTCCATTTCTCCTTTCTGAGGGTGATCAATATGCCCAAATGCTTTTTCTTAAGGCCGGTTCCTCACGTCCTCATGGCGGGTTTGCTGGCAAAGTATCCATTGGAGGTTGTCGCACGGCCAGCATCATCTCGACGGGGCCACGGACCCGACCAGTGGGTTGAACTGCTCCACGTCTGCGAGGGCTTCGTGTGGAAACTGGGCTGTCGGGGCTGCAATGGGAGTCGGTCGCCGAGTTGAAGCTCTCCTGGAGGCATTTTCTCTTCGGGAGAGAAAAGGAAGATCTTCAGAGGGGGAAGGAAAAAATCATCGTCGAGCACTCTTTTAAGAATAAGAAAACCTCGGAGGCTCGGGCCCAGGCCTCGTACACGCCGAAGTTCTTTCCGCCTTCCTGGGCGAACTTCATACCCTCTTGGTTGGGGCTTCCTTGATGGCAAGCTCGAGGTGAAGTTCGGCCTCACTTGCGCTGGGGAGGTCGTAGATGCGGCCGAACTTCATTCCGCCTCCTTGCGAAATCCCCCACGAGGGAACTTCATGTTTCTTCGTGAGAGCTTCTGCTCTCTATTTCTTCTTCCTAAGGGCGATTGGTATGCCCAAATGCTCTTCCTTAAGGCCGGTTCCTCGCATCCTCATGGCGGATTTGCCGACAAAGTCTCCGCCAAAGGTTGTTGCACGACCTACATCATCTCGGTGGGGCTGCAAATTCGATTAGCAGGTTGAACTGCTCTACATCTGCGGTGGCTTCGGGTGGAGCCTGGGCTGCAACGGGAGCAGGAACAGATGGATTTGGATGGGATCGGGCCGCGGAGGCTGCCGAGAGCCATGTCGAAGCTCTCCTGTGAGGCATTTTTTCTTCGAAAGAGAAAAGAAAGATCTCCAGAGAGGGAAGAGAAAAGTCGCCGAGCACTCCTTTAAGAATAAGGGAACCTCGGAGGTTCGGGCCCTTCCTCTAGCGCCAATCTATTGATGCTGAAACTGATCCTCGCCGGGGGCCGCTGGAGTTGAGGCCGATGAGGTCGCCATCGGAGACCTACAAAATAAAGTCTCGATCGGAGCCGGTGGGGGGGTGGCTCCGGCAGGATCCTCCGACGATCAAGTCAGCTCTGGCCAACAGGAATGGAGTGCTCGGAATGATTTTTGGAGCTTGGAGGAGAAAAGGAGAGCTTAGAGATTAGAGAGATTAGAGATTAGCATATCTGGAGGGTCCTTTATAGGCGGAGCTTAGTTGATGGCGATGGCCATACCGCCGCATGGAGTTTGGTACGGAGAGGAAGGCATCGTCAGGCGGTTGGTGACAGCCATACTGGTAAGTCATGGGCTGCGTGAAGTTCGATACGAAGAGGAAGGCATTGTCAAGCGGTTGGTGACAGCCATACTGACAAGTCATGGGCTGCATGGGGCTGATTACAGAGAGAGTAGTGGTGGCCATATCGTCTGGTCTTGTTGCCTATTGCAGACTAATGGCGACAGTTCATCCAGAGGAGAGGAGTTCGGACTTATAGAAGAGTCCGACTGAAAGAAAAGCTCGGGAGGAGTTCGGCTGTAGAGAAGCTCGGCTGGCTGAAGGGACGGTCGTTGAGGAGTTCGAGCGCTAGGAGTTCGAAGAGCTCGACCGCTAAGCAGTTCGGCCGAGGGACAACCGCTGAGGAGTTCGGGCACTAGGAGTTCGAGGAGCTCGACCGCTAAGCAATTTGACCGAGGGACGACCGCTGAGGAGTTCGAGGAGCTCGGTCGCCAAGCAGTTCGATCGACTGAAGGGGTTCGAAGGAGCTCGGACGCTAAGTAGCTCGACCGGCTGAACGAGTTAAAAGAAGCTCGGTCGCTGGGGGTTCGGCTGAAGCCCGTCTGCTGAAGCTCTTCTACGACTACTGGTTGCATTAGGCTGAGCATCGAGCTAGACTTCGGCGGGAGTGAAATTTATCCCTAACAGAAAATTATTTAGATAATGAATGATGAAGATGGACTTTAAATTCTAAAATTTATCATCTTCAAAGAAAATAGAAAAAATATTATATTCGGTTGCAAAATCATTTGCAACCATTTTTCAGTCTCAAAATTTTTCAACCAAAAAATCGGTTGCAAAATTTAATTTTACGATAAAAAATTTAGTTGCAAAAATTTTAAATTACTTTAAATTAAAAATATTAAAATATTTTATGATTGATTTTTTGGTTGTAAAATTTTGTGATTAAAAAATCAATTGTAAAATTTTATTTTATGATCAAAATATTGGTCACAAAATTTTTAATTTATTTTAAATTAAAAAATTTAAAATATTTTATTATCAATTTTTTGGTTGTAAAATTTTGTAACCAAAAAATTGGTTGCAAAATTTAATTTTTTATAAAGAAAGAAAAAAATCTTCTTTATTATTTATGATCAATTTTTTAACCATAATTTTTTAAATTTTTTGCAACCAAAAAATTGGTTGCAAATTTGAATTTTAAAAAATTTTAATTGAGGATCGATTTATTTTTTTTAAGAAAAGAAGAGAAAAAAAACTTCTTTATAAACCACCCCACCCTCCCCCACATAGCTGCCTGACCCCATCCTTCCCTCCCCGGCCCACCCACGATGGCTTTCCCTCGCTGGCTTCTCTCACCTTCCCAGCGACCACCTGCGACGGCCTCCCTTCGCCAGACCACTGCGATGGCCCCTCTTGCCTTTCCAATGACCATTCGTGATGGCTTACCCTAGCTGGCCTGCTCGCGATGGCCTCCCCTCATCGACCCTCAATGACGGCCCTACCTCCCCTTTCAGGTGATGCCCGTGATAGCCTTCCCTCGTTGATCTGCCCATGATAGCCTCCCTCCCCTTCAGCCTTCCCTCACCAGCCAATCCGTGATGGCTTCCCCTCGTCGATCCACCCATGATGGCTCCCTTCCCCTCCGGCCTCCCCTCGTCGGCCAACCTTCGATAGCCTCTCAGCCCTCACCAGCCCACTCGTCATGGCTCCCCTCCCCTCCGACCTTCTGTTGAACCTCCTCTCCTTTTCCTTGCCACCACCTGTGCCGATCTCCACAATCAAGGAATAGGGTGCAGTCGGGGGTAGCACAAGCAGTCAGGGGACTAGGGTGCGATGTCGGAGGCACGGAATAGCGATCGAAGGGCAGTGCAGGTGGCCAGGGACAGCACAGGAGGCCATGGGGCAGTGCAGGCGGTCGATGGGTAGTGCGGGTGGCTAAGGGGCAGCATGAGGGGGGAGGGTGCGGGGGACCGATGGGGTGGGCGAGGGTGGTGACGTGGGCGGGTGAGGGCAGCGATGGAGGCGGCCGCGAAAGGTGTGTAGGAAAAAAAGAAGGATGAAAAAATAATAATAATAATAAGTATTAAAAATAATAATAAATAATAATAAATAATAATAATTTATTATAATATAAAAAATAAAAGATAAAATACATAAAAATAAATATAATATAATAAAAATAATACAAAAATAAAAAATATATAAAATAAAAAACTAAATATTATAAAAATAAATTATGATAGATTTTGTAATCAATTTTTAAATTAAAAAATTAAAAAAAAAATTAGCAATCAATTTTATGATTGATATTTTAATTAAAAAATTAAAAATAAATAGCGATCGATTTTACTATCAATTTTTTTAATTAAAAAAATATAAAAAAATAGCAATCAATTTTATGATTGATTTTATTAATAAAAAATTCAAAAATAAATAGCGATCGACTATGCAATCAATTTTTTAATTTTAAAAAAATTAAAAATAATTAATGATCAATTTTATGATTGATTTTATTAATAAATTTTTTTTAAACAAAATTAACTATCAATTTTATGACTGAATGGTTAACTAAAAAAATTATAAATTATTAGTGACTAAATTTATGATCAATTTTATTAATAAAAAAATTTAAAATGACTAGCGATTGATTTTATGATTAATATATTAATTAAAAAAATAAAAATAATTAATGATCAATTTTGTAACTTTATCATAAAAAATAAAAAATAAAATATCTAATTTTTTATGAAAAAATTCTTCTTTATTCTTTGTGAATGATTTTTTGATTGCAAAATTTTTTAAAGTTTTTGTAACCAAAAAAGTCAGCTACAAATTTGAATTTTGAACAAAATTATTTTAGAGAATGATTTAGCAACCAATTTCTAAATTTTTTTTGTATGAAAAGAAAAAAAATCTTCTTTATTATTATGATTGATTTTTTAGATGTTATTTTTTTATTTTTTATAACCAAAAAATCAATCTCAAATTTGAATTTTGAAAAGTTTTAATTGGTGCCTTTATTTTAGTCATCGATTTATCAGTTGCTTTTTTTTCTATAAGAAAATAAGAGGAAAAAACTTCATTATAAACCCAACCCTCTCCCTCAGCTGCCTGAACCTCATCTTCCCATCCTCGGCTTGCTTGCAATGGCCCGCCCTCTCCTCCCTAGCGATTGCCTGTGATGGCCTTCCCGCATCGGCCCATCACGACGACCCACCCTCTCCTTTCCTCGCCAGCCCACCGGCTACAGTCTCCCATCCCTCCGGCCTTCCATCGAACCTCTCCCCTTCTCCTTGCCACCACCTGCTATGGATCTCCACCACAGAAAAATAGGATGCAGTCGGGAGCGATGTGGGCAATCGGAGGAATGAGGTGTGGTGCCGGAGGCATGGAGCAGCAATCGGAGGGGGGATGCGAGTGGCCAGGGGGCAACACAGACGATCAAGAGGTAGTGCAGGGGGTGCGAGTGGCTAGGGGATAGTGCAAGGGGGTGCAGGGGATCGATGAGGTGGGTGGAGGCGGCAGCACAGGCGGATGAGGGCTACAGCGCGAGTGGATAAGGGCGGTGATGGAGGCGACCGTAGAAGGCATATAAGAGAAGAAAAAAGATAAATAAAATAAATAAAATAATAATAATAATAATCAATTATTTAAAAATATTAATAATTTATTATTATATAAAAATTAAAATAAAAAAATATATAATAAAATTATAATATAATAAAAAATAATATAAAAATAAAAAATATATAAGATAAAAATCTAAATATTATAAAAATAAATTATGGCTAATTTTATGACCAATTTTTTATTTAAAAAATTAAAAATAATTAGCAACCTATTTTATGATCAATTTTAATAATAAAAAATTTTAAAATAAATAGTAATTAATTTTGTAATTAATTTTTTAATTAAAAAATTTAAAAATAATTAATGATTGATTTTATGATTAATTTTATTAATAAAAAAATATTTTAATAATATTAGTGATTGATAGGTTAATTAAAAAAATAAAAATAATTAGCTATTAATTTTATGATCAATTTTATTAATAAAAAATTTAAAAAATAAATATTAATCGATTTTATGATTGATTTTTTAATTAAAAAAATTAAAAATAATTAAGATAAAAATATAAATATTATAAAAATAAGTTATAACTAATTTTATGACCAATTTTTTAATTAAAAAAATTTAAAATAATTAGTGACCTATTTTATGATCAATTTTATTAATAAAAAACTTTAAAAATAAATAACAATCAATTATGTGATTGATTTTTTTAATTAAAAAATTTAAAAATAATTAATGATCAATTTTATGATTGATTTTATTAATAAAAAATATTTTAACATAATAAATTTTTTTAAAAAAAATATTAACTAATTTTATGATCAAATTTTTAATTAAAAATTTTAAAAATAATTAGTGATTGATTTTATGACCAATTTTATTAATAAAAATATTTTAATAAAATTAGTGATTAATTTTTTGATCGATGGGTTAATTAAAAAAATAAAAATAATTAATGATTAATTTTATTAATAAAAAATTTAAAAAATAAATAATGACCAATTTTGAGATCAATATATTAATGAAAAAATAAAAATACTTAACAGTCAATTTTGTAAATGATTTTACTAATAAAAAAATTTAAAAATAATTAGCAACTAATTCTATGATCGATTTGTTAATAAAAAATATTTTAATAAATTTAGAAACTAATTTTATGATCAATTTTAGTAATCAATTTTAAAAAATAAAATATCATAAAATTTAAGGTTTTTTTTTAATTTTTTGGTTGCTAAATGGATCACAAAATATTTGCTACCAAGCTTTTTGCGAACAAAAATATTCAATTGCAAAATCAATCACAAAAATTATTAGCATGTAATTTTTAGTTTTTAGCAACTAATTTTTTGGTTGCTAAAATTCTATTTTCTTGTAGTGGTTCAAGCTGCATTGATTGAATTGAGAGTATTGTTTCGAGAACTATATTGTCGAAAATTTAAGATTAACTTGCTTGAAAAGTTTGAGAAGAATATTATGCTCGTTCTTTGTAAATTTGAAAAAATCTTTCCACCATCATTTTTTTGATGTTATGGTGCACCTGGCTGTTCATCTTCCAAAAGAAGCTCTTCTGGCCAGTCTGATATATTATTGATGGATGTATCCTATCGAAAGATAAAGAAATTATAATTCTTTTGATGTATTAGTTATAAGATATTAATATATTAGTTAAATTTAAATTATTTTTTATTTATAGATTTTTGTGTATCCTAAAAAAGTATATGCGCAATAAGGCATGGCCTAAAGGATCCATAATAGAAGCATACATAGCTATGGATTATGTCACGTACTGCTTGATATATCTTGACAATATTGAAATAAAATTCAATTATGCAGATCGTAATGCAGACTATAAATGGAGTGATGATGAACTGATACTATCCATATTCAAACAAATGGTTCGACCCATGAATGGAAGGAGATATAAATTTATTGACATGAATGAGCTATCCAAGGCATACTTCTATATTCTAAATAATTATGAAGAAATTAAAGATTTAATTGAGTAAGTACTATTTCAGCATACATTTTAGTGTTCTAAATAATTTTTTCATATCGATGTAAAATTAAAAATCATGACTTGTTCAATGAGCATAAGAGTATACTATCTAGGAAGAATAATACAAATGTTGATGATTGACATAAAAAAAAATTTACAAAATAATTTGGAGACAATGTAAGTTTTACTAGTATTACATTATATTTTTATAATTATAAAATTAATTATTTGAACTAACATAATTTTTTATGTTATATTATAGATAAAATCTATATATTTTAATAAAAAAGATGGTACGATCAATGAGTTATATAATTTAGCATGTGGTTATGATTGAAAAATTAATCACTATGCATCATGTATCGTTGAAGGAATGAGATTTCATATAAGGAAGCTTGAGATGCAAAAACAGATCCAGAATAGTAGGATAGCTATGATAGGATATGAAGAAGAGGAGATTGAATATTTTGATATATTGATAGGTTTCATTGAACTAAAGTACGGGTCCAAAAATTTGATATTTTTATTTTAGTATGAATAGTAGGATATTAGTAATAAGAAGATCGGTATTTATATCGATCCACATTTTATCAATATAAATTTCGTACGAACATGGTACCAAAATGAGCTATATATATTAACAACTCAAGCAAAACAAGTAATATATTTGAAGGATCCAAATATTGAGGCAATTGTCATGTCATACAAAGAATAATACCTAGAGGCGTATATAACATACCAACCCAACTAGAGATGGATGAAAATTCAGATCTATATGAAGAGGAAGCTTTTCAAAAAAAAAAAAAAAAAACACTAACCAAGCTACTTCTTGATGAAGAACTTGTGATAGCTCCTTTGAATAGGGCTTATCGGCTATCCAATAAAGTTGAAGGTGATTTTATATTTAATCTTGATGACTTAGAGGTTGACGATTGGTTCAAAAATGAGGATGAGATAGAAGATGATACATTAGTCGAAGAACCTCACTCTTGAGCATTAAAGATGCGAGCACGAGGGGTAGCATCTCCGTATCGAGATTCCTCCGGCTTCACTAGGTCCATTAGGGGATAGTGCGAGCCATGATAGATTAAGCTAAGCATCATATGCCGCAACTTTGCTCCTACAATGCTCTTTGATTGGCGTCAGATTACATGGGCTTAGAGAGAGGTCTTCTATAGCCACTTATAGTTAAAATAGTATTTAGTAAAATATTTAATTAGCACTATATTCTTATAATATTTATTATTGATAGGCTATACTTGATATTATTGATTTCGAGCACGATTGTGTACGGCAATTTATACATGATCATCTATACTCGTATTTCAAGAAGTATCAGCATTGCATTTATCATCACTGATACATTGTAGTGCACAACCATGGGATGGAGGCAACATGGTAGCGGCCATATAGTAGCATTAGTATCGAGAACTGGGCTGTCATATGTTGTATGTATAAGGACCTGGTATATCATGTTAAACATCCAAACTTTTTTTTTAGAGTTTAATAATTTGAATCATTTATTTTTAAATTTAATTAGTTACTTAATAATTTGACTATTAACTATATAGGATCGATGTGCTCAAAATGCCATGAATCAGATGACAAAGACCATTTCGCATTGTGGAGGTTTGAGGCCATTCGCTCGCCATATGAAGCAGATAGTAAGTAATTTTTATTTAGCATATTTTATTTTTTTAACTATTTAAAAAAATATTATTTATTTTTAAATTATAGAAAGATGTAGAGAGTGGCGATCTTTCTGATAGAATCAAAATCTACCAGCAGACCCATCAGCGATGGTCAGGAGACTGGATGGCAGGGAGCCATGAGCTTTATATAAATTTTTTCAACTTTTTTATTAATATTTTAATTTTTAGTATAAATTTAAAATAGCTATAATTTTAATTTTTAGGATCAAATAATAGATATTAGATCCCAGCCTACCTCTGAGGCCTCGACCACATCCACGGATGACGAGATCTATGATCAAGAGGTGCTTGGTACAAGATTCTATTATATTAGGATGCTAGGACATGCAATTAGAGCTATCACATCCTCATGCTCATCCAGAGGTGACATCCATGCTGCCTGTAATGGCTAGTTGGCGGAGATACAAAGATAGGCTGCAGAAGATCGATAGCGGGTTGTTGAGTTGATGAAAGAAAAATTTAATTTTTCATCGCAGGATCGTCCAGATTTGATCAGATTTAAGATAGAATTTTCTACAAAAAATTTTATAGTCTGATCAAATCTAAGAGTTCTCAGATCTGATCATGGTGATCTGATATTAAAAATTAAAAATTAAATTAAATCAAATTTAATTTGAAGTACCTTGTTGGGTAATCTGATTACCCTACGATGATTCTGTTAGTTCCTGAGATTCTGAAAGGAGCCACGCATACACCTAGCCTCTACCGGTATCCACTTAGGTAGAATTTGAACATCTTCTCCTTGCAAATCTCTTCTCTAAAGATCAAATTTAAATCTGATCTGTAGATCCTTCAAAACTATTTCTGAAGGCAGCCCGTCCGTCTCACGAACACCATCGCGTAGATCCTGAATCTTGTGCTAAAAATCTTGGACCTTCTCAGATTTATGCCTAACTTTTTAGGCATGTAGAAGAGAGGGAGAGAGAGGATAGAGGGGGCATGGGATATGGTATGGGCGACAGCACTTGGGCATGGAGACTATTTTGTGCGATTTATCTACAATGGCGTGAGAAAGGTTTCTTAAACCCAATGCCACATAGAGTCCCTCTTTGACCAAATAACCAATTTATTTGATCATTGGGACTTTAGGAATTATTCTCCATGTCAAAACACCAGATCCCATCTAGTTTTGTCACCAAAATTGATTCAAAAAGTAGGCGACATGAGTAGATAAGGAAGAGTCTATTGTGCCTAAGACTCTTCCCTCAAGAGTTTGATCCAAATCAAACTCTATCAAAATTTAGTCAAACCATTATCATAAATCATGAAATTTGGTACATCCATAGCATGACTCAAGCCTTATCACATATCCAAAAATTAGATCAAAAGAATTTCTAAAAAATTTTCTAGAAGTATCTAATCAGGTGATTCTGAATTCTCTCAAATAGGTCAACTTTTGATCCTAGTTCAATTGCACTAAGAATGGATTTAATTTTTATAATTTATCTAATCTAGACTTATTTTAGTCAGATAAAAATAAATCTATTCAAGATATAAAAATGAGTCAAATCAAATTTAAATCGATTATGATGAATCAAAAAGATTTCAGAAGAAGAAAGCCAGGCTCAATCATATGCTAGCACGATTATCTTGAACCTGATTGGATCTAATCCAAATCAATCAAACTGGATTAGCTTAATTGATGACATCCAAATCTAAATTCTTGTTTGTGTGATCTAGTTAGATTCAGTTTCGTATGGTAATAAGATATGTCGGAATCTTTATCATCAAAATCATTAAAACATCTTTCGATGAACCAGAACTATTATGATTCATACAATTAGAATGATCGATCATCAAAATCATTCTAATTGCTTCCAAAATCCATCAGTGACATCTAGTAGTATATGGTGGCAATCCATCAGAACTAAAAGTGAACCTCTCGATGCAGCTACCTGTGTGATTGGGTTCTTCTATCTTGAGCCCGATATGATTAGGATTAAGATGAATTCATCAAACCCAAAATCCATTATATGAATTAATCATTTAATTCAAGTCCAATGTGAAACCCTAATAGAAACTCTTTCTATCATCTTCACTCTATCATGGCCATGGGCTTAAGAACTCAATTTCATGATTATCATAGGGCTACTCCTCATCTACCGAGGTAGATAAATTTTCTATTGGTGCAATCCAATTTCTACAATGAACATGTTATAGCCAACTTATACTTCAGAATTTCGAATGACTAGAAGATCGAGTTATGGTATAGTCAAACTATAATACTCTCAAGGTGAGCTGCTGATGCATCTCAGGTCCAAGAACCAAACACATCACTATAGCATCGAGCCAGTCATCGATGAGAAGATAGTTTTTTTTTATGACTGCTTGAGGTGGTCACACTCAATGCCCTCGTTCTCTAATGAGTACCTATACTCTTTCTTCGATGTCTCCACACCATAGACTCAAGACACATCTATCCTAAGAAAGCAATCGTATACTAACATTTCGAATCGATCATGATTTTCGTGATGATCCTATAGTTGAAAGTAGTTTATGAGTTAATTATGAAAATTCATATCTTAAATTTTTAACTCTTAAAAATATGAATTATCATTACTATTAACTCGAAGAATGTATCACAGATACTTTAAATATATACTATGATAGAAAATAATTTTTTTATTAATTTATAGTTAATTAAAAAATTATTCTTAGAAGTGTATTATAAGTGTTTAGCCAATCTAGCTTCTAGGATATATATCTAACAGTTGGTTGCATGCATCGACGAGTACAAACTGTTCTAAACATAGATAATCGAGCGAATCGTGCAAATAGAGCAGATGATGCAGTTGAGAGGTAGCAGCAGCCCGATCTAAGCTCCTCCAAGCGCTCCCCTCCTTCGATCTATTCTTCTTCTCCAGATGTTGATGCTTGACGCGCAGCTGTCTGTATTTATATTTTTTATTTTTATTTTGAATCTCTTACAATTATTAAATTTATTTTTTATAATTATATTTTAATATATAATAAAATAATAAAATTTATTTATAGATTTATTATGTGGATTTTTTATTTTAATTTTATAGATTATAAATATAAAGTACTAAAAATATAAATTAATATATATATATTTAAATTATTTTAGAAAAATTATATATAATTAGTGATGAAATTATTTGTGATGAAAAATCAATAAAGTTATTTGCGATGACATATTTTTCACTATAAATAACTTTTTAAAATTAAAACTATTAAATTTATTTATTTAATTATTTGTGATAGAAAAATTTTCATCGTAAATTCTATTTGTAATAGAAATTGCTCCATCATAAATAATTAAATATTTAAGAAGAAAAAATTAGTTCCATCATAAATAATTAAGTATTTATGATGATTTTTTTGTTGCAACTAATTTATTTTTTAAAATTTAAAATTATTATTAATTTATTTATGATGAAAATTTTTGTAGTAAATAAATTTATTATTTATAATGAAATATTTTTCATCATAAAATATTTTATTTGTGATAAAATATATCTATCATAAATAATTAAATAAAAAAATTAATGAAAGCTTTTTGTTACAAAAAATTATTATTAGCAATGAAATTTTTTTTATCATAAAATATTATCTGAGACCTTTTTTTGTGATAAAATATTAACCATAAAATTTTTATTATAAATAATTATTAGCAACAAAAATTTAGTATTTACGATGCTTTTTTTGCATCACAAAATTTTTTTTTTTATTGTAATAGTGATTCATCCTATATGAGCAAAGAGCATTTTTATCTATTGAAATAGAAAACTAATACTGTTTGTTGGTAAGTGAACGATAGGATCAAATTGAAATATCTCAAAAATTTGAAGGGCTAGTTTAATATTTTTAAAATCGAGAGGGTATAAACGAAATTAGGCTAAAGTTGAGAAAATATTCTTATAATTTATCCTTTTCTTTTTGCATGCAATATACTATGTATTTTTGTTAAAATATCAGAACCTGCGCTTGCAGATTTTATAACCAATTGTCAACATGATGGATTATAAAGGCTAATTGTCAACGGCAGGTGCAATATTCTTCACCATTGGTTATTGGGGCTCTTATTTTTCATTATAGAGACAATATTATTTGACAGCTTTCTTTTGGATCTAATATACATAAATAGAGCGCTTCATTTAAAAGTGTACAAAAAATGATGAAGCCAACGATCGGTGGCGGCGCTCAAAGTTATGGAAAGAAGGGGAGGAGAGAGAAGGAAAGCAAAGGTTTATCTTAAGCTTGGGTGTCATTTTCGACCTTAATTTTTGATGAGCACGAAGAAAGAAATTCTGCAAAAATCGAGAGAGAAAGAGAGGAAGAAAACACAGCAATAACCGGTGATGAGATGCTTGAAGGGGGATTTGGGGTTCTTTATATAGAGTGGATGGAAGGTTGATTAATTCTCTTTAGAATCGACTTCCTCTCCAATAAGATTGGATGGAAGAAGACTCCTGGGAGTCTTCTTCGTTATTTTTTCTTTTTACTTTAAAATCTGTGTGGTTGATTGGGTTATCACAAATTCAGTACATATAGTCGAGTTAATTCCCTTGCCAACACTATTCCACCATCCACGCCACCTTTAGCTCCGGCTTTCTCAACAAACAAATGCCTATTGGCAGCCTTGACAGTGATCACCCTCCGGGCTTCGCACGCGGCATCTCGCACGCTTACCAACGTGTCGATGATGGAGAAGCACGAGCAATGGATGGCTCGATACGGGCGGGTGTACAAAGACGCAGCCGAGACGTGCGAACGCGTTGATGCCTAGCTTTTACTTGTGATTAATGATTCAATCAATTGAACATGGCCTTTAAAAATTTTGAATTGCCACCCCTTTTCAGTTGCATTTAATAAGGCTGCCCACATGAATTTGTTTCTGGAGAAAGCCATGGAGTTAAACGTTGCGTGGATGGTGCCATGGGGCAACAATCAATTAGAAGAAGTACTAGGTTTTACACACGGAACTCCGGGTTGGGTTTGGCTTATATAGAGGAGGAAGAGGAGGAGGATATGCTGATCCTTAAAATTGAAGCGACGGGATCAAATCTGAGCTCTGGGTTGGGTTTAGGAGGATCTGCTGCTCCTTCCTTGAAATTAAGGTGACGGAGATCAAATTTGCATGATCTTTTATCTTTATCTAGTTAATAAAGTTTATTTTAATCTAGTTGTTGGAGTTTATATTCACCTAGTTGAGAAGTCTATGTTTTAAATGTTTATATTTTGTTTGATCGTATCGTTTGGAAAGTTTAGGGTTTGCTTCTAGTGCTTGCTTTGAGCCACTTATACGATAAAAGTGGCCATAGGCAATGATCAAAAAGCACCGTTTTGATTGTGGTATTCCAGTCGCTGCCTACGTGGCTGCTTAAAATCAAAAGTAACAATTTTTTAAATTTAAGACAATGGCTAAATAATCATCCCCAACAGAACCTTAGGCAGTGATTTTAGTTAACAAAATGCAACAACTCTAATAAAAAAATGGCAGTAGTTTTTTTTTTTTTTTTTTGATAAGTTTTCTTTTTAAGATTTTGGCAGCTAGTTTTCCCTTTTAAGTAATGATTTCTTGTAGGGTTGAAAGTAGTATAAATAATATCCGTTCGAATTCATTTTCATATCTAAATCAATCTATATATAAATAAAAATTTAAAAATCTAATTAATATTTGTATCAATATCTATATTCATTAAAGAAAAATGGATATGAATATGGATAGACAACTATCCAATCCATATCCAAATATCCTAATCTACCTATAATCTTATATAATTTTATATAGTATTTATTAAATTTTTTAAAAAAATATATAATTATACAAATATGCTATTAAGTTTATTTATCATCTATTTAGTAATATCTTAGATTCTATAGTTATAAAATTTAATTATTTAATTTATATCCATAATTATATCCATACTTTTAGTATTCGAAATATATTTGTATCTATTTAAAATAAATATGAATATAAATTTTTGCATCCGATTAATATTTGTATTGTATTTGTATTCATTAAAAAAAATAAATATGGATGTAGATATACTAGTATCTGATTTGATTTTAGCCCTAATTTTTTAAAAGAAATGGCAATAATTATTTATTTATATAATAGCTTATTATAAGTTTTGGCATTAGTTATTAATATTTAGGCAATGATTTTTTAGATGATTTGGCGGTGGTTTTTTTTCATCTTAGATAATGGTTATCCATGCTTAAGCAACTATTTTTGGAAGATTTTTATATATTTCCTACCTTCTATTGGCTTCCACAATTCTTGTTGTATAAAAACAACTCACATCTTAATGTGTCAGATTTTTGATTTCAAATTTTAGAGGCATTATCATGAAAATCCATTAGAAAAAGTTAAGGTTCTGATATCACTTGTTAAGGCAGATAGAAAAAAATAATAAAATAAATAGAGATGATAATTTTAACTGATTCATCGGATACCAACATGATCCGAATGGAATGAATTTTATCTACTCGATTAAATTCTGGGATGGGTATGGATTTCAAAAAAAATATCCAAAATGGGATCCAGTCGGATACAGATAATAGTATGCTCCATCTCGAACCTGACCTAAAATAATCTTAATATATATATTTTTTTTAAAATTATAATTATTTTATAATATTAAATTTATCTGATCTAATTCGATCCGATCCGATCTGTATCTTTACCGAACTAATCCAACTTAATCCAATTCGACCCAACTCGAACCATACTTGATTCGTTGCCATCCTTAAAAATAAGAAGAAAAAAAGAATATATATATATATAATAAATATTTTTATGATTTGACCTTTTGACCTACGTCCATAAATAGAGAGATGATGCAAAACTTTACCATAAAAAAGAATAAAGATTATAAAGTATAAAAATTCCTCTCAAACAGTAGCCCCTAATACATCTATTTTTTAGAATACTCAATATCTCTCTTCCTTTAGGGTTACAAAAGAAATATATAATTGAGCAAATTGATCTAGACTCAAACTAGGGTTTCTATAATAATTAGGTTAGTACAACTCGATCTCAAAGACTTGTAAACTCAAAGATGTACTCAACAATCCACATAGCTTTTTATTTGTGCTTGTGATTCGTTGGTATACCTTGGTTTTAATATTTTAGATGAAATATTATTCTGTCAAAAAAACATTCACATTCCCCGCATTTTTCTTAGAAGCATGTGGTTGGTCTTGGCCAAGGCGAGGGCGTGGACTTATGCGATGCTGCTTGTGTTGGGCCCATTAAGCTCGACTTGTGTTGGGCCCAGTAAGTTCGAATTAGTGATCCCGTCATAGAGTTTGGTGTAAAATTAGCAGCCGTCGTATATTGTCCTATATCTTGTTGTTATCGGCAAAAGTGAGATTTCTTTTCATCGTTTGTAAGGCCTCCGGATAGCGCAGGAAGAAACTCTGAAAAGTCCACAATGATGGGAACAAGGACTAGGAATCCTTTGATCCAAAGCTACCGAGCAAGCTATATATATATATATATATATATATATATATGCGATTTATGCTGATATGAATAGGACGATCAGAATGAAATTAAGACTGTTGCCCAACTTATATACTACATCAATCGACAACTCTTCAGACCTCCGATAGGTCCAAAGGCACGCTTTATCTTGCTGTAATTTTAAACACCAAAGGTGTGTCAGCAAGATTGAAGCGATACACATATATCTATAGAAGCATAATTAAGAAGCACATATATATAAATATCCATCATAAGGTGTTACACTTCAAGCAGTTGGGTAAGAAGCTTCCATGGCAATGCCACAGAGCCCCTCCTTGGCATCAACGTCCCTCTCCATCCTGATGTATCCCTTCTCGCCCCAGGATGAACCCCATGAGTTCTTCACCAGCCAATACTTGGTGCCATCACTCGTCGTGCCGTAACCGACGGCAGTGACACCATGATCCAAATCAGTCCCACAGTCCCCGGTGAACACACCACCCGAGTAGAACTGGAAAGCAAAGTCACCGGCATCGATGGCGACCGACACCGGCTGGTTCGCCACAGCCTTCAGAAGCGCCGCTTCACTGTTGGCCGGCACGTCCTCGTAACCAGTGATGGTGGCAGCATGGGAGCTGGATTTCTTGGTGTTGCAGGTGCCATCAGCAGCCGTGTAGGGGTAGTTGGTTTCGGTGGTAAGGCCTCCATTCTTGATGATGAATTTGAAAGCATCGTCCATGAGACCCCCATTGCATCCCTGATCCTCGCCTTTGGTGTCGCAGTCGACGACCTCTTGCTCTGATAGAGAGATGAGCTTCCCGGTGCGGAGTTTGGTGATTCCCTCCATTGCGGCCACAGCAGAGAAGGCCCAGCAGCATCCTGCTCGGTGCGATGGATTTGTTAGACAAATGGAAGACTAGTGGTATAAGTAAGCTGAGATTTTGTAGCATGCATGGATGCTGAACAGTTGATATGAAGTGGTTATAACTTACCACATTGGCCTTGGTCCTTGATGGGAGTGACTGCACCCTTAGCCCTCCAGTCCATGCTGGCGGGCACTGCAGTGGCGTTCTCATACTCGAAGCTCTTCGTCGCCATCCCGGAGCTCGCTTGGGATGGTTTTAATCCGGTGTACATGGCTTTGAACTCCTCATTGGTGAGGTCCGCAAACTGATTGATACCGAGCGTGTACTTGTGGCTCCCGGTGTTGAATGATTCGATAAATTCGACGTTGGCTTGGAAAATTTTGAAGCGCTGCTCCTTCTCGGCTGCGTCTTTGTAAACGCGCCGGTACTGAGCCATCCATTGCTCGTGCTTCTCCATCATCGACGACATGTCCGTAAGCGTGCGGGATGCCACGTTAGATGCCAAGAGGGCGATCACAGCCAAGGCTGCCAGTAGGCATTTGTTTGTCGAGAGAGCCATGGAGCTAAATTAAAGGTGGTGTGGATGGTGGAATGGAGTAGGCAAGGGAATTAACTCGGTTGTATGCATTGAATTCTTAGGAGGATATTGGTTTATATAGAGGAGAGGGAGATCGGATTGCACTTCACGTAGAGGTGGTGGATAAGGACTTGTACGTGCCGTGCATGACTTCTGCATTGATTTGGATGGGGATCGAGAATGACAGGTTAAAATTAATAGCACAACACTGATTGAAAAAAAAAAAAAAAAAAAAAAAAAAAAAAGCCTAATTAGCACAAACAAGGGATCAAGCTGGTTATCTTAAAGAGGCTAATTGTTGCAGAACGGCAAGCGCAAGATTTTTGTTTCGTTTCGGTTGGAGAAGGTTTCCCTATTGACTATTGGGTGTCTTTCTTGCAATTGGAGGTGTTCCATAATTAAACCAAATTTCCTAATGATCTCACTTGAGTTAACCTGCAACGATATTCTACTTTGATCTACATCCTCTCAATCAATATAAGCAGTATATTTTAAGATAATACCTGATGCAATGTAAAAATATTGGTCAAGATTTTTTTAATAAGTTATCTATTAATTTAAATTAATTGCTTCGTATTGAATCTTAAGATGATGATTAATGTTGGATTTGCCATGTTTGTCGAGTTTTGGAAACCCCAATTTCTAGGACTATCCTGGGCCTTCTATTTCTAAACTTTAAAATTATGATCTTCCCTCCAAATGGAGGTGGCAGAGAGGGACTTGTACGTGCCGTGGGGTTTTTATTGATATGGACGAGGGAATTGGGAGGAGAATGATAGGGCCCCAGAAAACGAGCCATATATAGGGTGATACTAGCGGCTTATGTACCAGAAAGAAAAGGCACGTTGGGATTACGTGCAGAAGGTTACTTGTCGTGAAGGATTCCACGGAATAGGCGCCAACTATGGGATCTTTGTTTTCCATTGGACGAAATTTAACTGCAGATTCTTATTTTGCCGTCGTTGGCATATTACATTGTGGACAGGTTTCAATTTCATCACAATTCAAGATGCTGTAAGTAGAGCTATATGATGGCTTCATTGATCCACTTGATCATCTCCAGAGCATAAGGCTCTCGTGATGATTCAAGGAACGAATAACGCCTTTATGTGCATTAGCTTTCCTACCATCCTTTAGAAAGCTGCTTGAACTTGGTACTCCAAACTTCAACCAAAAAGCATTACCTCTTTTGGACAGCTTGAAGATTTCTTCGTGGCTCACTTTAGCACCAGCAGGAGAATGCCATAAACCTCCGACACCCTCTTCTCGATCAAGCAAGGAGAGGATGTGGCCATTTCGGCCATGAAGCAAGGTCTACGGAGTTCCCGATTCACCTATTCATTGGACAAGAACCATCCTCAGATCTATGCAAAACTCTTGAAGCATGCGGATAAGTACATCCACATAGAAGAAGGTGCTTCTGGCCGGTGCCAACCAAATGAAAATGGTTAGAAAAAGAAGAAACAGCGGAAGAACGACGTTTCTGCTGGACCAAACCAGTCTACATAAAATAAAAAAATGGTCTTCTCCCGATTGAAAACAATACCGACTAATATAAAAAGCCGATACAACACCTATACTCCCCTCACTACTCTGCACGCCCAAATCTTGATGGAAATTGGGGAGGAAAATTACTTTCGCCGACCTCCACCGATGAAGAATCGAGGAAAGGATAAGAGGAAGTACTGTCGGTTCCATCATGACTACGGCCATGATACCGAACAGTGCTTTCAATTAAAAGATGAGATTGAGGCTCTCATCTGGCAGAAATTTTTAGCCAAGTACTGGCTTGATCGCTCGACTCAGTTTCATGCCGATCAACCATCTGCTCCAGAGGAAGTTCATCAAAACCGACCAACGACTAGAGTGATCAACATGATCTCCAGACGGCCAAGAACTGAGGGGGCAACATCTCAAGAGGGATCGACCAAAAAACGACGATCCAACGAATCTATTTTCTTTCCGGATGATGATGTCAGGAAATTCAAATTTCTCATTATGATGCTGTCGTGATCTCGACGACAATAGCCAATTATGATGTAAAAAAAATTCTTATTGATAATGAAAGTTCGACTAATATTTTATTTTACTCTGCATTCTTCCAAATGAAACTCTCGACAGAACACCTCTGAAAAGTTTCTATCCCTTTAGTTGGATTTACGGAAGATGTTGTCGACATTGAGAGAGAGATAGATCTTTCATTAACTATGGGGACAGAACCTCAGCAGAGTACCATCATCTTGACTTTCATGGTCGTTAGAATTTCGTCAACATACAATGTCATACTTAAAAGGCCAGGACTCAACACTCTCAAGGCGATAGTATCAAAATATCATTTGTTAGTCCAATTTTCGACCAAGACCGAAGTCGAAGAGATGTGAGGCGACCAACAAATTTTTCGATGATGCTTCACGATCACTACAAAAGAAAATAAATCAGAAGATTCTTCATCGCTGAAAAGTCTTGATCAATGGGATGATGAAAATTGGGGTGAGCCAGTTGAACAGTTGCTCTCCATTCCATTGCTGGAAGATGACCCAACCAAAACTATTCAAATTGGGTCACACCTTCAGGCGATGGAGCGTGAATAATTGGTTCGGCTGCTAAGAGCTAATATCAATGTATTTACTTGGTTGGCTATCGATATGCCTGGCATACCTTCGAAAGTAATCATTCATCAATTAAGTATCAATCAAAGCGTCAAGCCGGTGAGACAGAAGAAGCGATCGTCCGCTCCTGAGCGATAGAAAGTAATCGATGAAGAAATCGACAAGCTCCTTGCGGCAGGCTTCAATAAGGAGGCCCATTATCCTGATTGGCTTGAGAACATCATCATGGTAAAGAAAGCCAATGAAAAGTGGCACATTTGTATTGATTATACTAACTTGAATGAAGCATATCCGAATGATAGTTTTCTCTTCCGATCAACTTGTCGACGCGACTTCGGTACATCGACTTCTAAGCTTTATGGATGCTTTTGCGGGCTATAATCAGATCCGAATGGCACTAAAGGATGAAGAACATACCGTCTTTGTCACTGACAAAGGGATTTATTGTTATAAGATCATATCATTTGGACTTAAAAATGTAGGAAAAACCTACCAAAGGTTGGTAAATAAGGTCTTTAAGCCGCAAATTGGGCAAAACATGAAAGTATATATCGATGATATGCTAGTAAAAAGCATGCAAAGTCAGGACCACCTTTGAAACTTAGAAGAGGCTTTTGACACACTATGATGGCATCGGATGAAGCTTAATCTGATTAAATATGCCTTCGAAGTGACATCCAGAAAGTTTCTTAATTTTCTTATTTCACATCGAGGAATCGAAGTAAATTTCAAAAAGATAAAAGCAATTGTCGATATGAAGTATCCAACCTCGAAGAAAGAGATACAACAGCTCAACGAAAGAATCATCGTCCTTAGCCAGTTCATCTCTAAGTCCGTCGAAAGATGTCTACCATTCTTTAAAACTCTACAGTAGATCAGAGACTTCTTATGGACTGACGAATACCGACGATCCTTCGAAGAGCTGAAGAAATACTTGATGACTCCTCCATTGCTCGTAAAACCTATGGAAGGAGAACCTCCATATTTATACCTGGCCACGTTGGACGAAGCTGTTAGTTCAATTTTGGTCAGACAAGATGAGAGTCGAGCACAACATCCTATTTACTATGCAAGTAAGGTGCTTCATAATTCTGAAACCCGATATTCGAAGATGGAAAAAATAATTTATGCCTTGATTATTTTGACACAATAGCTTCAGCCCTACTTCCAAGCCCATACGGTTCACGTCCTATGCAACCAACTCTGAAGTCAATCCTATATCGATCAGATACCTTGGACAGGATAACAAAATGAGCAATAAAGCTTCGTGAATTCGACATCCAATATCGTCCTCGTCTGTCGATGAAAGCCCAAGTTCTGATCGATTTCGTTATCAAATATACCACCTTAGATATCAAGTCCGAACAGAGGGAAACAACGTATAAATCAGCAGAAGACATCCCTAAAATCGATCATCAGTCGACGTGGGTGTTACACGTCGACGGGGTGTCGAATGCTCTTGAGAGCGATGCAGGACTCGTCTTGGTAAATGTCGATGGAATAGTTGTTGAGTATGCCCTTCGATTTAATTTTAAAGCTTCGAACAATTAAGCCGAGTATGAAGCTCTCTTAGCCGACTTGAAAATTATCAGAAAGCTTGGTGTTGAAGAACTAGAAGCATTCACTAACTCTTAACTCGTTGTGGGATAAGTTAAAGGTGACTTCGAAGCTCGCGATTTGACAATGCAAAAGTATTTGCAAAAGATCAATGATCAAGCTTCTACTTTCAAATTCTTTGACATCACGTACATTCTTAGAGCAGAAAATGCTTGAGCCGACGCACTCTCCCAACTCGCTGTCACCGCCCCTAACAAACTTGGCCGAACTTGCATCGAATATCTCAATGTGCCAGGTATCAAAAGGATGGAAGAAGTATTGCAGATCGACGACGAGCCAAGTTGGATGGATCCGATTATTAGGTATCTGACCGAAGAAATCATATCCGATGATCCATCTAAAGCAAAGCATTTAAGGTGGACGGCCTCGCAATCTATCATGATGGAAAGACGACTCTATAAGCGGTCTTTCTTTCTTCCACTATTAAAGTGCCTTGGACCTACTGATGCCGACTATGCACTTCGAAAAATCCATGAGAAGATCTGTGAAAACCACCTGGGGGGCAAATCTCTCGCCTACAAGATCCTCCGATAAGGATATTATTGGCCAACGATGCAGAAGGATGCGGCTTAGTTCGTTCAAAGATACGAGCCATGCTAGAGATATGCCAATATCCAACGGCAGCCGATAATGCAATTAACATCGATTATAGCACCATGATCGTTTACATGGTGGAAAATCGATATACTTGGTCCTTCCCTTCGACATCCAGGCAAAAAAAATTTTTGATTGTCGCCATCGATTATTTCACAAAATGGATGGAAGTTGAACCTTTGGCATAAATTATGGAAAGCAAGATGGAGGATTTCATTTGAAAATCTATTATCTATAGGTACGGACTCTCACATACAATCATAATTGATAATAGTCGACAGTTCGATAATCAGAATTTCAAAGACTTCTGTGCGATGTACCATATCACGTACAAGTTGACGTCTGTTGGTCATTCACAATCGAATGGAGAAGGGAAAGTTGTGAATCGAACGATCCTCCATGGTTTGAAAATTCAGTTCAACGAGATCAAAGGTCTCTGGATGGAAGAACTACCTTCGGTACTATGGGCTTACCGAACCACCCTACGAGTTCCGACAGGCGAATCTCCATTTAACCTAACTTATGGGACAAGGATAGTGATACCCATTGAAATCAGGCTACCACCAGTGAGAGTGGAAAAGTATAATGAGTCAAGTAATTCGGATCATCGAAGAGACCTAGTCTTGTTATCTGAAGTTCGGCAACAAGCACAACTCAGAATTGCTGCTTTCCAATAATGAGTTATAAGATATTACAATAGAAGAGTTAAACCAAAAGAGATTCGCCTAGAAGATTTGGTCCTACGGAAGGCCGAAATATCCAAACCTCCAGACCAAGGAAAGCTCTTCCCAAACTGGGAAGGACCTTACCGAGTGATAGAAATCCTTCGATCTAGAGTATATCGACTCGAAACTCTCGATGGAGTTGAAGTCCCTCGAACATGGAATGCTGATAACCTTAAAGTATACTATTAATGAAATTGGCTCCATGTACTTCAAACAAATGCAAAAGATAATGTTTTGTGAAGTCTTCTGCAAAGATGTCACCCTCATACTCGGCAATTGATTAACCGACGTATTAGCCAGTCAAAAATCGAACAAATTGACTAATGAAAGAGAATCCGATCGATTAACCATTGGTTAAGTATTCTGACCGACAATCAGTCAGCATGTTTAACTCGATGGAATCTAACAACCAACGAATGAAGAATGATCGGTAGTCGGGCTTTTCAATCATCTTTGGTCAAGTACTTCAAATCGTCGGTATAATCGATTTCCTACAATAAAATCATCGACCGATCGATTGATAGATGATGCATAACCTCCTTACAAGTGATAAAGAAAGAAAAGCATCGAACTTTGGTTGCGGACTAGTTGGTTTGTCCTGGCTAGTGATAAACACAATCTTTGCTAATTTGGCCATGGCTGAATTGAAGGACATTTGGCTTGCCTCCGATCATCATACAATTTAGAGAATCGATTAAGTGTTAGACGATAAAAACTGACCAAAATTCGGCAAATGGTTGGTTGGAAACCGATCCAGGGTTGGTTTATCTCCGACCTAGAAATGCCTTAACAAATGACTAAATGTTAGCAAAAATTCTGATCTAACGTCAGTTTGAAAGCTAGCTATTGGGGATAAACCCCACTCCCACTGAAGTCTAGTCTGATGCTTAGCCTAATGTGACTGATAATCACGAAAGAGCTGCGATTGAAAGTTCTTCCTCCAGCAGTCGAACTCCTCAGCGGCCGAACCTTAGCCGAACTCCTTAAGCGGCCGAACTCCTTTCGAATTTTTTCTTCAATAGGATTTCTCTAGGAGCCCAACTCCTTTCAGACTTCTTCTTCAGTCGGATTCCTCCAAGAGCCTAACTACCTCCGAACTTTTCCTTCAATCAGATTCCTTTAGGAGCCAAACTCCTTCCGGACATCTTCCTCAATCGGATTCCTTCATGAGCTAAATTTCTTTCGGACATCTCTTTCAATCGAATTTCTCCAAGAGCCAAACTTCCTCCGAACTTCTAGTTCAGTCGGATTTCTTCAGGAGCCAAACTTTCTTCGAACTTCTTCTTCAAATGGGTTCCTTCAAGAGCCGAACTCCTTCCAGACCTCTCCTTCAGATAGATTTCTTCAAGAGCCAAACTCCTTCCGGATCTCTTCTTCAATCGAATTCCTTCAGGAGTCGAACTTCTTCCGAACTTCTCCTTCAATTGAATTTTTCTAGGAGCCGAACTCCCTCCAAACTTCTCCTTCAGTTGGATTCCTCTAGGATCCCAACTCCTTCCGGACTTCTTCTTCAATCGAATTTCTTTAAAAGCCGAACTCCTTCAAGACCTCTCCTTCAATCAGATTCCTTTAGGAGTCGAACTCCTTCCAGACTTCTTCTTCAGTCGAATTTTTCCATCAATCAAACTGATAAGCATCATAAATTCATCAATAAAAGTATTAATTTATTAATTAATTTATATTAATTTTTAAAAATTATTAATCAATTTATATATAATTTTTGAAAAATTCATATTTTTATTAATTAAAAAATTAATTAAAAAAATAATAAAAAAAAATAAAAATTAAAAAATAAAATTTTATTATCAATAGAAAGAGCTCATTTTTTTGATCACAATGAAATAAATTTCAAAAAAAACAAAGCTAAAATAGAAAAGATATGAATTTTTAAAAATATAAAATAAATAAAAATTAAATAAAAAAAGAAAACGGCTCAGCCGGCTCTGCAAGCCGAGCCACCAAGCCAAGCCAAGCCATCAAAGCCGACTCAGCCATTGAAGCCATCAGCCGGTCCACGATCCAGGCGTGGACCGCCAGCTCAGCAAAATCCGGCGAATCAGAGCCTTGCCACGTGGTGGACCTAGACCCTTAAAGGGTCTACAGAAATTTATCGCGGCTCACAAGGGTAATTTAGTCTTTTCACTCGGCGAAACAGAAGCTGATTGGTTGCGGTGTGCGGTGCGGCCGGTCTACGCGGTCCATGGGAACAGTGATTGCGCGATCGGACGGATGTGGTTGTTTGCGGTCAGGATCGGACGGCAGCATGTTTTTTCGGTTGCCCAATTTTATCACTCGGATCACCATCGGATGGCAGCGCTCGATCCAGGCGATGATCCGATGGTCCAGAAATGCTCCCGACGGTGATCAAGGACTCCCGAAGCGTGATTTGCGGCCAGATTTCCTCGATCAAGCGCGATCCAACGGCCAGAATTTAATCCGACCCGATCTGAGCTTGATCTGCATCCGATTTTGATGATTTTTGGACCGTTGGATTCCTATTGAACGGCTGGATTTTATCAGATTTATCAGAGTCATATCAGAGCTATTTTGATTCAAATTTTATCCAAATTTATTTATATTTTGATGATTACAAAGGCTATTAGTCCCATATTGCCTTTAGAAAAAAATATCCAGCCCTCCTAGCTCTATAAAAAGGACCCTAGGCCTCCAGAAATCAACATCTCCGATCAAGGTGAAGCTTTGGTACAGGGCGAAGCCAGGCTATGGGTTAAAGGCTGCTTCGAAGCAACGGATGCCGAGAAGAAGAGCCGAGCTTCTACACCATCTTTCTGCCAATGCCGATCCAAGATCAGAGATCAGGCTATTTTATTTTATTATCTTTTTTTTTAAATTTTATGTATTTAAATTCTAAAATTTTAATTAATAAAAATTTTATTTTTATATTTTAATTTCTTACTTTTTATTTTTATTTAATTTCTATACTTTAATTATTACTTTTTATTTTATTGCAAGTAGATGCTAAGATCTAACTAATAGATCTTAGTACCAAGTTTAAATTTCTACACCTTTTAATTTTTATTTTCAATCTTCCGACTTCAATTTTTATTTCAAAATTCAAATTATTTTCTTTTTCTTCTCAAAAAAATCAAAGATTTCAAATCTAAAAATACTACCTTCCCTGTGGATTCGACCCGACTCACTGCTATCTACGCATTTCAATGATTTTAAGAAGTCGGATTAAACTGATAAACACGGTGTCTTAACGACAACATCGCGTTCCTATCAAGTTTTTGGCACCATTGCCGGAGAGAAATATATGCTATTTTTTTTTCTTTGATTTTTTTGATTTTTTTTTGTAAATTAATTATATTTTTTTTAATATTGCTTACTAATTTTTTTTATTTATTTTGTAGAAAAAAAAGAGAAAAACGAAGAAAGCATCAAATTTTGGTGAGATCAATCCTAACCCTAGTCCTCTTTTCTTTTTATTTATTTATTTATTTATTTTATTTTTAAATTAATTTAAAAAAATATTTATTTAAACCTAATTAAAAGCCTCATGATAAGATTAGAAATCCTAACTGCTTAGAGCATGCATCATATTAGTTTTATTTTTATCTTTATTTTTATTTTTATTTTTTTTGGTGATTGCTGGAGGCAAGGTAAGCCTTTCAGAATTCAATTAGTTGCATGCATCTAGTTTAAATTGCATAGAACCCTTTGATTGAAAATTTTTTTTTGCATATTCATATTAAATCAAATTAAGGGCACAACCCAATTAAACAAGATAAGGTGGGGATTTGATCACCCTTCCTTAGCCCACAAACAACCAACCAACATCCTGCATTGACCTAAGCCTTTAAATTAAAATCAATTAGACATCAACCCTAGGAACTCGAGCTCAATAGGACAAGGAATCCTAAGAGTTGAACCGGGTTAGGATAAGTCAATTTGACTGGTGTCTAGGAAAGTGGTTCAGGGACGACTGGCCCGAAGGAAGGTGGTTTCTAATTGGTTCCGTTCGCTTACCTGGCCAAGCACAATTGGTGTCTAAGGCAAGCAACGGGGGGACTCCCACCGACCTTACACTTATCCTGGCTAGTTGATTGGCTAATCCTACACTTGGAGGGCTTGAAGGTGACCTTGGCAGTTAGGAGCTGTCTAGATCTAGGATAACCCTTAGTCAGGATTGATTGACCAACTTGATTGCTAACCAACATCAAACCTAATTAAACCTAATTCTTCTCTTTCTTCTTAGTTCTAGGACTCCTTAGGACCTCTTCTTTAGAACTCTTCTTTTTTCTTTCTTACTCCTCTAAAAAATAAAATAAAATAAAATAAAATAAAAATTAAATTAAACTAACTAAAAAATAATTAAATTAAATTAAATTAAATTAAAATTAACAAATAAAAATAATTAAAAAAAATTAATTTTTAATATAATAAAATAATAATAATAAATAATAAATAAAAAATATTCTAAAATTTTTAAAAAACCATACATTAGGGTTACACTAATACATGCATGGTAGGAAATCGCTTTTTCTGATTTAGTTGAACTTAATTGAATGGTTGATTCACATTAAACATAATAATCAAATGGCTAATATGAATCTAATAGTCCAAAAATTAGATAAAGTTGACCTTCTTGCTCAGAAAATAGATCAACTCCTAATTCCCTAGGTCAACAATCTCCTGCACAATTCACATCATCTTCTAATTATCAGGAGAATTATTCAATCTGTGCTAGTCCCAACCCATCATGTGAGTGAATGTCCTATGACTGCACAGTTTTCATATTTTATCCAAGAACAAGTTCAAGCTGCTCAAGGATACTCCAAATTGATTAATGACCCATTTTCAAATTCATATAATTCAGATTGGAGTAACTTTAATTTTTCTTGGACATCCCAACAGACTCAGGCTCAGACCCAAATTTTACTTGAGCAAAATTATCAAAATTATGCCTATAATAATGGTCAGCCTAGTCAGTTTAACCAGCCATCATATTATAATCAGCCTTCATACCCACCTCCTCAACAGACCAATCTAGCTGATGATAGATTTAACCAACTTCAACAATTAATTCTAACTCAACAGCAATCTATCGCCAGACTAGAAGCTCAAATAGGATAATTAGTTGAGTCTAACATGAGGAGAGAACTAGATCAACTACCGAACCTACCAATTTCAAACAACCCACCTAATGACCACCAACCACCTGGATTAAATTATCAATCTAATGTTTCATCTAAGAATCTTCCAATTTGAGAATACCAAAGTAATTCCTGAACTTAAAAGCTATAGGATTCTTATGGACCCATACCAAGATCAGGTGAGAGAGGCTAGTACTGATGCTAGCCAAAATAAAAATTTAGAGGAACTGGTTAGTACTGAGACTAACCACATAGAAGAACCCAAGCCAGGAATTAGTACTGATGCTAGTTCCAGTTTAAATGAGATAGAAATAAAGGAAAAAGAGAATAGATGATTTATCCGAGACTTTATAAACGCGTAAAATGTCCATTCCTTCAATCTAAGAAGCTGTTTATCTTACTTATAAAAATCAAAGGCATGTAATGAAATGTCAGTGGAGTTTTTAAGCAGGTCACATTAATTTACCTCCAGAAATTAAAAATCGCCTTAGTCCCATTCCAGCACCATTGAATCAACTTAAACTCTAATACAAAAACTCATTCATGAGCATTTTAGAAGAACAAATAGGAGTAATTCTTAATAAAACATTGGGTCTGAGATGGAATCAAATAAATTATATCCTAAAATTAACAAAGATTAAATATTATATGTGGAGTATATAATCATTTTCTGAAGATTGGCATACCAACAATCATTGGAAATTGTAAATCCAAATAATCGACAGTAGGAATAGTGAGCTACATTTGTGTCTGGCTGAGACGGTAAACTTAGCGCTTGTTGGGAGGCAACCCAATTTTTAGTTTTTTATCTAATTTATCTTATTTTTTTTTTAGAATAATTTGAATAAGTTTGGAGGGAGAGCTCAAAATTTGTACCAGGCATGTGTCTGGACCAAAAAAATAAATATAAAAATAAATAATAATAAATATCTGAGTTAGGTGTATTGCTTTCCATTTTTTTTATTTAGCATCCTTGTATTTTTTTCTCTTCTCATTGAGGCAAAGTCGATTAAGTTTGGGAGGAGAGAAAAATAAAATTTAAAATTTAAGTCCTCAAAAAAGTACAGTATTTAAGTTAATTTAGATACTTGATTACGCTTAAGAATCGAATTAAAACTAAGCATTTTTAAAAAAAATGATGCACAGATTAGAGAATCTATGAGATAACTTGAGGAATCAAGTATTAAGAAAAATTTCAATAAAGAATTTAAGTCCAAAACATAAAATTTTTTTTGGAGCATTTTATTATTTCTACTAGCATCAAAGAAAAGTCTACTTTTTATAGGCTTGTGTAGGGTAAACTATACGTTCTCATATAAAATATTTATTTTAATAAATAGTTTCCAAGTACTTCTCACTGAGTAACCGGGCCTCTTTGCCTAAGCAAGCAATTGAGTTTTCGTGTCAAAAGGTGGGAAAGGACAAAGAAGCTCATTGTAAACTAGTCTTAACTCGTAGCCTATTTAATTCGAGCTAGTAGACCGAGGGTAATTCTATACCTAGTGCCCTAAAGCCCAACTGTTTGGGAAGTCATTGGCCACAAGACTCGCTACATGGTCAATAGAAGCTTAAGAAGTTTAAGAAACTCAGTAGTGGTATAATGTTAAAAAAAAAAAAATAAGAAACATTGTTTTCCACCAAGTACACCGGGTCCCATTGGCCTTAAGTAGCAATGATATTCGCATCAAAAAGTGGATCATTAGTAAAAATAAAAATTAATAATGAAGGATGGAAGTGCAATACACTTGCTATATGAAAGGTTATAGACAAATCAGTGTATAAAAAGTGGATAATTTAGAAAAATTCTGAAAAATTTAATGTTCTTTACTTAATATTTCTATTGATAAAGTATTAACTGACCAACTGATATATCTCATTTTAAGCTCTACTGACATATTCAATGGCCATTTTGAAAATTGCTTAGGTAAAATTTCGAAACTCTAAAAGTTAAAAGGTATTTAAAACTAAATTCTTTTCTTTACTCAAGGGGAGAGCAAAGCTTAAGTTGGGGGATGTGATAAGCACATAAATTTATCAATAAAATATTTAATTATTAATTAATTATATTATTTTTTAAGAATTTAATTATCATTTATATATAATTTTTAGAAAATTTCATTATTTTATTAATTAAAAATTAATTAAAAATAATAAAATTTAAAATAAAATTTTATTATCAATAAAAAAGACTCTTTTTTGATCACAATAAAAATAAATTTCAAAAAAAAATGGAGCTAAAATGGAAAGATATGAATTTTTAAATAATAAAAAATAATTAAAATAAATAATAAAAAAGAAAAAACGGCTCAAGTCCCCCCCCCGGCTTCCGCAAGCGAGCCACGCAAGCCAAGCCAAGCATCAAAAAGCCGACTCAGCCGTTGAAGCCATCAGCCGATCTACGATCCGCGTGGACCGCACTCAGCAAAATCCGACGAATCAGAGCTGCCACGTGGTGGACCTAGGACCCTTAAAGGGTCTAACAGAAATTATCTGGCTACACAGGCAATCTGGGTGGTCATTTCAACTCGACGACAGAAAGCGTTGATTGGTTTGCGGTGGTGGTGCGGCCGTCTACGCGGTCCATGGGAAACAGTCGATTGTGCGATGACGGGTGTGGTTGATTGCGGGTTAAGATCGGACGTCAGCAATGTGATTTTTCGGATTGCCATATTTCATCTCGGATCACCATCGGACGGCAGCGCCTGACTTCAGCTTCGATCCGACGGTCCAGAACGCTCCGGCCGGTGATTCAGGCTCCCGTAAGCCGCGATTTTGCGGCCAGATTCTCGATGAAAGTGCGTCGGACGGCCATATTTAATCCGATCCGATCGTGAGTTGATTGCATTCCGATTGTTGATAATTTTTGAACCATTGGATTTCGTAATTGAATGTTGGTTTATTATGAGATTATCAAAGTCGTATCAGAGCTATTTGATTCAAATTTTATCCAAATTTATTTATATTTTTGACGATTACAAAGGCATTATCCCAGATTGCCTTTAGAAAAAAAAATATCCAGCCCTTCTAGCTCAATAAAAAAGGAACCCAGGCCATCAGAAATTAATATCTCGATCCAAGATGAAGCTTGTAGTAAGGACGAAGCCGAGGCTTAGGGTTAAACGGCCTGCTTGAAGCAAAATGTGGTAGCCAGAGAAGGAAGAGTCGTACTTCTACACCATCTTTTCTGCCAAGCCGATCCAAGATCAGAGATCAGGCTATTTTATTTTATTATCTTTCTTTTTAAATTTATGATTATAATTCTAAAAAATTTTAATTAAATAAAAATTTTTATTTTTATATTTTAATTTTTACTTTTTTATTTTTATTTATAATTTCCATACGTTAATTGATTATTTTATTTTATTGGCAAGTAGGATGCTTAAGATCAACTAATAGATCTTAGTAGCCAAATTTAAAATTAATGGCAATCTCCCTTTTTAATTTTTACTTTCAATCTTCCGATTCAGTTTTTATTGTCAAAATTCAAATGTATTTTCTTTTTCTTCTTAAAAAAATTAAAAAATTTTTAAATATAAAATATCTACCTTTTCCTGTGGATTCGACCCGACTTCACTGCCCTATCTACGCAAATTTCATGATTTTAAAGAAGTCGGATAAACTGCATAAACATGGTATCTTAACGACGCATCACGTTCCTCATACAAACTCCTCAGTCAACTTCTTCCATCAATCGAACTTCTTCTACGACTTTCTCTAACAATCAAAACTTCATCGAATTTTAGCATATTACTTTCATATTCGAAAATAGCATTTCTTTCGGATAATCTCCTCAGTAGCCGTATTTTCTTTAAGAGTTCCGAACTTCCTCTGAAATTGATATATTGTCAAAGCTCTTCATCCCATCACGTGGCTTTGAGTGGCCTCAGTATCGGACGACTTACGGACTGTCACTATCAGTCATATATGCAGCATCCCTCTCATGGTGGCCCTGAGATTCGGGCCAGCTACCCCGAAACGGCTATGGCTGCTTCACTGCAAACAGTCTGCTACATGATTATGTCCCCTACTCCAAAACAAACCTATGTGCCCCAGTGGCCAACTACCCGGATGGCTATGGCTGTCACTATTCAGTACTGCTTTGAGTTTCATCTATTAAAAAAAATCCTCAGATATATTTTTTCTAAGCTCTCTTCTTCTTTCCAAAAAACTGCTGGCCGAGACTCTTTCCTAAGCACTTCCCATTTCCTACCGGCCAGAAGACTGATTGATTGATCGGAGAACTTCTTGCCAGAGCCACCCACACTCACCAACTCATAGATAAACTTTATTTTGCAGGTCATCGACGGCGACCCGTCTTCTTCCTTCAGCTCCATGTTCGGTCCGCACATCAATCAGAATTCTGTACCAATAGGATTGGCACTAGAGAAGGATTCCTCTATTTCTGAGGTATCCTTATTCTTAAAGGAGTGCTCACAACTGATCCCTATGGATTCTTTTCTCTCACACTTCGTAGATCTCATTCTTCATGTCTCTTGCCTCAATTCCCAGAATGCCTCCAAGAGATGACTATCCGAAGAATCTTACTGTTTTATCATTATCAAATTCGAGCCAGATCCATCCGTTTGACTCTATGCATCGATGCTTCAACCTTCCTCCTCCATCGATGTCCTCAGTATGATTCAGAGGTAATTGTAACCTATTGATGCAGTGGGTCAAAGCGCTCATCGAGGTTGGTGCAGGCCATGCAGGCAAGTTCCGACGGTGATCTCTACCAAAAAATTCACCATCGGTAATGTAAAAATCAATTCCAAGGAAGGACACTGGGCTAGCATACCGTCATCCTTGGGAAGGAAGAAACATGAGAGTAGAGTGGATCCTTGTCAGATCGTGGATTCTTCTTCAGAACAAAATTTCTTTCATTTACAGTCGATAAGCCTTCTTAGAATCTACGATCAAAGATGATGTCCTCTGATCCAGAACTAACAAGAAAATGGGATTGTGATTGAGAAAAATCATCATTTCGCCTCGGCTTCTACCATGATGACTTCCGCACCGATGTTTCCTTTTCTTCTCCTCGAATTATGCAAAAGTCGTTCCATCGAACTTTCAAGCTCTCCCTGGTTTGTAATAAGCTACGATAGACTCTGATCCGATGCAAATTTCTATAAGGCTTTCGGACTATAATGTTGCTCTATGGCATACCAAACCCATCTTATGTCGAGCTTTTTTTGTCTATCTTAAAGGAAGCAATAAAAAACTGGTACTCGATGTTGAACCAAATACGATCTTCCTTTGACCAGTTAAGCCATCAATTTATGGCTCATTTTATCAACAATCGACGTCCGCACTGAGGTTCGAATTCTCTGATGAATATCAAGAAGGAAGGCCGAATGAAGTTCTTTAGTATTGCTGGTAGAGGGCCGAATGAAGTTCGACCATACTTACGGACCTCCTTCGAGCATAAGAGAGCCCAAACTCCTCCTCGAGCTCGTCATAAAGAAGCTCCGACAGAAGATGCGAAGAAGTTCTTCCCTCAGAAGCTTTCATAATTATGCCCCCTCTTAATGCTCCTAAAATTCAAGTTCTGATAGAAATTAAGAATCAACTACCAAGATCAGAAAAATTACGATCTTCCTCAAATAAGTACAATCGAAGCAAGTACTATTTATATCATCATGATCACGATCACGATACTGAAGAATGCATTCAGCTCCAAGACGAGATCGAGGAGCTCATCAGGAGAGGCTAGTTGGGTCGATTCCTCAGACGTCGGTTTGAAGCAAGAGAAAATCAGCCAAAGACGCTGCCGCAGCTAGAACCACCAATGAGGAAGGAACAATAAGAAGATCGATCATCTTTCGGCATCATTAACACTATCTCTGGGGGGCTTAGTACTTTGGCGAGCCACCATCTCTCAGCCTCGAAGCCAGGGGAGGCTTGCCCCAAATTAAGAAGGCCCGTATGAAATAGAGGAGGTCATCTAGCTTGAAACTTATCGTCTGAAGAAGCTCAGAGGAACAACGGTCCCACGATCTTGAAACTCAGAGAATCTAAAAATGTACTGTCGGTAATTCTTCTTCAATGAAACTCCTCCATTTCAATATTATTATTTTTTGATGCAAAAATTATGTGACGATAGAAAAAAAATAATCAAAAGTGGTCATATTAGGAATAGAAGGAGAACCTCATTCTAACATGGATAAGTCGAAGGTCTCGTTTATTTTAGACGAGATGAGGGGAGAGGCTTTGACAATGATCCTTATGTGCCCCTACAGCCCGTTAGGAACATGAGGAGAATCTCATCCTAATGTGAATAAAGTCGAATGCCTCATTCATTTTAAATAAGATGAGGAGAGAGGCCCTGACAACGGTTCTTTATGTGCTCCTATAGTTCATTAGGAATAGAAGGAGAACCTCATCCTAACACAACAAAGTCGAAGGCCTCGTTCATTTTAAGACGAGATGAGGGGAAGAGGCCATACAATTTGCTCTTATATGCCCCTACAGTCCATTAGAAATAGGAGGAAGAATCTCATCCTAACGTAAGCAAAATCAAAAGTCTCATTCATTTTAGATGAGATGAGGAAAGAAAGCCATGACAACGGTCCTTATGTGCCTTTTACAGTCCGTTAGGAATAGGAGAGAATCTCATCCTTACGTGAGCAAAATCGAAGGTCTCATTTATTTTAGATGAGATGAGGAGAGAGGCCCTGATAATGGCCCTTATATGCCTCTATAGCTCATTAGGAACAAGATAAGAACCTCATCCTAACGTGAGCAAAGTCGAAGGTCTCGTTCATTTAGACGAGATGTGAGAAGAGGCCCTAACAACGATCTTTATGTGCCCCTACAGCTCATTAGAAATAGGAGGAGAACCTCATCCTAATATGAGCAAAGTCGAAGATCTCATTCATTTTAGACAAGATGAGAGAAGAAGCCCTAACAATGGCTCTTATATATGTGCCCCTACAGTCCATTAGGAACAGGAGAAAAACTTCATCCTAACGTGAGCAAAGTCGAAGGCCACATTCATTTTAGACGAGGTAAGAAGAGAGACCTCAATCTCGACTAGAGCTAAGATATCCTCTAAGCTTCAACATCAACCTCAATAGAAGATAAGATTTTCTTCGATCTCGATCGGAGATGAGATCTCCCCCGAGCTCCAACCCTTCGACAGGAGATAAGATCTCCTTCAATCTCAGCTGGAGGTAAAATCTCTTTCGAGCTTTAATGTCAATCTTAATGGGAGATAAGATCTCTTTCAACCTCGGTTGGAGATAAGATCTTTCTTGAGCTTCAACTTTAACCTCGACTGGAGATAAGATCTCCTCCGAGCTTCAACGTCAACCTCAACAGGAGTTAAGATCTCCTTCAACCTCGATTGAAGATAAGATCTCCTCCAAGCTTAAACTTCAACGTCAAAAAGAAGATAAAATCTTTTTCAACCTTGGCTGGAGATAAGATCTCTCTCGAGCTTCAACTTCAACCTCGATTGGAGATAAGATCTCCCCCGAGCTTCAATATCAACTTCAATAAGAGATAAGATCTCCTTCAACCTCGGTTGGAGATAAGATCTCCCTTAAGCTTCAACTTCAACGTCAATAGGAGATAAGATCTCCATCAACTTCGACTGAAGATAAGATCTTCCGCGAACTTCAACTTCAACCTCAATAGGAGATCCTTCAACTTCGATAGGAGATAAGATCTTTTTCAACCTCGGCTGGAGATAAGATCTCCTCCAAGCTTCAACTTCAAACTTTAATAGGAGATAAGATCTTCTTCAACCTTGGCTAGAGATAAGATCTCTTTCGAGCTTCAACTTCAACCTTGGTTGAAGATGAGATCTCCTCCAAGCTTCAACGTCAACTTCAACAGGAGATGAAATCTCCTTCAACCTCGATTGGAGATGAAATCTCCTCCAAGCTTCAACATCAATCTCAATAGGAGATGAGATCTCTTTCAATCTCAGCTGGAGATAAGATCTTTTCCGAGCTTCAACTTCAACTTCGACAGGAGATAAGATCTCCTTCAATCTTGACTGGAGATAAGATCTCTTCCGAGCTTCAACTTCAACGTCAACAGAAGATAAGATCTCCTTCAACCTCAGTTGATAACAAGATCTCCTCCGAGCTTCAACTTCAACGTCAACGTCAACGTCAAAAGAAGATAAGATCTCCTTCAATCTTGACTGGAGATAAGATCTTTTCGAGCATCAACTTCAACATCAATAGGAGATAAGATCTCCTTCAACCTTGGCTGGAGATAAGATCTCCTTCAACCTTGGTTGGAGATAAGATCTTCTCCGAGCTTCAATCTGAACGGACGTAGAGCCCAAAAAAGAACTTCGACAATCATCTTTTTATACTCATTTCTTTCGAATTTCAAACTCAAAAGTATTGAGACTATTATTGGAGATAAATTCCACTCCTACCGAAGTCCAGTCTGATGCTTAGCCTAATACGACTGGTAATTACGGAAGAGATTCGATTGAAAATTCTTCCTCCAACGGTCGAACTCCTCAGCGACTGAACCTTAGCTGAACTCCTTAAGCGGTCGAACTCCTTTTGAATTTTTTTTTAATCAAATTCCTCTAGGAGCCCAACTCCTTCCAGACTTTTTCTTCAGTCGAATTCCTCCAAGAGCCCAACTCCCTCTGAACTTCTCCTTCAATCGAATTTCTTCAGGAGCCAAACTCCTTTCGTACTTCTCTTTCAATCAAATTTCTTCAGGAGCCGAACTTCTTCCAAACTTCTCTTTCAGATGGATTCCTCCAGGAGCCGAACTCCCTCCAAATTTTTTCTTTAGTTGAATTCCTCCAAAAAATGAACTCCCCCCAGACTTCTACTTCAATAGGATTCCTTCAGGAGTCAGACTTTCTTCGAACTTCTCCTTCAGATGGATTCCTTCAGGAGTCAAACTTCTTTCGGACCTCTCCTTCAGATGGATTTCTCTAGGAGCCGAACTTCTTCTGGACCTCTTCTTTAATTGGATTCCTTCAGGAGCCAAACTTCTTTCGAACTTCTCCTTCAATCAAATTTTTTCAGGAGTCAAACTCCTTCCAGACTTCTTCTTCAATCGAATTCCTCCAAGAGTCAAACTTTCTTCGAACTTCTCCTTCAATCGGATTCCTTCAGGAGCCAAACTTCTTTCGAACTTATCCTTCAGTTGGATTCCTTCAAGAGTCCAACTCCTTCCAAACTTCTTCTTCAATCGAATTTCTTCAGAAGCTGAATTCCTTCCGAACCTCTCCTTTAATCAGATTTCTTTAGGAGCCGAACTCCTTTCAGACTTTTTCTTCAGTCAAACTTCTCCACCAGTCAAACTTCTTCAGTCGAACTTCACCAATCGGACTTCTGGACTTCTCCATCAGTCGAACTCCATCCAAATTTTTTCAGTAGATTACTTTCAGATTTTAAGTAGCATTCCTTCTGGATGATCTCCTCTAGCCATATTTTCTTTAAGAATCAACTCTGAAATTGACATATGTCAAAGCTCTTCACCTCTCCATGTGGCTTCGAGCGGCTCAGTATCGAATGACCATGGCTATCACTATCAGTCTGCTGCAGGTGGCGCTCCATTCATGTGGCCTTAAGCGGTCAGCTATCGGACGGCTATGGCTGTCACTATCAGTCTGCTACAGATGACGTCGCTCTCCATAACAAATTCTACATGGCCTTGAGTGGCCAACTACTGGATGGCTATGGCTATCACTATCAGTCTGCTCCGGACTTCATTTACAAAAGAAACCCTTTAGATACGTTTTTTCTAAGCTCTCTTGTTCTTCTCAAAAATTTTGCCAAACTTTTTTCTGAGCACTTCATTTCTATTGATCAAAAGAGTTGATTTGATCATCGGAGGATTTTATTTGAGCCACCACTACCGACTCCAGATGAAACTTTATTTTATAAGTCATCCACGGTGACCTCTTCTTCCTCAGCTCCAGCTCGGTCCGATGTTGATCAGATTCTATACTAACACTAGCCAAAAGTTGGTTAAATAAAACTAACTGATGGATGGACAACAACTGATCAATCAAAATATTTATGGTCACAACGTATAAAGCAAAATCACATAATAAAAAATAAGTGAAAGTAAAATTTTTCATTACTGAAGAAAAAGTTTACAAGTGGACCTTTGGTCCTTACAAAATTCAAAACTATAAGTTTCAAAAATAGATGACAATACAAAATCTATTCGATGATCGACTGCTCCGAGGGTTGATCGAAAATGACTTCAGCTTCGATTAGCAGTGCAGCATCCATCGGTGGAATGACTTTGGTTGAAGTAGCTTCCTCCTTTGATGGAACTTTAGCCATCAACTGAAAAGTCAAACCCATCAGCATGGAGGAACCTGATACATCTTCGACTGAAACTACGGGAAGTGCAAAAATAGCTAGCTCAGTTGAAGCAAGAATGGTGATGGAAGCACCTTCGTCCATCAGGTTCGTAGGGGATCCATCGCCTCCTCCCTCTTCCTCCTCTTCAGCACCATCTCCTCCTTCTTCTTCTCCAGCACCAAGGACGATGATGCTGTTGAGGTCAAGGTCAGGAAATAGCTATTGGACAGCATTTCGACCATCGCCAAAGTTGATTCAATAGAAAGCTTCACTTCCCTGCAGGATCAAGATCTTCAAGTCGGATGAGACTTTGAATTTCTCAATGCCCAGCTCTTTTATCTGACAAAGATGCTTCTCCCTCAGTAGATTGCCACTTTTGATGGCAATCCTCCACCTCGTTGGCCGAATTATTGCAGTTCTTCTTCAATTTTTGTACTGCATGCTTCTTCTTCTTGATGCGGCTCTTTTGGTTCTTTACCTCTGCCTGAGCTGATGTGAGATCAGTTTGAACCGACTCAAGTTTGGCTTTTATCGATCCAAATTCGGCTCTGAGGTGGGAGACTTCATCGAATAGCCTCTTCTCTCGAGCGACAGCATCCTTTTCCTGCTCCAACTAATGGATCGCTGCATCGCATTTGGTGTTCGCGGCTGACACAGAGTCGAAGCATGCACATCGAAGATCGATCATCTTACGATAAGCCGACTCAAGCTCAGCCATGTCGTAAGCCCACTATTCAAAAAAAATAAGTCAAGTTGGTAAAAAAAAAGAAAAAGAGAGAAAAGAAGAAGGCAAAAGGCAGAGAAAAAGGTTGTGGAAAGTTATTGGCTTATCCCAATCAATATCAGGTAAAATGACTCAAACATCTCTTTCAAGGTCCGATGCCTCCTCAACTCCCGATCGGTTGGGAGAAGGATAGCGTGAACCAAGTTTCTTGCCAGCTGAGGGTCAAAAAAAGCTGACCCACCTTCTGGAACCTAAACGTTAAGATGCTCAAAATCCGTATACCCATGGCTGGAAGAATCACTCCCAACCGATGCAGACAAAGCTGGCGCCTTCCCTTTCCTCCCGAATGATAATTGTTTGGGAGGCACTGTCATCCACTCAAGCGTCGATGGGGACTGTCAATGCCCCCCATGAGCTGAGGTTGATCAGAGGGCGGGCACGACGATGGTCGGTTGAGCTACCGATGATGGAGCGACAGTCGGAGCATCAACGATAATAACATCTTCCTCTGATCGAGTAACGGTCAAAGGGGCTTCAGAAGATGTTGCCATCGCTGGAGCACATAGGGCGATGATGGGAATACCAAGATGCCCAGAAGGTGCCATCGAAGGAGCATCGATAGTCGAAGCATCAGCTGCCCGACCCTTCTTCGACGCATGCGATGGGCCAACATCGAATGCTGCCCTCTTTTGAGTGGCAAACTAGCGGACTTCATCCACAGAGATTCCAAGAGGAAGACGCATTCCTACAAAATCAAATAATGAAGTCAGATTAATGTTGAAAATCAACCAAATGAAGGAAAAGACAAAATTATGAACACCGCATGTACCTACGGACGGTGTCGGACCAAGTTCGGCATCATACAAAGACTCTTCGATATTCAACTTTTTCTATGGAAAAACTCTCATATCCTTCAGTTGAAGGAATTCTTCTTGATCGACTCTGGATCCATCCAACTATTTTCATTTGAAAGGATATTTGGCTCTCCCCATACTGATGGAAAGTCCCAAGAAGCGGGAGGAGAAACAAAGAAGAATTGGGTCTTCCAATCATGAATAGACGATGGAAGACCGGTGATATATAAAAGAAAGCTTCTTTTTTGAGGTGAAATACCATCATCTATCGACCTTTGGATGGGGTCCAAGAGCAAAGAAAGGTCTAAACAAGAAAAGTTGAGGAGTCGTTGGGATTAACCGACATAGCAAAGCAAAGAAGATCAAAAGTCAAATGGAGTTCGACGCTAACTTGGTCGGACATATCCTATAATAATCAAAAAATATTCTAGAGGAACTCTGAAATAGGAAACCTAAGGTCCGACCTAAGATTTTCTATATAAAAAGCTATAAATCCCGATGGAGGTGAATTCACCCGACCGTCGGAGCCAGGAGCCAACAATCAAAAGCCCTATAGGATTCGATACTGATCCTGAAGTCACTCCACAATCGATGTCGTCAGGGTAGAAGCTTCGACTACTGGACCTTGTGACGAACTACTATGATCAGCCATGCACGCGATAATAAAATAAAAAGAAAGAAATAAAGATGTCAAAGAGAAGGTTCGAACTTCAAACCTAAGGGCTAAAGGATAAGAGAACAAACAAAGTTTTCAAAAGCTACTACTTTTGAAAGCAGTGAAAGAAAAAAGATCGGGGATGATCAGTATATATAAGACCCACCTACGGTCAAGATGCACAAAAATCTCACCAGATGCTGACATATGTCGATCGAAGAGTGGCTGAACATCAAATTCCTCGAGCTCCACAATCGTTCGTTTATTAATGACGATTGTTGCAATCCCCAAAGCATCGAACAATAAGTTTTTATCGAAGATTCTGAAGATCATAAATGATAGGCGGCAGAACTAAATTCAAGGCAGCACCACGTGTTAACCCCCTGCATCCAATGTATCAAGACAAAATGTTAAATCATCAAGTCAGACTTGGACGTGGGGGAAAACTATTGAGAGATATCGAACCAATACCTAACTCACCAACCTATCTACCGCTCAGCGATCGACCGACCATTAGACGATGACCATCATTTGATGATTGATAATTGACGACAAAGAGGGCTAGGTGGCTGACAAAAAGTCTTCAAACCAATCGATTAATGATCAGCCAATTCCAAGATATGCCGACCGACCGACCATCGGTCGGTCTAGATATGCCGAACAATCGATGGGTGTTTTATAAATAACTCATCCGACTTCTGATCGGTCCTATAAAACTACCCCCCAAGAAAAGTAGGCAACAATGATTAATGGATAGTTCTAACCACCTCTCCATGATTGCATTACGTCGGAAAAAGAGGGATCCACGTACTAAATGGTTATCACTCCAACACCTATAAAAAGAAGGTAAACTGGCTAGTTTGGTAAGACAAAATAAGATACTTGAGAGTAAATTTTGTTCTCTTACTTCTTAGATTCCTGTTTGACTAATCCATCCTACTAACTTAAGCATCGGAGGGTCCCTGTTGGAACCAACTTCGATCAGTGCGGACTTGTCTTTGCAGGTTTTCTGGCTTTGATTCGTAGGTGCAGGTGGATTGGCCGCAACAGTACCAAAAGGGCTCACATCTTAATCTGCCAAATGCTGATATTATTTGTGCTATTATCTTTGAACTTTTTGATTTCAAATTTTGTAGGCATTATCTTGAAAATATAATAGAAAAAGCTAAGTCTCTTATACTACTTGTCGAGACAGATTGAGAAAATAATGAAACAAGAAGAAGAAAAATATCTAATATATATTTTTAATTTGTGATTTGGCCAGTTGACCTACGTCTGTAGGTAGAAATTATGCAAAAATTTCACTATAAAATAATGAAGATTACAAAGTCTAAACTTCCTTTCAAATACTAGCCTCTAATACATCTATTTTCTAGAACACTCGGTTGCTCTCTTCCTTTAGGATTACAAAAGAAATGTATAGTTGAACAAGTCAGTTTTGACTCAAATTTGTGTTCCTATACAATAATCAGTTTAGTCTAATATATTAAGTAGAGTAAGTCGATAAATTGGTCTCAATCTCAATCTCAAGGATTTATAAACTCGAGATGTACTCAACAATCAACGTAGCCCTTGTTTTTGTATGTGATTCATTGGTATATCTTAATTTTAATATTTTAGGTGAACTATTATGCTATCAAAAAATCTTTCACATTCCTCACATTTTTCTTATAAGCATGTGGTTGGTCTTGGCCAAGGCAAGGGCCTAAACATATGCGACAATCTGCGATGCTGCTTGTGTTGGGCCCAATAATTTCGGATTAGTGATCCTGTCATAGTGTTTGGTGTAAAGAGTAATGCTTTTTACACCACGCATAGTGTAGAAAAAATGACGTGGATTACATCAGATAATTCTATTAAAACATACGTGGCTACCACTTTCCAAGATGCATTTAATGTTCTGCAACACTCAAAATTTTGAATGTCGAAAATATTTTTTTTAAAAAATTATGATATTTTTTTATAAAAATTATCATAAAAATTATGAAACCTGCAGAAAATATAGATTTTCTGCAGGATGTCATAATTTTTGTGAAGGAGTATCATAATTTTTGTATAGGAGTGTCATAATGTTGTTTCAATGCATTTATTTTTTTTTTTCTATTCTTTCATGCCGTATTATGACATTTTTATACAAAAATTATGACATCCATTCATAAAAATTATGACACTCTAAATAAAATGCTATATTATAGGGATGTCATAATTTTTGTAAAGTGATGCCATAATTTTTATGAAGAGGTATCATAATTTTTATTATGACACTCTTATATAAAAATTATGATATTCTTTCATAAAAATTATGACATTCTGTAGAAAATTTTTCTATAGAATGTCATTATTTTTATAAAGAGGTATATAATTTTTTAAAAAATAATATTTTCATCATCTAAAATTTTGAGTGCTGCAGAACATTAAATGCATCTTGGAAAGTGATGGCTATATATTTTAATAGGATAATTTGATAAAATTTATATCAATTTTTCTATACTACATGCGGTGTAAAAAGAATTACTTTGCATAAAATTAACAGCCAACGTATATTTTCCTATATCTTGTTGTTATCGGCAAAAGTGAGATTTCTTTTCATCGTTTGTAAGGCCTCCGTATAACGCAGGAAGAAACTCCGAGAAGTCCACAATGATGGGAACAAGGACTAGGAATCCTTTGATCCAAAGCTACCGAGCAAGCTATATATAGGACTAGGAATCCTTTGATCCAAAGCTACCGAGCAAGCTATATATATATATATATATATATATATATATATATATATATATATATATATATGCGATTTATGCTGATATGAATAGGACGATCAGAATGAAATTAAGACCGTTGCCTAACTTATACGCTACATTGATCGACAACTATCCAGACTTCCAATAGGTCCAAAGGCACGCTGTATCTTGCTGTAATTTTAAACACCAAAGGTGTGTCAGCAAGATTGAAGCGATACACATATATCTACAGAAGCATAATTAAGAAGCACATATATATAAATATCCATCATAAGGTGTTACACTTCAAGCAGTTGGGTAAGAAGCTTCCATGGCAATGCCACAGAGCCCCTCCTTGGCATCAACGTCCCTCTCCATCCTGATGTATCCCTTCTCGCCCCAGGATGAACCCCATGAGTTCTTCACCAGCCAATACTTGGTGCCATCACTCGTCGTGCCGTAACCGACGGCAGTGACACCATGATCCAAATCAGTCCCACAGTCCCCGGTGAACACACCACCCGAGTAGAACTGGAAAGCAAAGTCACCGGCATCGATGGCGACCGACACCGGCTGGTTCGCCACAGCCTTCAGAAGCGCCGCTTCACTGTTGGCCGGCACGTCCTCGTAACCAGTGATGGTGGCAGCATGGGAGCTGGATTTCTTGGTGTTGCAGGTGCCATCAGCAGCCGTGTAGGGGTAGTTGGTTTCGGTGGTAAGGCCTCCATTCTTGATGATGAATTTGAAAGCATCGTCCATGAGACCCCCATTGCATCCCTGATCCTCGCCTTTGGTGTCGCAGTCGACGACCTCTTGCTCTGATAGAGAGATGAGCTTCCCGGTGCGGAGTTTGGTGATTCCCTCCATTGCGGCCACAGCAGAGAAGGCCCAGCAGCATCCTGCTCGGTGCGATGGATTTGTTAGACAAATGGAAGACTAGTGGTATAAGTAAGCTGAGATTTTGTAGCATGCATGGATGCTGAACAGTTGAAATATGAAGTGGTTATAACTTACCACATTGGCCTTGGTCCTTGATGGGAGTGACTGCACCCTTAGCCCTCCAGTCCATGCTGGCGGGCACTGCAGTGGCGTTCTCATACTTCGAAGCTCTTCGTCGCCATCCCGGAGCTCGCTTGGGATGGTTTTAATCCGGTGTACATGGCTTTGAACTCCTCATTGGTGAGGTCCGCAAACTGATTGATACCGAGCGTGTACTTGTGGCTCCCGGTGTTGAATGATTCGATAAATTCGACGTTGGCTTGGAAAATTTTGAAGCGCTGCTCCTTCTCGGCTGCGTCTTTGTAAACGCGCCGGTACTGAGCCATCCATTGCTCGTGCTTCTCCATCATCGACGACATGTCCGTAAGCGTGCGGGATGCCACGTGAGATGCCAAGAGGGCGATCACAGCCAAGGCTGCCAGTAGGCATTTGTTTGTCGAGAGAGCCATGGAGCTAAATTAAAGGTGGTGTGGATGGTGGAATGGAGTAGGCAAGGGAATTATCTCGGTTGTATGCATTGAATTCTTAGGAGGATATTGGTTTATATAGAGGAGAAGGAGATCGGGTTGCACTTCACGTAGAGGTGGTGGATAAGGACTTGTACGTGCCGTGCATGACTTCTGCATTGATTTGGATGGGGATCGAGAATGACAGGTTAAAATTAATAGCACAACACTGATTGAAAAAAAAAAAAAAAAAAAAAAAAAAGCCTAATTAGCACAAACAAGGGATCAAGCTGGTTATCTTAAAGAGGCTACTTGTTGCAGAACGGCAAGCGCAAGATTTTTGTTTCGTTTCGGTTGGAGAAGGTTTCCCTATTGACTATTCGGTGTCTTTTTTGCAATTGGAGGTGTTCCATAATTAAACCAAATTTCCTAATGATCTCACTTGAGTTAACCTGCAACGAAATTCTACTTTGAATTTGTTCTACATCCTCTCAATCAATATAAGCAGTATATTTTAAGATAATACCTGATGCAATGTAAAAATATTGGTCAAGATTTTTTTAATAAGTTATCTATTAATTTAAATTAATTGCTTAGTATTGAATCTTAAGATGATGATTAATGTTGGATTTGCCATGTTTGTCGAGTTTTGGAAACCCCAATTTCTAGGACTATCCTGGGCCTTCTATTTCTAAACTTTAAAATTATGATCTTCCCTCCAAATGGAGGTGGCAGAGAGGGACTTGTACGTGCCGTGGGGTTTTTATTGATATGGACGAGGGAATTGGGAGGAGAATGATAGGGCCCCAGAAAACGAGCCATATATAGGGTGATACTAGCGGCTTATGTACCAGAAAGAAAAGGCACGTTGGGATTACGTGCAGAAGGTTACTTGTCGTGAAGGATTCCACAGAATAGGCGCCAACTATGGGATCTTTGTTTTCCATTGGACGAAATTTAACTGCAGATTCTTATTTTGCCGTCGTTGGCACATTGTGGACAGGTTTCAATTCCATCACGATTCAAGATGCTGTAAGTAGAGCTATATGATGGCTTCATTGATCCAGTTGATCATCTCTAGAGCATAAGGCTCTCGTGATGATTCAAGGAACGAATGATGCCTTTATGTGCATTAGCTTTCTTGCCATCCTTTAGAAAGCTGCTTGAAACCTAGTACTCCAGACTTCAACCAAAAAGCATTACCACTTTTGGGCAGCTTGAAGATTCCTTCGTGGCTCACTTCAGCACCAGCAGGAGAATACCATAAACCTCCGACACCCTCTTCTCGATCAAGCAAGGAGAGGATGTGGCCATTTCGGCCATGAAGCAAGGTCTACGGGGTTCCCGATTCACCTATTCATTGGACAAGAACCATCCTCAGATCTATGCAAAACTCTCGAAGTATGTGGATAAGTACATCCACGTAGAAGAAGGTGCTTCTGGCCGGTGCCAACCAAATGAAAATGGTTAGAAAAAAAAGAAACAGTGGAAGAACGACGTTTCTGCTGGACCAAACCAGTCTACATAAAATAGAAAAACGGTCTTCTCCCGATTGAAAACAATACCGACTAATATAAAAAGCCGGTACAACACCTATACTCCCCTCACTACTCCGCGTGCTCAAATCTTGATGGAAATTGGGGAGGAAAATTACTTTCGCCGACCTCCGCCGATGAAGAATCGGAGAAAGGATAAGAGGAAGTACTGTCGGTTCCATCATGACTACGGCCACGATACCGAACAGTGCTTTCAATTAAAAGATGAGATTGAGGCTCTCATCTGGCAGAAATTTTTAGCCAAGTACTGGCTTGATCGCCCGACTCAGTTTCATGCCGATCAACCATCTGCTCCAGAGGAAGTTCATCAAAACCGACCAACGACTGGAGTGATCAATATGATCTCCAGACGGCTAAGAACTGAGGAGGCAACATCTCAAGAGGGATCGACCAAAAAACGACGATCCAACGAATCTATTTTCTTTTCGGATGATGATGTCGGGGAATTCAAATTTCTCATTATGATGCTGTCGTGATCTCGACGACGATAGCCAATTATGATGTAAAAAAAATTCTTATTGATAATGGAAGTTCGACTAATATTTTATTTTACTCTGCATTCTTCCAAATGAAACTCTCGACAGAACACCTCCAAAAAGTTTCTATCCTTTTAGTTGGATTTACGGAAGATGTCGTCGACATTGAGAGAGAGATAGATCTTTCATTAACTATGGGGATAAAACCTCAGCAGAGTACCATCATCTTGACTTTCATGGTCGTTAGAATTTCGTCAACATACAATGTCATACTTAAAAGGCCAGGACTCAACACTCTCAAGGCGATAGTATCAAAATATCATTTGTTAGTCCAATTTTCAACCAAGACCGAAGTCGAAGAGATGTGAGGCGACCAACAAATTGCCCAATGATGCTTCACGATCACTATAAAAGAAAATAAATCAGAAGATTCTTCATCGCTGGAAAGTTTTGATCAATGGGATGATGAAAATTGGGGTGAGCCAGCTGAACAGTTGCTCTCCATTCCATTGCTGGAAGATGACCCAACCAAAACTATTCAAATTGGGTCACACCTTCAGGCGATGGAGCGTGAATAATTGGTTCGGCTGCTTAGAGCTAATATCAATGTATTTACTTGGTTGGCTATCGATATGCCTGGCATACCTTCAGAAGTAATCATTCATCAATTAAGTATCAATCAAAGCGTCAAGCCGGTGAGACAGAAGAAGCGATCATCCGCTCCTGAGCGATAGAAAGTAATCGATGAAGAAATCGACAAGCTCCTTGCGGCAGGCTTCAATAAGGAGGCCCATTACCCTGATTGGCTTGAGAACATCATCATGGTAAAGAAAGCCAATGGAAAATGGCACATTTGTATTGATTATACTAACTTGAATGAAGCATATCCGAATGATAGTTTTCTCTTCCGAAGATAGATCAACTTGTCGACGCGACTTCGGTACATCGACTTCTAAGCTTTATGGATGCTTTTGTGGGCTATAATCAGATCCGAATGGCACTTAAGGATGAAGAACATACCATCTTTATCACCGACAAAGGGATTTATTGTTATAAGATCATATCATTCGGACTTAAAAATGTAGGGGCAACCTACCAAAGGTTGGTAAACAAGGTCTTTAAGCCGCAAATTGGGCAAAACATGAAAGTATATATCGATGATATGCTAGTAAAAAGCATGCAAAGTCAGGACCACCTTTGAAACTTAGAAGAGGCTTTTGACATACTATGATGGCATCGGATGAAGCTTAATCTGATTAAATGTGCCTTCGAAGTGACGTCCAGAAAATTTCTTAATTTTCTTATTTCACATCGAGGAATCGAAGTAAATTCCAAAAAGATAAAAGCAATTGTCGATATGAAGTATCCAACCTCGAAGAAAGAGATACAACAGCTCAATGAAAGAATCATCATCCTTAGCCAGTTCATCTCTAAGTCCGTCGAAAGATGTCTACCATTCTTTAAAACTCTACAGTAGATCAGAGAATTCTTATGGACTGACGAATACCGACGATCCTTCGAAAAGCTGAAGAAATACTTGATGACTCCTCCATTGCTCGTAAAACTTATGGAACGGGAACCTCCATATTTATACCTGGTCACGTTGGACGAAGCTGTTAGTTCAATTTTGGTCAGACAAGATGAGAGTCGAGCACAACATCCTATTTACTATGCAAGTAAGGTGCTTCATAATTCTGAAACCCGATATTCGAAGGTGGAAAAAATAATTTATGCCTTGATTATTTTGACACAATAGCTTCAGCCCTACTTTCAAGCCCATACGGTTCACGTCCTATGCAACCAACTCTGAAGTCAATCCTATATTGATCAGATACCTTGGACAGAATAACAAAATGGGCAATAAAGCTTCGTGAATTCGACATACAATATCGCCCTCGTCTGCCGATGAAAGCCCAAGTTCTGGTCGATTTCGTTATCGAATATACCAACTTAGATATCAAGTCCGAGCAGAGGGAAACAACGTATAAATCAGCAGAAGACATCCATAAAATCGATCATCAGTCGACGTGGGTGTTACACGTCGACGGGGTGTCGAATGCTCTTGAGAGCGGTGCAGGACTCATCTTGGTAAATGTCGATGGAATAGTTGTTGAGTATGCCCTTCGATTTAATTTTAAAGCTTCGAACAATTAAGCCGAGTATAAAGCTCTCTTAGTCGGCTTGAAAATTATCAGAAAGCTTGGTGTCGAAGAATTGGAAGCATTCACTGACTCTTAACTCATTGTGGGATAAGTTAAAGGTGACTTCGAAGCTCGCGATTTGACAATGCAAAAGTATTTGCAAAAGATCAATGATCAAGCTTCTACTTTCAATTTCTTTGATATCACGTACATTCCTAGAGCAGAAAATGCTTGAGCCGACGCACTCTCCCAACTCGCTGTCACCGCCCCTAACAAACTTGGCCGAACTTGCATCGAATATCTCGATGTGCCGGGTATCAAAAGGATGGAAGAAGTATTGCAGATCGACGACGAGCCAAGTTGGATGGATCCGATTATTAGGTATCTGACCGAAGAAATCATATCCGATGATCCATCTAAAGCAAAGCATTTAAGGTGGACGGCCTCGCAATCTGTCATGATGGAAAGATGACTCTATAAGCGGACTTTCTTTCTTCCACTATTAAAGTGCCTTGGACCTACTGATGCCGACTATGCACTCCGAAAAATCCATGAGGAGATCCGTGAAAACCACCTGGGGGGCAAATCTCTCGCCTACAAGATCCTCCGATAAGGGTATTATTGGCCAACGATGCAGAAGGATGCGGCTTAGTTCGTTCAAAGATACGAGCCATGCTAGAGATATGCCAATATCCAATGGCAGTCGATAATGCAATTAACATCGATTATAGCACCATGATCGTTTGCATGGTGGAAAATCGATATACTTGGTCCTTCCCTTCGACATCCAGGCAAAGAAAATTTTTGATTGTCGCCATCGATTATTTCACAAAATGGATGGAAGTTGAACCTTTGGCACAAATTATTGAAAGCAAGATGGAGGATTTTATTTGAAAACCTATTATCTATAGGTACGGACTCTCACATACAATCATAATTGATAATAGTCGATAGTTCGACAATCAGAATTTCAAAGACTTCTGTGCGATATACCATATCACGTACAAGTTGACGTCTATTGGTCATTTACAATCGAATGGAGAAGGGAAAGTTATGAATCGAACGATCCTCCATGGTTTGAAAATTCAGCTCAACGAGATCAAAAGTCTCTGGATGGAAGAACTACCTTCGGTACTATGGGCTTACCGAACCACCCTGCGAGTTTCGATAGGCGAATCTCCATTTAACCTATCTTATGGGACAAGGATAGTGATACCCATTGAAATCAGGCTACCACCAGTGAGAGTGAAAAAGTACAATGAGTCAAGTAATTCGGATCATCGAAGAGACCTAGACTTGTTATCTGAAGTTCAGCAACAAGCACAACTCAGAATTGCTGCTTTCCAATAATGAGTTATAAGATATTACAATAGAAGAGTTAAACCAAAAGAGATTCGCCTAGAAGATTTGGTCCTACGGAAGGCCGAAATATCCAAACCTCCAGACCAAGGAAAGCTCTCCCCAAACTGGGAAGGACCTTACCGAGTGATAGAAATCCTTCGACCTGGAGCATATCGACTCGAAACTCTCGATGGAGTTGAAGTCCCTCGAACATGGAATGCTGATAACCTTAAAGTATACTATTAATGAAATTGGCTCCATGTACTTCAAACAAATGCAAAAGATAATGTTTTGTGAAGTCTTCTGCAAAGATGTCACCCTCATACTCGGCAATCGATTAACCGACGTATTAGTCGGTCGAAAATCGAACAAATTGACTAATGAAAGAGAATCCAATCGATTAACCATTGGTTAAGTATTCTGACCGACAATCAGTCGGCATGTTTAACTCGATGGAATCCAACAACCAACGAATGAAGAATGATCGATAGTCGGGCTTTTCAATCATCTTTGGTCAAGTACTTCAAATCGTCGGTATAATCGATTTCCTACAATAAAATCATCGACCGATCAACTGATAGATGATGCATAACCTCCTTACAAGTGATAAAGAAAGAAAAGCATCGAACTTTGGTTGCGGACTAGTTGGTTTGTCATGGCTAGTGATAAATACAATCTTTGCCAATTTGGCCATGGCTGAATTGAAGGACATTTGGCTTGCCTCCGATCATCATACAATTTAGACAATCGATTAAGTGTTAGACGATAAAAACTGACCAAAATTCAGCAAATGGTTGGTTGGAAACCGATCCAGGGTTGGTTTATCTCCGACCTAGAAATGCCTTAACAAATGACTAAATGTTAGCAAAAATTCTGATCTAACGTCAGTTTAAAAGCTAGCTATTGGGGATAAACCCCACTCCCACTGAAGTCTAGTCTGATGCTTAGCCTAATGCGACTGATAATCACGAAAGAGCTTCCATTGAAAATTCTTCCTCCAGCGATCGAACTCCTCAGCGGCCGAACTCCTTAAGCGGCCGAACTTCTTCTGAATTTCTCCTTCAATAGGATTCCTCTAGGAGCCCAACTCCTTTCAGACTTCTTCTTCAGTCGGATTCCTCCAAGAGCCTAACTTCCTCCGAACTTTTTCTTCAATCAGATTTCTTTAGCAGCCAAACTCCTTCCGGACATCTTCTTCAATCGAATTCCTCCATGAGCTAAATTTTTTTTGGACCTCTCTTTCAATCGAATTTTTTCAGGAGCCAAACTTCCTCCGAACTTCTAGTTCAGTCGGATTCCTTCAGGAGCCAAACTTCCTTCGGACTTCTTCTTCAAATGGGTTCCTTCAGGAGCCGAACTCCTTCCAGACCTCTCCTTCAGATAGATTTCTTCAAGCGCCAAACTCCTTCCGGATCTCTTCTTCAATTGAATTCCTTCAGGAGTCGAACTCCTTCCAAACTTCTCCTTCAATTGAATTTTTCTAGGAGCCGAACTCCCTCCAAACTTCTCCTTCAGTCGGATTCCTCTAGGATCCCAACTCCTTCCGGACTTCTTCTTCAATCGAATTTCTTTAAAAGCCGAACTCCTTCAAGACCTCTCCTTCAATCAGATTTCTTCAGAAGTCGAACTCCTTCCAGACTTCTTTTTTAGTCGAATTTCTCCATCAATCAAACTCGTTCAGTCAAACTTCTCCATCAGTCGGACTCCTTCTAGACTTCTCTATCAGTCAAACTTCATCCAAATTTCTTTAGCATATTACTTTCAGATTTCAAGTAGCATTTCTTTCGGATAATCTCCTCTAGCCGTATTTTCTTTAGAAGTTTGAACTCCTCTGAAATTGATATATGTCAAAGTTCTTCATCCCTCCACGTGGCTTCAAGTGGCTCGGTATCGGACGTCTACGACTGTCACTATCAGTCTACTACAGGCAGCGTCCCTCTCATGCGGCCCTGAGCGGCCAGCTACCGAACGGCTATGGCTATCACTATCAGTCTACTACAGATGGTGCCCCTCTCCAAAACAAACCTATATGGCCCCAAGTGGCCAACTACCGGATGGCTATGGCTGTCACTATCAGTCTGCTTTGAGTTTCATCTATAAAAAAAATTCTTTAGATATATTTTTTCTAAGCTCTCTTCTTCTTTTCAAAAACTCTGCCGAACTCTTTCCTAAGCACTCTATTTCTATTGGCCAGAAGAACTGACTTGATTGTCGGAGAATCCTGCCAGAGCCACCACCACCAACTCTAGATAAAACTTTATTTTGCAGGTCATCGACGGCGATCTCTTCTTCCTCAGCTCCAGTTCGGTCTGACATCGATCAGATTCTGTACAAATAGGATTGGCACTAGAAGAAGGATCCTCTGTTCCTGAGGTACCCTTATTCTTAAAGGAGTGCTCAACTAATCCTATGGATCTTTTTCTTCAAGGTCCATCTCCATTCTCTTCCTCAATCTCAAGAAATGCCTCCAAAGAAGATGACTATCCGAAGATCTACCATTTCTACCATCAAATTCGAGCCAGATCCATCCGTTCCGACTCTAGCATCGATGCTTCAACCTCCTCCTCCATCGATGGCCTCAGTAGATTCAGAGTAATTTAACCTATTGATGCAATGGGTTCAAAGCCTCACCGAGGTGGTGCAGGCCATGCAGCAGTCTCCGACGGTGATTCTATCAAAAAATTCACCATCGGAATGTCAGAAATCAGTCCCAAGAAAGGATACTTGGGCTAGCATACCCGTCATCCTTGGGAAGGAAGAACAGAGAGTAGAGGATCCTTGTTCAGATCATGATTCTTCTTCAGAAGAAACATTCTTCATTTGCAGTCGAAAGCCTTCTTAGATCTACGATCGAGATGATGTCCTCGATCAGAAACTATAGAAAATGGATCAATGGATTGAGAAAATCCATCATGTTGCCTCAGCTCACCATGATGACGTCCGCACCGATCCTTCCTTTCTCTCCTCGAATTATGCAAGAGCCCATTCCGTCGAACTTCAAGCTTCTCCTGGTTTGAAAGCTACGATGGAACCTCTGATCCGATCAATCACCTAAAGGCCTTTCGGACTATAATGTTACTCTATGGCATACCAAACGCCATCTTATGTCAAGCTTTTTTTGTCTATCTTAAAGAAAGCAATAAAAAACTGGTACTCGACGTTGAAGCCAAATACGATCTTCTCCATTGACCAGTTAAGCCATCAATTTATGGCTCATTTTATCAGCAATCGACGTCCGCACTGAGGTTCGAATTCTCTGATGAATATCAAGAAGGCCGAATGAAGTTCTTTAGTATTGCTGGTAGAGGGCCGAATGAAGTTCAACCGTGCTTACGGACCTCCTTCGAGCATAAGAGAGCCCAAACTCCTCCTCGAGCTCGTCATCAAAGAAGCTCCGACAGAAGGATGCGAAGAAGTTCTCCCCTCAGAAGCTTTCATAAGTATGCCCCCCCTTAATGCTCCTAAAATTCAAGTTCTGATAGAAATTAAGAATCAACTACCAAGATTAAAAAAATTACGATCTTCCTCAAATAAGTGCAATCGAAGCAAGTACTATTTGTATCATCATGATCACGATCACGATACTGAAGAATGCATTCAGCTCCAAGACGAGATCGAGGAGCTCATCAGGAGAGGCTAGTTCGATCGATTCCTCAGACGTCGGTTTGAAGCAAGAGAAAATCAGCCAAAGATGCTGCCGCAGCTAGAACCACCAATGAGGAAGGAACAATAAGAAGATCGATCACCTTTTGACATCATTAACACTATCTCTGGGGGGCTTAGTACTTCGACAAGCCACCATCTCTCAGCCTCGAAGTCAGGGGAGGCTTACCCTAAATTGGGAAGGTCCGTATGAAATAGAGGAGGTCATCTGGCTCGAAACTTATCTTCTGAAGGAGCTCAGAGGAACAACGCTCCCACGATCTTGAAACTCAGAGAATCTAAAAATGTACTGCCGGTAATTCTTCTTCAATAAAACTCCTTCATTTCAACATTATTATTTTTTGGTGCAAAAATTATGTGACGATAGAAAAAAAATAATCAAAAGTGGTCATATTAGGAATAGAAGGAGAACCTCATCCTAATATGGATAAGTCGAAGATCTCGTTTACTTTAGATGAGATGAGGGGAGAGGCTTTGACAATAATCCTTATGTGTCCCTACAGTCCGTTAGGAACATGAGGAGAATCTCGTCCTAACGTGAACAAAGTTGAATACCTCATTCATTTTAAATGAGATGAGGAGAGAGGCCCTGACAACGGCTCTTATGTGCCCCTATAGTTCATTAGAAATAGGAGGAGAATCTCATCCTAACATAAGCAAAGTCGAAGGCCTCGTTCATTTTAGACGAGATGAGGGAAGAGGCCATGACAATGGCTCTTATATGCTCCTACAGTCCGTTGAAATAAGAGAAGAATCTCATCCTAACATAAGCAAAATCAAAAATCTCATTCATTTTAGATGAGATGAGGAAAGAGGCCCTGACAACGGTCCTTATGTGCCTTTACAGTCCGTTAGGAACAGGAGGAGAATCTCATCCTTACGTGAGCAAAGTCGAAGGTCTCATTTATTTTAGATGAGATGAGGAGAGGGGCCCTGATAATGGCCCTTATATGCCTCTACAGCTCATTAGGAACAAGAGGAGAACCTCATCCAAACGTGAGCAAAGTCGAAGATCTCGTTCATTTTAGACGAGATGTGGGAAGAAACCCTAATAACTGCCTTTATGCACTCCTACAGCTCATTAGAAATAGGAGGAGAACCTCATCCTAATATAAGCAAAGTCAAAGATCTCGTTCATTTTAGACAAGATGAGAGAAAAAGTCCTAACAATAGCCCTTATATATATGCCCCTACAGTCCATTAGGAACAGGAGGAAAACTTCATCCTAACGTGAGCAAAGTCGAAGGCCACGTTCATTTTAGACGAGGTAAGAAGAGAGACCTCAATCTCGACTAGAGGTAAGATATCCTCTGAGCTTCAACATCAACCTCAATAGGAGATAAGATTTTCTTCGATCTCGATCGGAGATGAGATCTCCTCCGAGCTCCAATCCTTCAACAGGAGATAAGATCTCCTTCAATCTCAGTTGGAGGTAAGATCTCTTTCGAGCTTTAATATCAATCTTAATGGGAGATAAGATCTCTTTCAACCTCAATTGGAGATAAGATCTTCCTTGAGCTTCAACTTTAACCTCGATTGGAGATAAGATCTCTCCCGAGCTTCAACGTCAACCTCAACAGGAGTTAAGATCTCCTTCAATCTCGACTGAAGATAAGATCTCCTCCAAGCTTAAACTTCAACGTCAAAAGAAGATAAAATCTTTTTCAACCTCGGCTGGAGATAAGATCTCTCTCGAGCTTCAACTTCAACCTCGGTTGGAGATAAGATCTCTTCCGAGCTTCAATGTCAACTTCAACAAGAGATAAGATCTCCTTCAACCTCGGCTGGAGATAAGATCTCCCTTAAGCTTCAACTTCAACGTCAATAGGAGATAAGATCTCCATCAACCTCGGCTCAACAGGAGATCCTTCAACTTCGATAGGAGATAAGATCTTTTTCAACCTCGGCTGGAGATAAGATCTCCTTCAAGCTTCAACTTCAAACTTCAATAGGAGATAAGATCTTCTTCAATCTTGGCTAGAGATAAGATCTCTTTCGAGCTCTTCAACTTCAACCTTGGTTGGAGATAAGATCTCCTCCAAGCTTCAACGTCAACTTCGACAGGAGATGAGATCTCCTTCAACCTCGATTGGAGATGAGATCTCCTCCGAGCTTCAACATCAATCTCAATAGGAGATGAGATCTCTTTCAATCTCGGCTGGAGATAAGATCTTCTTCGAGCTTCAACTTCAACTTCGATAGGAGAATAGGATCTCCTTCAACCTTGGCTGGAGATAAGATCTCTCCCGAGCTTCAACTTCAACATCAACAGAAGATAAGATCTCCTTCAACAACCTCAGCTGATGACAAGATCTCCTCCGAGCTTCAACTTCAACGTCAACGTCAACATCAAAAGAAGATAAGATCTCCTTCAACCTTGATTGAAGATGAGATCTTTCCGAGCATCAACTTCAACACCAACAGGAGATAATATCTCCTTCAACCTTGGCTGGAGATAAGATCTCCTTCAACCTCGGTTGGAGATAAGATCTTCTCCGAGCTTCAATCTAAACGGACGTAGAGCCCAAAAAAAACTTCAACAGTCATCTTTTTATACTCATTTCTTTCGAATTTCAAACTCGAAAGTATGGAGACTATTATTGGGGATAAATCCCACTCCTACCAAAGTCCAGTCTGATGCTTAGCCTAATACGACTGGTAATTGCGGAAGAGATTCGATTGAAAATTCTTCCTCCAGCGATCGAACTCCTCAGCGGCTGAACCTTAGCTGAACTCCTTAAGCGGTCGAACTCCTTTCGAATTTTTTTTTAATCAAATTCCTCCAGGAGCCCAACTCCTTCCAGACTTTTCCTTCAGTCGAATTCCTTCATGAGCCCAACTTTCTCCGAACTTCTCCTTCAATCGAATTTCTTCAGGAGCCAAACTTCTTTCGTACTTCTCTTTCAATCGAATTTCTTCAGGAGCCGAACTTCTTCCAAACTTCTCTTTCAGATGGATTCCTCCAGGAGCCGAACTCCCTCCAAATTTTTTCTTCAGTCGGATTCCTCCAGAAAACGAACTCCCCCCAGACTTCTACTTCAATCGGATTCCTTCAGGAGTCAGACTTCCTTCGAACTTCTCCTTCAAATGGATTTCTTCAAGAGTCAAACTTCTTTCGGACCTCTCCTTCAGATGGATTCCTCTAGGAGCTGAACTCCTTCTGGACTTCTTCTTTAATTGGATTCCTTCAGGAGCCAAACTTCTTTCGAACTTCTCCTTCAATCGAATTTTTTCAGGAGTCAAACTCCTTTCGGACTTCTTCTTCAATCGAATTCCTCCAAGAGCCAAACTTCCTTCGAACTTCTCCTTCAATCGAATTCTTTCAGGAGCCAAACTTCTTTCGAACTTATCTTTCAGTTGGATTCCTTCAGGAGTCCAACTCCTTCCAAACTTCTTCTTCAGTCGAATTTCTTCAGGAGCCGAACTCCTTCCGAACCTCTCCTTTAATCAGATTTTTTTAGAAGCCGAACTTCTTTTAGACTTCTTCTTCAGTCAAACTTCTCCACCAGTCAAACTTCTTCAATCGAACTTCTCCATCAGTCGGACTTCTGGACTTCTCCATCAGTCGAACTCCATCCAAATTTTTTCAGTAGATTACTTTCAGATTTTAAGTAGCATTCCTTCTGGATGATCTTCTCTAGTCGTATTTTCTTTAAGAATCAACTCCTCTGAAATTGACATATGTCAAAGCTCTTCACCTCTCCATGTGGCTCCGAGCGGCTCAGTATCGAATGACCATGGCTATCACTATCAGTCTGCTGCAGGTGGCGCTCCTCTCATGTGGCCTTAAGCGGTCAGCTACCGGACGGCTATGGCTGTTACTATCAGTCTGCTACAGATGACGTCACTCTCCATAACAAACCCTACGTGGCCTTGAGTGGCCAACTACTGGATGGCTATAGCTATCACTATCAGTCTGCTCCAGACTTCATTTACAAAAGGAACCCTCTAGATACATTTTTTCTAAGCTCTCTTCTTTTTCTCAAAAATTTTGCCAAACTTTTTTCTGAGTACTTTATTTCTATTGATCAAAAGAGCTGATTTGATCATCGAAGGATTCTATTTGAGCCACCACTACCGACTCCAGATGAAACTTTATTTTATAGGTCATCTGCGGTGACCTCTTCTTCCTCAGCTCCAGCTCGGTCCGGTGTTGACCAGATTCTACACTAACATTAGCCAAAAGTTGGTTAAATAAAACTAACTGATGGATGGACAATAACTGATCAATCAAAATATTTATGGTCATAACGTATAAAGCAAAATCACATAATAGAAAATAAGTGAAAGTAAAATTTTTCATTACTGAAGAAAAAGTTTACAAGTGGACCTTTGGTCGTTACAAAATTCAAAACTATAAGTTTCAAAAATAGATGACAATACAAAGTATATTCGATGATCGACTGCTCCGAGGGTTGATCAAAAATGACTTCAGCTTCGATTAGCGGTGCAGCATCCATCGGTGGAATGACTTTGGTTGGAGTAGCTTCCTCCTCCTTCGATGGAACTTTAGCCATCAACTGGAAAGTCAAACCCATCAGCATGGAGGAACCCGATACATCTTCGATTGGAACTGCGGGAAGTGCAGAAATAGCTAGCTCAATTGAAGCAAGAATGGTGATGGAAGCACCTTCGTCCATCAGGTTCGTAGGGGATCCATCGCCTCCTCCCTCTTCCTCCTCTTCAACACCATCTCCTCCTCCTTCTTCTCCAGCACCAAGGACGATGATGCTGTTGAGGTCAAGGTCAGGAAATAGCTATTGGACAGCATTTCGACCATCGCCAAAGTTGATTCAATAGGAAGTTTCACTTTCCTGCAGGATCAAAGTCTTCAAGTCGGATGAGATTTTGAATTTCTCAATGCCCAGCTCTTTTATCTGACAAAGATGCTTCTCCCTCAGTAGATTGCCACTTTTGATGGCAATCCTCCACCTCGTTGGCCAAATTATTGCAGTCCTTCTTCAATTTTTGTACCGCATGCTTCTTCTTCTTGACGCGGCTCTTTTGGTTCTTTACCTCTGCCTGAGCTGATGTGAGATCAGTTTGAACCGACTCAAGTTTGGCTTTTACCGATCCAAATTCGGCTCTGAGGTGGGAGACTTCATCGAACAGCCTCTTCTCTCGAGCGACAGCATCCTTTTCCTGCTCCTCCAACTAATGGATCGCTGCATCGCATTTGGTGTTCGCGGCTGACACAGAGTCGGAGCATGCACATCGAAGATCGATCATCTTATGATAAGCCGACTGCCATGTCGTAAGCTCACTATTCAAAAAATAAAAGTCAAGTTAGTAAAAAAAAAAAGAAAAAGAGAGAAAAGAAGAAGGCAAAAGGCAGAGAGGGACTTGTACGTGCCGTGGGGTTTTTATTGATATGGACGAGGGAATTGGGAGTGGGGTTTTTATTGATATGGACGAGGGAATTGGGAGGAGAATGATGGGGCCCCAGAAAACGAGCTATATATAGGGTGATACTGGTGGCTTATGCACCAGAAAGAAAAGGCACGTTGGGATTACGTGCAGAAGGTTACTCGTCGTGAAGGATTCCACAGAATAGGCGCCAATTATGGGATCTTTGTTTTCGATTGGACGAAATTTAACTGCAGATTCTTATTTTGCCGTCGTAGGCACGTTGTCGACGGGTTTCAATCCCATCTTTCCCTTTACAACTGATGTGCAACCAAATCGGCCACGCCTTTTTCTCATATTAATTAATTTAATATTTAATAAACTAAGAAGTTAAGATATTTGAGATTTATTTGCATATAACATCCCGTGTATTGTATTTTTGTTAAAACATCAGGACCTATACTTCCAGATTTGGTAACCAATTATCAACCTGATATCTTACAGAGGCTAATTGTTAACGGCAAGTGCAAGATTTTTGTTTCGGTTGGAGAAGCCAACCGTTGAGTCCCTTGTTTGCCGTTGCAGGCACGTTGTTTAACACCTTTTTTTCTCCCCTTTGTATATCCAATTATTATGCAGCCTTACTGGCTAGCTGTTACTTGAACTGGTATCAAATTAATGAAGCAAGGGATCCTCTCTCGATAGTTTAGCATGGGCCGCAGGTGCGGCAACTACGGACTTGGGTCAGTTTGTACCTAGACCGGGCGGATGATACGACTCTACATCAATCTAAAGCAATAAATTTTAAAATATTACCCATAAAAACATTGGTCAAGATTTCTTAATGTCATTTGTTACTTTTAATTCACTACTTAGTTACTAGATATTGAAATTAAATATGCTAGATATTCAACGTAAATGATGGTTAAATTTGGTCCTCGCGATTTTGAGAAAAGGTATGGGTTGATACAATTCCCCTATGCTCTTGATTCAAGGATCTTTATTCTCGGATGTTGAAAAAAATCTTCCAATTTCCTCTCATTGGAACCTGAGTACTTTGAGCTGGTGTGTTCGATTGAGAGGTCCTTTATCGAGGTTTGAGACTCAGATGCTGCTGTCTTGTATCGTGGATGTCCCTGTTCCCACAACGAGTGTTTCGCTGTTGACTCTTTATATGGCTTCCTCAATTTGAGGATTGGGATGTCCGTATTACAATACCATTTGGATGATGCCAAGTCTAGAAAAGGTAAAAATATTTTTGTGGTTGGCTGCTAAGGATAAACTACATACCTATAAAATTCTAAATACGAAGGGATGGAGCATTATCGCTGGATGCTCGCTTTGTGGAGCCAATGTCGAGTCTATTAACCATCTTTCTTTTTTTCTTTTTTTTTTTTTTCAGATGTTCATTTGGAAGAAATATTTGGATAACCATCAAATTGTAGCTGAAATTAAAAGGAAGGCCTTCAACATTTTATAACCTACGGACAATTTGGAGAAATAAGAACAAAGTCAAGATGACTAAAAAGGTGGGGCATCAAGTTTTTGCAGCTATCCATTGGGAGATCTTAAGAGAGAGAAGCATCCGCATATTCCTGAACAAGAAAAATTCTATGTTCTTGATTTTGCAAAAGTTGGTTCAATCGTTTTATTGTTGGAGATATCTAGGCTCTTGTAAATTTATAGATTAGTCTGTAATCATGGGCCCACCCTCCCAGCATCATTCATATTTGTTTTGTATTCAATATTTCCCATTTAGCAATGTGTTTGTAAGCTGAATTTTCTGTTGTCAGACTGTGTCTAGGGCTCTGTTACAGAGCATTTTGCTTTCCTTGTTAATTGAATAAAATGGGGATTGCTTCCTCCTACCTCCTGTTCACATCAAAAAAAATTTATTCATACCAGCCGCTGGGCCAACCCACCGAAATACTACATGGATCCTCAGGTGAATAAACTGGTTTAATAAACGCACAACTTACACTTCACTAGCATTATCCATACTGTTCTATCCACACAGGATCTATGCTTCCAGATTTTCTAACCAATTCTCAAACACCTTTAACAGGTTTCCGTCGCCTCATCTCAATTCTTACCCTCATAAAATGCTTCTCCTTCTTTGCCATTTTGCAAGGGGTCTGCTCTTACCACCCCCATAAAATAAAGGGTCATCGGATATCAATGGGAGACTCGCAGAAACTTTGTGGTAGTGTTGTGTTGGGGACACCACTGGAAAGTTCCAATTGCTTGGGCTTTTTCCATCACATCCAAAACCCATATTAACAAACTCATGCAACCATTTCTCAATTTCAGCGGCGAATTGGTCCCTTGTGAACATTAACTACCAATATAGACAGCTACACCACTGATAATGAGATTATGCAACAAAAATTACAGTGCCTAATCGCCAGGGTCGATACAGATGGGCACAAGCTGGGATAACCATCACCCATCTTAGCAAGCATCTGACAATGGAAGCCACAGCTAGTAACAAATGATCATGATTGTACACTCATTTAAACAGAATTCACGAGAGGGACCTACCACACATAATGGGTCCCAAGCCGTTGTCATGACTCGGTAGAGGGATCTACTCCACTGGATGGGTCCCAGCCTGGTGGTTTGATGTTTGGCCAATCTCCTCGACACCCTAACCTGATGTACAGACTCTTCTTTCCTGTAAGACATGAAATCACAGTTTTTAAAACTGAACCCAAGAAGACTAATGGCAGAATTTTGAGAATACTATTAATTTGGTATCTTCTCTACAAGGATAAAAATACAGCATTATTAACACCCAGAAATAAGAGATGGAACATTAAGTCCCACATTCTTTTATTCTCGGATTCTTAGAAAGGTAAAGCTTTCCATATGACTGACGTCAGCCAAATATTCATACGCTTCACCGGTAAGGATGCAATGTCTTTTGTTATGACAATTACTTCTTAAATCCATATGTTAAGGTAATTTTGTTATATTGAAGTTACATCTATCATCTTATTACTGTCAGCACACAATTAGATATCAAATTAATGGAGTTAGGAAGCCTGGGTAGAACTAAGATATTGTCATGGTTATCCCCGACTTCACCATAGAGCTGGAGACAACATAAAAGTTTTTTCAAGCAATTTCATATTCCCTGAAATTGGTCATCGTAAGAAAAGAGAGCAACTGGAGTATGCACATACAGAATGATAAAATAGACAACATTAAATACCTGTAAGCTGCTTGTCTGATAAGATTAGTTGTTTTAGTGCAGTCAAGCACCCCTGAGCAACATCTCTAGAATGCTTCAAGTCCAAACCACCAAGCTTCACAACTACTTCAGCATTTGTATAAGCTAGACTTCCATCTTGTATGTGCCTTCGAGCCTCCTCCTTTGCAGAAGCTTCATCTGCATCAGCAGAATATTCTCTATCATCAAACTACCATCTTGGAACCCTTCTTCTTATGATAATAACCAGCTAACTCAGATAGTTAGCAACCCTCTGCTTCATTTTGCACAACTCCTTCCAGAGAGAGGGAACAAGAAAGACAGATTATGAGTCAAGGTTTATGGTAGTAGTACCCTATTGGTAATGGTATGGTACCATACAAACACACAATACCCCTCCATCTGCTGGTACAGCAAAAATCCGGGTGCTGTACATGCCAATGTGGTACTGACATGGGGCATACCAGCACCAATACCTTGTTGGTACAATCTAGTACAGTTGGTATGGACCAGTATAGACAAGTACCTAAATCCTTGTTACGAGTTCTCACTAAGAAGAATCTTACAACTAATTGTATGTAAGAAACAAGATGGTAAAAGTACTGATTGTTAGCAGTGCATTACAAGAAAGTAATAGGGTGTAGATGAACTGCACTTTTCTTAGTTGCTAGACAAAGTATACAAGCAAGGGCAATCCGTAAGTTCTCTATATGCATGAAGGACATCAGCTGCCATCCTTGAATTGCTTGGTAAAACAGCTGTGGGAACAAAATAATTTTTTAGTATCAGGTATATTGAGCTTGATTTTATAACACTGCTTATCCTGTAAGATATTTTCAAATTAGTAAATCAAATGCCAGCATGCCATTTAAGTTCATGCACTGATGTATAAATGGTTGATCCTTCATAAGTGGAACCTAATTTAAAATCAGAGCAGTTGCAAAAGTAATAATAGAAAGAGCACACTACACGCTAGGGGGCTGTTTGGGAACAGCAGGACCAATCCTGCTAGATGTGGGGGATTGGGAACAACCCAATCAGGCCCAGCCCAAATCAACCTGACACCCGCAAGCCCATATCCTGCAGGAAGAAAAAGGAAAAAAAGGAACCTGCTGGCCGTTTTACTTTTCCTCATGATGCTCGGGCCCCTCCCACTCCCTCATCATCACTGACCTCTCACCTTCTCCCTCATCACCACTACCCCACCATGTGTTTGTGTATGTGTTTGGGGGCCATCCTACAATATATTCTTGTCAGAGTACCCAAACAATCAATTTGGTAGAGTATTTAATGGCTCAAACCACCATCCCTATCAAAGATTCACACTATCAGTCATGATCCACACAATAAAATTGACTAAAATCTAAAATCACATATTTTTGAAGTATGCAACCTATGCATCAAGCAGGTGAAAAAATGGATGGCTTTAATGGAACATATAGTGCATTACCATAATCTAAGCATCAAAGCCTATTGAAATCCAATCCATACATGTGCTATGGAGTGGATTTTCAATTTATATGGTTAAATTTTGACATGATTGGGACGTCTAATTTTGCACCCACTTAATACATTAGATACCTTCAAAACACATTATATTTGATTTATAGACACTTCTGCTGGTGTGGATTTGATCAATGGTGCTGATCTTTGATTTATACGCCCATCATTGATTTTTCTTTAATTGCTAAATCATTTACCAAAGATATAAAGTTTAGTGCATGGTCCAACTCTAATAAGAAATGCTCACCAGCTAGATCATGACCATTACTAACAACAATATTTTATAAGGCTCTTTCCATGGTTTCAGGCTCTTTCCATGGTTTCACCCACTGTTCAAGTAGATGGTTGTTAGAATTATGTTTGTGACCAGTTGAGATCAGTAGGTAAAGATGGCAGCTTACCTGGAGCTTCAGATTTGGACAGCCATACAGTGAATCCAGCATAAAGATGCCGCCATTTATCAGGTCTCCTAGCAGCTCCATGCAACCCTCCCAATGTTGCAACCACAGCACGGACATGACTGTAACATTAAGCTCTTAGAGATGTTTCCCTCTATCTATCAATTGAACCACAAATGGAGGACAAAAATAAAGCCATACAGCATACCTACTAAGACCATCTAATACAGCACCTTCTGCTTCAGTAATAGAATCTGCTCCTTCTGAAACGACCCCTGGAAGTTATCACACTTTGTTAATGCACTGCAAAATAAGAATAAGAAGTAACTGAGATTTATAAGTATAGAGCAATTCTAATGATAACTTAAGGAACATGCAAAGGAATATAAGTTGTCATAATGTCTAAGTAGCTGGTTGATGTCAAAAATAAACTACTACAGTTGAAGTCAGCTAGGCAACAGACTGTTTACCGTCCAAGATTATGGCAAGACCGATCCCAGCACTAACAGGAATCAGGGAGTAGAAAAAACTTATCATGTTCCCACCCACTTGCTAGGAAAAGAGTTATACCTATTTGTTGGCATGCTTAAGCATGTAAAATTTGAATACATTTTTAAAATATGGATAAAATCTTAAACTATGATAAATGAGTGAAATAGTAAAAGAAAATAAGGGCATGCAGCAAGATTTGTCATACTAGACAGTACCAGTACATACCGACCATACATACCGTATGGGTGCTAACTTGGTACCGAACAAATAATGCGGTATAAGACGCATACTGACACTATGATAGGATGATACTAGTACAAGGTCCGGTATCAAGACGACAAACTTGCCATGTAGAAAAGCTTTTTCTTTTAAGATGCAACAAGATTATGCCATGCTTCTGAATCGAAATTGATAGCAATACATGTTCACTTTACACAAGGCATCATCAGACTTTAGTGATACTGGTGGTTGCAGATATAAAGTAAGAAAGCAATGATAATTCCAGATAAAACATGTATAAGAAAATGGCACGGTGAGGACTGATGCGGAGGGTTTTTTCTTTTTTAAAATAGAAGACGTGAAAGGAAACACTTATACTTAAGTTACAGAAAAAGAGGTTACCTGGAAGAAAACAAAAATGTTAGTACAGAAACCAATAGTAATCTTGTCAACCTCATTTCCTTAACCACATATAACAGTTCCGTTAACTACACTATAATTAATACACTCAACCACAACCAGGTTTCAGCTTTATGCTTGATTCCAACTTTATACCCAAAAAGGGTTAGTTCCTCTATCAATGCAAGCTTTTTCAAATCGTCTGCATCGTCCACTAACTTTTAAAGGGGAATGTAAATTTATATTGCAATATAGATTGTATATTCCTCAGGAAAGAACTTTAACTCCATCACTAAAATATTCAGCTAAGTGCATAAGAAGAGCCACTCTCGATCCAAATTAACTCAAAGGCTATTACCTTGATTAATCTAGCTGAGCTCCAGAATGCCAATACCTTCTGTCCACCACATTACTAAACAATCAAAAACTGTTGCCCAAGGGGGTAAAGCAAATAATTAGGTATTATTATTTGGGAACATTGCCTTGAGAATTCGAACTTGGCCTGCATTGGAGGGATGATATAATGCTACTGTTGAACAAATTGGCAAGAAAAAAATTTCTCACAAAATTCGTGACTCACGATCTTTTTTTGTGACCAACCAACAAGATGAAGATGTAACCAAGTAGCCAAAAAACTTGTTGCTTGGGACATTGATCAAATGAAGTTCGAGGAGGGGAGGATTGCATACAGATTCCGAATGCTTTGCTAGGGTTTTATTCATAAGTCATAATACTTCCTATACAATTGGAACAAAAGCCAATTCCTGGTAAGTCAACTTCTAAGCATTTCAAACCAAAAGTTCAATTGTTACAAGAAGAGTATTAGTTGTCTCATAGTTTAACATCGAACCATAAATTAGAAGACATTTTTACTATAAGATCTGGACTTTGAATAGCTTACATGACAACTCACCAGTTCATGTCCAATGAGTATTACACTATTACTGATATTGGCACAGGTACAACAAGGTATCATGGTTCAAAAACTACCACTTCATCCACAAAAAGAACTGACATACTTTCTTAGTGAAAACTATGTTCAATCTATCAGATAATAAGAAAAAGAAACATCTCACCTGCAGATTAAATTAACTCATGTGTCTCATGAACAATGCCCAAAGAAGACAGCATTGTTAATGTTTCACAACTTGTTGCAGAATGGCCTGCTGCAACAAATGGTCTAGAGATTCTTGGCTTAGAAATTGTATATTTTATGACCAAACAATGCATAGCTAAAAAGCCACCAAAATATTACAGTGTAGTCCTTAGGTATTATTATTGTTGTAGATAACGATCAACAGTGTGGGCTTAAGTTTTGATAGCCAATCATGTATTCAATTTGTCTGATTGCAGAAACAAATCAAATGTCAGTCAGCAAGTACAGTGCAATCAATTTATTTACAAAGATGAGGATGATGAGTACTTTGATGCACATGACTAATCAAGACTGCAAAATTGGATGGACATCCATGATATCACAAACTGATTTACTTGACACATGATGCATAGACTGGTCCAAGGACAAAGAATTTGATGCATGACCATTATAAAAGATAAAGAACTCTACAGATGGCTGTGATTTCAAAACTAGATTGTGGCATATTGGTGCATGTGACAGAGAGGAAGAGAATTGATACACTGGAGATAAGGTGACAAACATGCTCCCCATTTTTCTTGATATTGATTCTCCGTTGATGGCCAAGATTATCATTTATCTCTTGAAGAAAAAGTGTATTTGTAAAACCAAAGTCACACCACCTACTGTTAATTTCAGAAAAGAAACTCCAGATTTTGAGTGAACATCGTCCATCTACCGCATGAAGCCTTTCAAGTTTTAATGATCCACAATGTTCGCAGAAAACCCAGTGCATAACTACAATATATAAATGTGTATTATATGTATATATATATGTGTATATGTATGTATATATATGTACATACGTACATACGTAAGATGTATGTACAATAACTGACCTAGAAATGTATGATGGACCAATTAATTCAAAACTAGACATCATTCAGCACATTATACATATCCTAAATTCAAGACAGATCAAAACAAATCATCTGTCTTTAAACTGTCAATTTATTGTTCAGCTGATATCCAGGTGGCAAGTTTGCAAAGCATTTGAAGTTTGTTTCTGTGCAGTCTACAAGTTGTAGACCCTGCCAAAGGGACAAATTATGGATTTGAATGAGATATTATCCATATTTGAACTACAAAAGGCATAACACAATTGATTTTGTTTTATGGAGTTGGAGGGCCAACGAAGAGCATTATGTGAAATTTGAGTTTCGGTAGCAGAAATAATACATTCTGATGTAATATTTAGTTCAGAGCAAAGTTTCAAGAACCGGTACCGGTTTCCATACCGGTTTCTGGATGGTACGGTACCGTACTGTACCATCCCGTACCGGTAATAAAAAAATAAAAAAAAAATCTCCCCAATGGCCAAAAAAAGAAAAAAAAAATTTTGCGTGCTGTACCGCTCCATACCGAACTGTACCATACCGTACCGATAGGTTCAAGCCATTTTCCGAAAAATCGGCCTAAACCATCCCGGTTCCCCAACAATACGGTATGGTACGGGATTGACCGGCCAATTCAGGCCGATATGGAATTCCATGGTTCAGAGGAACTTATTATCCTAAAACAAATTCATCATGCAGCACATAAGTGCTGTAAAGTAGTAGCTCCTTGCATGAGGAATTTCATCGAACAAATGCTTAGAGAGTTGTCCTCTTCAAACCCACTCTCATATCACAAATGAGAACACCACATGAGTAACCTGCCCTCGCATTGCTTATCTCCATCCATATATTTCCTTTTTGGTGCTCATCAAACCCACTCTTGCTCTCCTTTCTCTCCTCCACCTATGACCCAAACCCATCGAACAAAAGACAATATGTAAGCAAAGAAAATAGGCAACTCCAGGCATGATGTGAAGGAACCTAACCTAAGCATAAGGGTAAAAAATAAAGGAAAGAAACAAAACTAGCTCCACCACCAAAATTGGAATATGGAATCAGTCCCCAAAACTTGAACGGCAAAACAACTAAAACAAGTTTTTTTTTTTTTTTCTCTTGCAGGGGGTGGGGGGGTGGTGGGGTATGGAAACTGGTTTGGGTCTGGCATCTTGTGAGTTGTGCCATTTGCTTGTGGGTCCAGTTCTTGACAACATACTTGTTTGGTAGGCCTTCAAGATAACTCAAATACAGGGAAGGACATAACAGAGATGGAATAGGTTCAAGATTTGATTCCATGAAGTTTTAGTTTAGGTGGACATAATGCTACTAACTAATCTGAAGTTAAGAAAGCGTATCAATGGGTACCGCATTAATACTCTCATGACAGATGCGTGAATGCCTAAGCATGAACCATTCTTATTTAAAAAACAGAAAACAGAACCTAAATACAAACATAATATATTTCCTTAACTCAGGAATAATTCTATGTCAACTTCTATTCCAATCCAAGGTCAAGTTTTTGATATAAAACCCTATTGTCTATCCAGGTAAGTTTTTTCCCTTCGAATCTTTTACAACTCTACAACCAATAATTAGGACCACCTTGCCTCATGGAGGCCGTCTTTGGCCTATATTGCACATGTTTACACTATTTCTTTATTGACTAGAAGAAATACTGAAAGAGGAGGTAACCTTCTCTCTAAAAATCTAATTTGAAAAGGGTTCCTTAAGCAAATATGGTGAAGGCCAGTAGATATCCTCCTTCATAAGTCTCTTTTCAGGACAACCTTATGTTTCCTCTCCAAAATGTTTTGAATAATGGCAAACCATCTCAATCCCAAGTTATGTGCTATATTACACGTAATATTACACCAAATAGCTCAAGTGGTATCAATAACCAAACTTTAGAGCAAACAGCAGAATCTACACTAAGCAAGCTATGAGAGGTAACCTTAGGAGCATTCTTATGGTTGTGAGCAAAGCGACCTTTTTGTCCACAAGTCTGTAACTCTGTTTATGTTTCTTGCCTTCATGAAGAATATTATTTGGCTTTTGCTTGCTGCAAACAAGCCTTTAGTTGTTTTGCAACTACTTTTGGTTGCTTAGGTGCTTTACACTTCTTAGGTTAGCCTTAGGCTTTAAACCCCTGATATCTCCATCATATGCAACGAGAGCAAAAATTGCAGCCTTGCTAGCTGTGACAATATCTTACAACTTAAGGTGGTCAAATAAGTTTGAGAAGTTTTTGATATTTGTGTTATGCATCAACATTAACTTCATCATCTTCCAAAAGTTAGGAAAGCTCAGCACTACCATAGTTCACTATAAATCCGACTACCTGCTTCCTTTAAATAATGAATTATGTTACCCATCTTGTATAAATGATCATGGAGACTTTGGGTCCTAGCAAATAGGTCTCAAAGATATGGCATTGGTGAAAGATGGAAAATACATGCCTTCCAAAAAGCCACCTTCACCACGATCCACACATTGTATATGATTTCATATACCTCAAGTTTCTCGATCAAATCATTTCTAGGGTCTATATCATACTCTTAAGCGTTCCAAGACACCTTGCTTGTGAACTAGATCTTGGATATTGTTCTTCTCAGTAACCAGAAACTTCTACATGGAGTTATTTTGATTGCAAACATTCGCTTATCCTTTTTTTTTGAGAGAGAGAGATATATTTCGCAGAACTTATACTGAAATCTACTCCTGCACCCGTTTTTGCCTCTGATAACAAAGGTTGCAACATCATTAATTTGTTCCTTCTAAAATCTCTTCACAACAATAAGTACAATCCTTTCAAGCTAATTTGAAAGAAAGAATCTATAGGAATGAAATGATATGAACAAGGAACATGGATATTCAAGTTGATTGTACATATGATTCATCGTTATGCTATGATTTCACCCACAATAAAAACTCATAGATTTCCTAGATTTTATACAAGTAATCTAAAATGGCCCTTGATAGACCAAGCCATCCACAACCTTTCAACTAGTAAACAAACATAAAACTTAAAAGGCATTTCTCCTTACTCAAAAAAGCATAGCATGTGAAGGAAAAGTATCCAATAGGTCCTCAGAAACAGCATGAGTTCTTCAAAGAGCATAGCATACATTACAAACTACCCAGGATGGGACCACACCACATAACCAGCCATGTCCCTCATTCCACTCCATCTTTGGATCAAACAGATTGGACCACACCTAATGAGCAATCCAAATCAAGGTTTTAAATCCCATGGGATGCGGTTTTCCCTATTTTCCCATGGAAATGGGTTGCAGCACCATCCCGCCCCGTCCGGACACTTGGGATAGAGGATATCCCAAAACATCTTGATCTAGGGCACTAGTGGGATGGACTTGTCCCGACACATACGATGGTACCCCATTCTGATGTCTCGCAGGACGTCCTGCTAGGACCTGAATCTTTGATCCAAATTCTACCCATACCCTACTTGTCCACTCGTCACTAATGCTACAACTAGAATGCATGCACATGCTATATAGCAATAGTGCAAAAATACATGCAAAATCTTCACTGCATTATCATACAACAACATCCATTCTAAGATCAAATATTATAATGCATTAAAGATGCACATACATGTAACAGAGTCATACCTAGCAAGTCAAAAACCAGCATTATCTTAAGAAATCTACAATATGAGCTTATGTTTCTCTATTGTTACTTAATGTAGATTCTCTATTCTAAACTGAGTTTTGCTTACTAATTTTGCCTAGCTTGTTTAATATGAAGACCAAGGTTGAATCAAGCACGTAAGCATGGGTCAAGATGGTTTTGCTAGTTTCTGAAGCATTCTAAATAGGAAATGTTGGTTGTTCTTGGGAAAATACAATTGAGGCTGCGACCAGGATGGGAAGCTACCATCTTTGGAATCTGGATATGGATAGGATAGACATTGATCATGAAGGATGTCTTATACTCTTCCAAGATGTGAAAGAAACCAATATCTGTTTGGATTCTTGCAGCAGACTTATAAAGTCAAGTTTACTAGGGAGTAGGTATAGGATTTCTATTAGCTCCATACCATGTGGTAAGGTACATATTAATTTTTTCTCAAAGGCAAGCAGCACATTACTTCAAATTATCCACTCTAATATTTGTGGCTCACAAAAGTAAGGGCCCATGATCTATCGTCTTCAGTGATCATCATTTGTGTTATAGTCATGTTTACCAACTTGCCAATAAGTCTAGGCACCGAATTTTTTCAAGAAATAAAAGCTTGACATGGAAAACTAATTGGATGGAACGGTCTATTTATCTTTAATGATGTGATTCCTAACCTTCCTTTGATGCAATCATTCTTAAACCTATACCTCCTAGTTCTACAAGATGTCTACCTTATTCTTGCTATCTATGCTAAGCTCATTTTATGGCCTAGGTTGTATTTGCCATTAATCAAGTTACTAATCATTAAACTCAAAAAGTGCATTGATCCATTGAGAAGTACAACATAATGCCTCAAATTTTTTGTGACTCTCACCAGTTGAACAAATGCCAAATACTCATTAGCAGTACATTAGAACATTTAGTAAATGCTAGTTAAATTTAGATCCTTAGGTTTGTAACTACTTTATGCTTCACAGTTAATTTTTCTTTGAATAGCTTTCTAGTTTAAAAACTTTCTAAATAAATGTTCATCAGCAACATGAAAGCAAAGAAGAATGGCACGCAATTCAAGGGACTATTAATCAACATGGGAAAACTCACATGAATCGATGGATTTCTTAGCATATCTCTCCAGCAACTCGCTTGTATAAAGTGGAGTATATCTGCAAAATCATATTAAGTTATCAATAAAAGATTTATCTCAAGGACTATTTGAACAAAACTCAAACTTTGTCTTGAGTTTTGATCCATAATCTTTGGCTTTAAAAGGCACAACTAATATAACGGATGCATTCATATAGCTATAATTACAGAAGCCACCATGAAATATTACAATGTTCAAGATGAATCCTAAAATTGCAGAGAAGATTCAGTTTTTCAAGTGAGCGCTTAAAAGGTATACATTGTCTAAAGGATAAAACTTCTGCTTCATATGCAAAGGCCCAAGATCAAATTGTGGATCCATTTACTATAGCACAGAGTTAAGAGAGTATGTTCCAGCCTGAGCATGATTAGTTTATGTCAAACTTACATCTTTGTTGACTTAGAGGGCAATCTGGTCATTTTCTTTAAGTCCTTTGAGTAGGTTTTGGTTTGAAGAAGTGGAAGGACAAGAATAGGATTAATTTCATAGAATTAGCACCATCAATTAATCCTCATCCTTTCTTTATCATACCTATTTGTTCTCCCTAGAACCTGAAAACCCAAACAGGATGTCCATGTCCATCGAGTATTAGTTTCAAAATTCAGGGACTGCCTTAGTTATGACAGAAAAGGGAAAGAAAAAGAAAAATCTACCAGGAAAAACCATTAGAAATAAACAAAACAAGGTATTTACATTCCAAATGAGATATCATAAAAAATTTAGCCCAATAATTAGGGAAAAGAGAATTCTCTAAGATGTCAATGAAATCTAATAAAGTTCCATCAGCATTGACACTTTTAATTGCATAGTCTCAAATGAATTGGATTGCATGAAGATATGCGCTAGTACTAACATCAAAGGTGAAGCAACTAATGTATGAAGGTATCAGCAACATAACCATGCATTACTTACTGACCAGAATGAATTAATGTACTTAAGCAAAAAATTCAGTACAAAGTAGATGTCAACTAATTAGCAATTACCACAAAATTACCATCAAAAGGACATGCATTTACAAGATCAAAGTGTTCAAGTCAATAGTTGTAAATGTTAAAATAAAATTTCAGGAAATCACATACCCAATACCCATAGCAAGTTCTTTAGCAACTTCCTGATTTATCTCTGTGGAATCTCCAATGATATAGATGGAGGTTCCTTTCACTAACTGCAGAATTCCTGATGTAAGAGAGTCCCAGGATTCCTTGATATCAGGCCATTTCAACTCTGTGTCATACTTTTTCAGATTGACTACTAGTTGATCCTCATCTATGTACCTGTTAGAAAAACAAGAGGGAAGACAAGTCCCATTAAGGCTGAATCTGCATATTGATGAGCCTGTCCATAGCATTTAAATGTGCATTTAACATTTTTCTTGAATACCAGGCATACTAACCATACAGTTTCAGAAGGCTTTATCTTGTCAAACAGACGATTAGTTTCCAGTAGATTTATAAGAGATCCAGAAGCTTTAACTCTTATTAATAATGACGTCTCATCTACATCCACAAAAATATCACTGGAACTCTGAATATCTAAAGCTCCAATATCTAGCCTCAGTTCCACCTCTGAAACACTATCTAAAAACTGCAGAATATCACATCCATACAGTGAGTTAGTCTGCATAGAACAACACTAAAACTAGATAAATAGGATTGAAATGTAATCACTCTATCTAGATTGGCCTGATTAGGTAACATCATGGACCCATAGAACTCCACCACATGAAATGCCCACTTAAAAAAGTCAATGCCCAAAATATTGGATACAATTTCCCCAAAAATTATCTAGTGCCAAAAATCTGGCTTCTCAGATTTAATATTAAAATAACGAAATACCTACAAAACAGTCGCAAAATAATCACAATATAACACAAAATATTCACAGAATTATGCATAGCATTCACAAAGAGATTGTATTCTGCAAGGTAAACTATCCACCAAATCAAAGAACATTTAACACTCTGTCAATTTAATGGCAGTATCTGAATTAGTCACAACTCAAACACTATACACACATTAAGTAATTTGTTTTAGTTGTTGTTTTGTTGATTATTTTTCTAATTACCCCTCCATGTTTGTCTTTCCATGCACTGATGCAAACTTTTAGCAATTTTCACACTCTTCTCTCAATTCACATTCTGATTATTCTAGTTTCACAGATTCCCTATTTTAAACCCTAATCAATTATTCCCCATCCATACAGAAAAAAATTGAGCAAATTCCTCTTCCATACAACTAATTGAAGTCCTAATCATACTTCTCATGAAAATATTATAGGAACTACCGATCTCTCTCTTCAAGACTACATCAGAACCGAAGATAAGAACAGACTGAAATGAGAAAGATAAAGTTTTTTTCGCAACTCATATTACTCATTCATAGTCTCAACAGAGTTCTCTTCAATGTAACAATATCATGACCCTAATCATTCTTCTTGCAGAAGTTAGAAAAAATATGGATTTCTGACTATTTCAGAACCATACAGGGATTCCAATAGGAAATATTAAGTTATTGCATACCAGCTGTTACTTGTTCACAACTATAAGAAAATGGTATTCAAAAAAACAATTATCAAAACCCTAATCATTCTTCTTGCATGCAAAATTTCAAAATGCTATAGATTTCTCAGTAGAAGGAACTAAAGAAGGATTTGAAGTAGGAAAAAATAAAGGTTCAGATATTTCCTCGTACCTTATATTTTTCTCATTCAGAATTTCAATTCAATCTTCTTCGTTATAGCTAACAAGAACTATTAAAACCTAGCAGTTCTTGCCAAAAAAAAAAAAAGAACTTCAGAACCAAAAAAAATAAGTATTTAAATCGGAAAAAATAAACATTTTCGGACCACAGAGTTTCTCATTTGCAGTTTCGACAAAATTCTTCCCGATAGAACAACTAATCATCCTTCTTGCAAACAAATCAGGAAAAATCTACGGATTTCCATCATAAGACTAGTATCAGAACCTAAAAAAAGAAATAACCGACCTCATAGTTTCTTGTCCCAATTGGAGCCGCGGAGAGATGATTGCTCGAAACCGATTCGACTCTCTTCAAGAAGCCGTTGCCATTGGAGAGGAGAAGAGGCGTTAAAGATGGGAGGTTTTTGTGCTTAAAGAAGAGGCGAGGCCTGAGGCGGGGGAGTTCTTGGAGAGAGATCCTTAGGGATTTGCTAGGGCTTAGCGAAGAAAAGGAGAGGACGGAGATGAGAGCAGCAGCGGCCATGAGAAAGCGAGGGAGAGGATAAGAAACCGTTACGTTATTACGATGACGACGGTCTCCAAGCGCATTTCTAAGGCCACTAACGGGCCGGGCAGGCCCAATTGAACCAGGCCGAGGATGATATTTTGGCAGAGGAGCTCGTGGGCTAGACGGAAGGTCAAATCTATTCAGTCTGTTGTTCCTTATCATGGGCCAGCCCATGGATAACTGGATAACGAGGGCATGTAGTCACTGGATGGAGGATGGTTTTATTAAAGATATGCTCTCATTCTTTGCCCTGGCGAAAGTGCTCATTTAGGATAAATTTAGGAACAGGCGATATTAACATTCCCTGACGCTTGTTACACCACACAATCACTGGGTTTCAACTATCGAGTATCTAGTATGAGATTATTTTAGACTTCAACATAGTGTACCATGTGAGATGTCTAAGATTAGTCTTGTTTTTTGAGCTTGAGCAAAACCACAAGCAGATATATATATATATATATATATATATATATATATATAATGTGCTAGCATTATCTCATTCCTCGATAACCATTGAATCAAGGAAACATTGACCTAGGTCATTTTATGAGCTAATAAAAAGTCATGTCTTGAAATTAAGACTAGCAATAGAATAGAATTTTGAAATGCCGATGTAAGAGAAATATCAAATGAAACAATCATTTACAATTTCATCCAAATTTACCTAGGCATGTTCTTATAATCATGCAAGAAGTTTGTCCCTTGCTAGCCCAACTTTGAAAAGAATATTAGACAATATTGTCAGCATAACACCACAAAATAGTTGAAGTCGGAATGGTCTTTTGAATCATTTGGTCTGAAAAGGTGTTTGGTGGTATGTATGATTTAGCATGGAACTCAAATTACATAAATGCAACTTATTGAATCAAAAAATAAATGGTTTTAAGTTTATTTTCTTCGTCATGAAGACTCATCGAAGTATTCACTTAGAGAGTTAGTTGAAGTTATGCATCTCAGCTTATATCTCCACAAGCTATCTCTTAACCTAATGAGGTAAAATGGGTGGGAAGAGGATGCAAGGATCATGTGAAAATTTAGATAGTTTAGTTTTGCTTCTAAATCTTCTAAATTTCCATGCATGATGGATAGATTGAGACATATCTCTTTCATTATTGAAGCTTGACCATTTATGCTATTGCATAAAGTTCGATAGAAATTATGTTCTTCTAGGAAGTAAATTTTATTGACTTGGAGGCTCTATAATTGGGTCATTGTTTTATCATCCCAAGTAGTATTCAACCTTTTTTTTAAGAAAAAAAAAAGAAGTAAAGCTTGGGAACATATTATTTGCAGGCTTGGATTTCTATTGATTATTTGCCTCTACCCTTATCGAAGTTTTTTTGTATAAAAAAAAAAAAAAAAAAGAGCTATAAACACATTAACCACGAGTAAAAGTTTGAAGCAACAATAACATGCATTATCCCAAGTATATGATATACTTTTAGATGAAAATTTGATTTTTAGTTAGCTCGCATAAATATTCCCTCAGACACAAATCTACTACCAATGTTGATGTTATCCTCATATACAAGTTTTCAAGAACCAAAGGTACTTTTCTTTCCCTACAGTGTAGCAGGTAACTCAAATTTTCTAGTTATCAAAAATATTCTCCATTATCAACTAGCTTTAAACAATCTTACCAAATAAATATGCGCGGTAATAATTTTGTTTCCCGTGTCGCCGAGAAAACGTAAGAAAAGATCGTTCCACATCACGTCTGTAACGGATCGCGATAAATGGATATCTTATACCCAGTTACCACCGGTAAAGAAAACCCCGGAGTGGTCACGTCACATCCGCTTGTGAACAATCCGTACAGTACCAAAATAAATAATTCTTTATTTAATCATTCAAAATATATATATACTTCTGACATTTATTGTAGAGATAAAAAAATATAAAAATAAATAAATAAATGAAATGGGACAGATCCTTGATTACCGGGCGGACAAAGGACGACCGGCCGGGGGTCAGGTCGCCATCAGAGGATGCGAGGCCCGAGCTGCCCGATCTGCCCGGGGATGTGATAGGACGGCCACCTTCCCCCTGCCCGCGGGCACTTCCCAATCATAAAGTAATGGAGTGCCAAATCATTTATTTTCTCTTTATTTTCATCCTCGATTTCCGGGATTTTTTGCTCGAATTCTATTGGCTCGTGCGACCTGCCAGGGTTGACCGGGCGTTCCGATACCTTCTCTCCCTTTCTAGGGCTGGTAGGAGGGACGTCACGTGGTGGTGACATGTGGATGTGCAAGGAATGGACGGCTGGTGATTCTGGGGACGGTGTTCCTCCCGTGTGCCGGGTTGGTTGATTTTATTCCTTCCTGTGTGGTGATGACAGAGGGGAGGAGCAGGATATTACCGTTTGGGCTCCCGCGTGATTCCCGCATAATTGGACTTGGGAGAGACAAGCAAAGAAGCCACTTTTGGAATGTCTAGGAATCGATATTTGTTTGGGAAACGTCAAACAGTGGAACGCGCAAGGGAAACCAGCTTCCATTTAATTAGGAATAAATTGGCTCAACCATCTAATAGAATATATTTTTTCTTCACCGTATATTATGTTCACAAAAACTCCAAGGATTTCTCACATCAAATGTGAGAGAAATTCTTTGATAGTTATTAGATGATTGTCTCCTTCACAATTTTCCAAAATTAATTCTCATCCTTTAGATACAGGATTGCTGGAGGATGGGGATAACCCTACTAGTATATAATGTAACATATGTAGAAGCTGATAATATTGTAGATTAGATGTCAAAATATGATCAACCATCATCAAAATTATATTATGGACTATTGCAACGAATTTTTCTTCTAAATTTTGCATATTTTAATTTCTATTTACACTAAAAGGGTATAATTAAAAAAATATTTATGTAATTTTTTTATTAAAAAAATGCTAAACTATCATGAGATGTATGTTGATCTTTATTTACAATACAGAGATAAAATTAGTATAGACCGCTAGTTGTTGCTAGTATGATAGGTTATGGTACAACATGTTATAGCACCATGGAGCATTAACACGTACCTTAACATGTGTTGGTAGGGATGCATATGGGCCTACCTTAAAGGAAAATTTTATATTGTTCAAGCCAGGTGATATGGCTAGCTCTTTTTGCAAAACTTTGGATATCTATTAGCTTATATCTGACCGACGCACATCCCTATTAGCTAGTGGTGTTAGTTGCCAGTGAAATTACTATTCTCTTTGGCAAGCAGGGCCTACTTAAAATCATCATTTTTTCCATGGACATGAAAGCTTTGGTGATCTCTCAAAGCATATAGATTGAAAACTTTGCTTTCTTCCGTCATGTATAACAACAAATGTCGGTTGAAATATTTCTCCATTGTCTCATCTATCATCACAACTTGTCTTCATAAATGCATTGGCTTTTGTGCTACAAGTTGAGAAAGGACAAGAAATAACCCACATGACTTTTGTAGCCTTAGCAGCCACCATGAAATAGTTGATTTTGTGGTCACATAATTTTCAAAGATTTTAATGCATCCATAGTGCATCCGACCCATATCCTAGATGGAAAATTTGGTTACCATATTTAATGATCAAGGATTTGGTTGTCATACCTATCAATCATGACTTTTTACAATGAACTTTTCCAATGCAGTTGATATTGTTTGTGATTCTTGAGTTCACTACATAAAGTTGTATTTTGCCCACATTTTGGAGAGTCAACCATTTCCATGGAGTAAAAGTATTGGATGATCTCCTTTTACTGCATTTTGGGAGACGGAATAAAAAGAAAAGAAAAGATAAGATAAGATAAGATAGATGAATCATCTCAAGAAAGCCAGCTTGAAATAATTAAAACAAAATTTGATGATTATGTTTGTGTTTCTTTAGAGAATGGTTTGAGGAGGAAGAGAAGCACAAATTAAGGAAACTAGATCAAGGAGAAAAGGAGTGCACCTCATGGAGGCCATTCACCTTTTGTTTTGCAGTTTTGCTTGCCAACACCACTTGAAGACGCCAACCTATTCAGTATTGACCGCAGGCGTTGGTTGACTGGGGAAGGGGGCTTACGTTTCTACCTGGCTCCCTCGCCCTCCCCGAGAGAGAAAGAAGTAGTGGCTTCGTTGTTTGGACGTGGGAAAGTTTTGGTGAAAACAAGGGTGGAAAGAGACGTCACCTCACGGGAGTCCATACCATACCGCGGAGACAATGGGCCTTTTGACAAGATCTGACGTCGCTCGACAATGGGGTGTCAGCACCCAAACGAGCGGTCCGATGCGGCTCGTTCCCCGCCTTCCGAACGCCAGCTTGGGAAGAGGTGATGGTGTCATTATTCACAAATAATTCGAGATGCAGAGAAAGAAAACAATGCCAAGGGATTTTTTAAATCCGGCCAAGATAAATTTGGAGGGGACAAAAGATGAATCAAAACATATACTGTTTTATCTCAATACAAGCCAAAGAATTTCTTTAATATATGACACATGATCTTCTATCTATCTATCTATCTATATATGACACATGATCTTCTATATATATATATATATATAACATGGAAACATAGGCTGATACAAGTATTTGAGATTATATAATGATCTTACTAATTGCTATTTAAAAAATAAAAAGTATAATAATTAATTTAATTAACAAACTTGGCTAATCATGAATCTATCAAATTATATCGGTTAAGATAATTAATGAGAGCTCATATTTTGTTCATGTAATATTATGGTTAGTTATCCTTCTTCTTCTTCTATCTTTCTTTTCTTCTTCTTCCTCCTTCTGCTCCTTTTTGTTTGGAGAGGTGGGGGAATGGAGGGGTGGTGTAGGATTTTTTTGTTTGGGAAGGTGAGGGAAGGGACGGGGTGGGGTAGGATAGGATAATGTTGGTGACTGTTTGCATACTAAGACAAGTCCCTGAAAACCCCGCCCACTATGGCGCATAGCAACAAGTTGGAAACCCACGTCTCTGCTAGGCAACCTAAATGGACTAGGACCTTGTCATGCCATGACTGGTATTAGGTACTTATTTTGTGATATTTTTATTAAGAAACTAGTATCCTGAATGAGTTTATCTTGCACTTAGCATGGTGATATATAGCATCCTTCTCTCATTGAAGGATGTTCCAGGATGAAAACCTTGAGAGTTGTTTCTCAAGTGTTTCACTCATTTTGTCCTAATTTGGTGGTGCTCGCGTTATCATTCTGTGGAAAAAAACACAGCTTTAATGCTATTGAAAAAATAATTGTACAGGGAATGGTTAAGATAAAGTGAAGGGTAAAACAAAGTATTTGTGCGATCATATATGTCACACCTCTCGATCAAAATGTACGGGAAAGGGACTGAGTGCCACACCAGTTCTTTTCTTTTTTTTTTTTGGCTCAAAGATGCAATTTGTTATACTTGTATGCTACATCAAATCATCCAAACTGCCTCTGAATTAGTCATGGAAGCGAACAAGTAGGCGACTCAGTCTGGCAGGAATTAATTGCACATATCTCTGACATTAATAAACTAAACCCAGCCATGAACATGTACTGCAATATTGACATTTTATAACGTATAGGGTGAGCTAATTGGTTTCCATTAGACCCCTCCATCTTATCTTTTTTCCAGGTAAAAAGAGAAAAGAAAAAGAAAATGGTGATGCATCCGCTTATATAAACGCTATGGTCGGTTAAGATTGACTTCGTGATGTTTTATTGTACCTTCGCACCTATACGTTTTGGAACATCTATAGCATGTACCTTTTTATTATCTTTCATAAAGTTTTATTTAATATATCATCAGAAAAGTAGTCCTTTGCGACCATATATATATATATATATATATATATATATATATATATATATATATGCAGACACCATTTTTCTGGCTACAGTACCCTTTTTCCAGTCCGTGTGAAGCATTTACAGCCTATAGTATTCTGATATAGTACTGCCTTTGATTCCGCCCCACGTCCCACATCCTCGGCCAGCTACATTTCTTTCAAAGATGTGGACATATCTTCGGAACATACCTTTACCAAAGCCTGGCTAACCATCCAGCACCTTTATCTAACAGGAGTTTTCTGTCATTCCATGGACATCAAAAAAGTTCTTCTTCCACGAGGCGTTCCATCTTTCCCTTCCAACCCTATAACACTAATAACAAGGAAGGTGTCAATTTTTTAAGCTAAAGAGAGTTCAGCCATAATCTTTTTGATCATATTTATGGAGATCCATATATGTATGTATTTAGTCTCATATCGATTATTTACTGAAAAAATCTTGGATACTTATAAAAAATCAAGAAATCTAAATAATAACTTCCAACTAGTCTTTTTGAGTAACATCCTGGATTGTTGCAAATGGTATCAAAGTAGATCTTATCTATAATTTATGTAGACTGGGCACAGAGGCAAACCTAGCCGTCCAACCCCTTGATCGCAATATATGTGCCGTCTATGGGATCGCCTCCTGCCCACGCATACATATTCCCTCTTGACTAGGGAGGGCTAATGTTGTGGAGGGATAATATTTTTAGTTCCACATCGGTTGTGAGTCAAGAGAAAATATAACTTATATGAACCATCTTTTACATATGAGGTGCCTTTTGAAGGACAAAATCATGAGATCTCAAGCCACGGACCAAAGGCCAAAACAGACAATACCTCACGTTCGTATATGAGCATGGAGGCAAATCCAGCCATCCGAGCTATCGGCTCCTTGACCACAACACACTCTATCATTAAAGATCATATCACTTGATAAAAGAGAAACTCTTTCTTCCTTTGGAAATATAAAAGAGAAAGTCATATACGTATCAACATCGTCAGGAAGATGTTGATGTTTTTATTTGTGCATCATTTTTATAGAAGATGGGTAAGGCTAGCTCATTAAAATTTGTTATGGAGATCATGCATTGTGATGAAGGCAAGACTGAAAGGCAGCCAATTGAATCAATTGACACTAGCCTTAGAAGATGGATACAATATATTTTGTTGGGGATAAACCTCGCTTCCATCGAAGTCCAGTCTGATGCTTAACCTAATGTAACTGATAATCACGGAAGAGCTTCGATCGAGAATTCTTTCTTCAGCGGCCGAACTCCTTCAACGACCGAACCCCTCCCAGACTCCTCCAGCGGCTGAACTCCTCCAATGGTCCAACCCCTTCCGGACTTCTGCAGCGGCCGAACTCCTTCCGGACTTCTCCTTCAGCTGAACTTCTCCACCAATCGGACTCCTTCCAAATTTTTCCATCAGTCAGACTATTTCAGGACTTCTCCTTCAGTCAAACTTCTTCACCAATCGGACTCCTTCTGAACTTCTTCAGTCAAACTTCTCCACTAAACGGACTTCTTCTGAACTTCTCCATCTGTCGAACTTCTCCATTAGTCAAACTTCTCCATTAGTCGGACTCCTTCTGAACTTCTCCATCAATCGAACTCCATCCGAATTTCTTCAGTGGATTACTTTCAGATTTCAAGTAGTATTCCTCCTGGATGATCTTCTCTAGCCATATTTCTTTAAAGAGTCCGAACTCCTCTGAAATTGATATATGTCAAAGCTCTTCACCAACCAACGTCTGCTTCCTCCAGACTTCGACTATTAAATCTTAACGAATGGGCATATCACGATAACGGATACCTCTCTCTGTAATAAACTCCATGTGGCCTTGAGCGGCCCACTATCGGACGGTTACGACTGTCATTTATCAGTCTGTTATAGGTAAACTCACTATCGGACGGTTACGACTGTCATTATCAGTCTACTACGGACGACGTCTCTCTCCATAATAAATTTTACATGACTCCAAGTGGACCACAATCAGATGGTTACGATTGTCACTATCAGTCTGCTCCAAACACTATCTATAAAAGAGATGCTCCAGATACGTTTTTTCTAAGCTCTCTTCTTCTTTCTAAAATTCTGCTGAATTTTTGCCTAAGCACTCTATTCTGTTGGCCAAAAGAGCTGACTTGATCGTCGGAAGGTCCTACCGGAGCCACCACCACCGACATCGAAGAAAACTTTATTTTGCAGATCATTGACGGCGACCACTTCTTCCTCAACTTCAATTCGATCCGATGTCAATCAGATTCTGCACCAATAGGATTAGCACTAGAGGAAGGGCCCTCTATTTCTGAGATACCCTTATTTTTAAAGGAGTGCTCAGTCGATCCTGTGGATCTTCTTCTTCAAGGTTCATCTCCATCCTCTCCCTCAATCTCAAGAAATGCCTCCAAAAAAGATGACTATCCAGAGATCTACCGCTTCTGCTATCAGATCTGAGCTAGATCCATCCACTCCTACTCCATCGCTGGTCCTTCAACTTCTTTCTCCACCCATAGCTATGATAGATTCAGAGCAGTTTAATCTACTGATGCATCATATTCAGGACCTCACCAAAATAGTGCGGCCATGCGGCAACCTTCGATAGCGATTTCATCAGAAAATTCACCATTAGAATGTCAAAAATCGATCCCAAGGAGGAGCACTTGGACTAGCATACCCGTCGCCCCTGAGAAGGAAAAATAAAGAGCAGAGAATTCTTGTTCGGATCGTGATTCTTCTTCAAAAGAGACCTTCTCCATCTATAGCCAAAAGTCTTCTAAGATCTACGATCGAGATGACATCCTCGATCAGAAACTATGAAAAATGGATCGATGGATTGAGAAACTCTACCAAATCATCCCGGCTCACCATGATGATATCTGCATTGATCCTCCTTTCTCTTCCAAATTATGCAAAAGTCCATTTCGTCGAACTTCAAACTTTTTTAATTTAAAAACTACGATAAAATCTTTGATCTGATCGATCACCTAAAGGCCTTTCAGACCATGATACTGCTCCATGGCACATCAGATGCCATCTTATGTCGAGTTTTTTCGTCTACCTTAAAGAGAGCAGTAAGAAATTGATACTCGATGTTGAAGTCAGATACGATCTTCTTCTTTGATCAGATGAGCCATCAGTTTGTGGCTCACTTCGTCAGCAGCCGACGTCCGCATCGAGGTTCAGATTTTCTGATGAATATCAAGCAGAAGGAGGAAGAATTTATCCAGACTTACATCATCCAATTTAATGTTGCTGCATTGAAGGTCCGAAACTTGGATCAGTCTGTTGTAATAGCCGCACTCAAGGACGGCTTTAAGAAGAATGATTTACTGCTCTTTCTAGAGAAAAAGTATCCTAGGAACTTATCAATTTGCTAGTTCAGGCTGAAGGATATGTCCGAATGGAAGAAGCCTTCAAGTTGAAGGATGAAAAAGCCATAGAAGAACGACGGATGGGCGAGTCTAATAGACCCATCGCTGATGGAGGACCGAACGAAGTTCGATCATACTCACGGACTCCTCCCGAGCGCAAGCGAGTCCGAACTTCTCCTCGAGCTCGTCATCAAAGAAGCTCTAACAGAAGGGCACAAAGAAGTTTTTCTTCAAGAAAGTTTCACAATTATGCCCCCCTTAATGCTTTTAAAATTCAAGTTCTGATGAAAATTAAGAATCAGTTACCAAGATCAGAATAATTATGATCTTCTACAAACAAGCACAATCGAAGTAAATACTATTGGTGCAGAAATCCGTCTTCGTTGGAGGTCGCCGGAGTCGAGGCCGCTGAGGTCGCCGCCGGGGACCTGCAAAATGAAGTTCCATCCAGAACCGATGGGGTGGTGGCTCCGACAGAATCCTCCGACGGTCAAGTTAGTTTTTGGCCAACAGTAATGGAGTGCTCGGAATGAATTCCAGAGCTTAGAGATGAGGAGGAGAGCTTAGAGAGTCGAGAGTTCCGAGAGCTTAGCCTTAGCGTGTCGGGAGGGTCCTTTATATAGTGGAGCTTGATGGTGACAACTGCAGCCGCGTGCTGGCGGGCCGCTCGAGGTTCGGCGGAGTCAGTCTCACTGGTGCCGTGTGCGGTGGATTGAGAGCGACAGCCATCGCCGCCTGACAGTGGGTCGGCGGATTGAGGGTGACAGCCATCGCCGCCTGACAGTGGGTCGCTATCGCCTGCGGCGGACTGACTGATGGTGATGCTTGCAGAGCTTGCCGAGTGAAGGGTTGAAGGCCTTCGTGTGCCCATTTCGGAGGAGTTCGGGCTCCTGAAGAGGAAGATAAGAGGGAGTTCGGCTCCCATAGGCGTCTGGCTGGAGGTATGCAGCTAAGGCTCATCCGTGGAAGAGTTCGGCTGCTGAGAATCCGAAGCTCGGCCATCTGGGGTTCGGTCGGCTGTTGGACTTCGGTTGATGTTGGGACACTTGAGAGTTCGGTAGGAGCTTGGTCGACCGAAGTTCGATGAGGGCGACCGCTGAGGAGTTCGATCGAGCGACGACTGCTGAGAAGTTCGAGCTCCTGAGTGACGACCGCTTGAGAATTTTGCTAAAGCCCGTCCGCTGAGGAGTTCGACCGCTGAGAGGACTTCATTGAAGCTCGACTGCTTGGAGTCGGTCCAAAGGAGTTCGACCGTGGGGAGTCCGAAGGAGTTCGGTCGTGGGGAGTCCGAAGGAGTTCGGCCGCCCAGGAAGTTTGGTCTCGATGCTGGGAGTCCGAAAGAAGCTCGGGAGCTGACCAGTTCGGTCTGCTGGAAGAAGTTCGACCGCTGGGAGTTCGATCGCTTGGCAGTTCGGCCGACTGAAGAAGTTCGGCTAGACCAGTGCGCTAAAGCTCTTCTGCGGGTACTGGTTGCATTATGCTGAGCGTCGGGCCGGACTTCGGCAGGAGCGGGATTTATCCCCAACAAATACTATTTGTATCATCATGATCATGGCTACGATACTGAAGAATGCATTCAACTCTAAGATAAAATCGAGGAGCTCATTAGGAGAGGCCGACTGAGTTGATTCCTCAGACATCGGTCTGAAGCAAGTGAAGATCGATCGAGGGCACCATCACAGTCAGAACCATCAATGAAGAAGGAACAACAAGAAGATCAATCGTCTCTCGATATCATCAATACTATCTCTAGAAAACTCAGTGCTTCGACAAACCGCCATCTCTCAGCCTCAGAGTCAGAAAAAGCTTATCATAAATTGAGAAGATCTGTATAAAATAGAGAAGATCATCCGATCCAGAACTTATCATTTGAAAGAGCTCAGAGAAACAATGCTCCCACGATCTTGAAATTCAGAAAATCTAAGAATGTACTATTAGTAATTTTTCTTCAATAAATTTTTTTTATTTTAATATGATTATTTTTTTATGTAAAAACTATGTGATGACAGAAAAGAAGCAATCAAAAGTGGTCATGTTAGAAATATGAGGAGAATCTCATCCTAACATGAGCAAATCGAAGACCTTCGATTATTTAAGATAGAAGGAGAACCTCATCCTAACGTGAGCAAACTCGAAGGCCTCATTTATTTTAGACGAGATGAGGAAAGAGACCCTGATAATGGTCCTAATGTGTCCCTATAGTCTGTTAGAAATAGAAGAAGAATCTCGTTCTAATGTAAGCAAAGTTGAAGACCTCGTCGATATAAGACAAGATGGAGGGAGAGACCGTACCGATGAATCCAATACTTCAACATGAGATAAAATCTCCTACAACCTCGATTGAAGATAAGATCTTCTCCGAGCTTCAATTTCAATAGAAGATAAGATCTTCTTCAATCTCGATCGAAGATAACATCTTTCCTGAGCTTCAACTTCGAGTGGAGATAAGATTTTTTTCGAGCTTCAACTTCAACAGAAGATAAGATCTCCTCCGAACTTCAACTTCGATAGAAGATAGAATTTTCTTCAACCTCAACAGGAGATAAGATCTCCTACAACCTCGACTGAAAATAAGATTTTTCTCGAGCTTCAACTTCAATAGGAGATAAGATCTCCTACAATCTCGACTGAAGATAAGATCTTCTCTGAGCTTCAACTTCAATAAAAGATAAAATTTTCTACAACCTCGATTGAAGATAAGATCTTTTCTGAGCTTTAACTTCAATAGAAGATAGAATCTCCTTCAATCTCAATAGGAGATAAGATCTTCTACAACCTCAGTTGGAGATAAGATCTCTTTCGAGCTTCAACTTCAATAGAAAATAAGATCTCCTACAACCTCGACTGGAGATAAGATCTCTTCCGAGCTTCAACTTCAATAGAAGATGAGATCTCCTACAATCTTGACTGAAGATAAGATCTTCTCCGAGCTTCAACGTCAACAGGAGATAAGATCTTCTACAACCTCGATTGAAGATAAGATGTCCTTTGAGTTTCAACTTCAACAGGAGATGAGATCTCCTACAACCTCGGGGGAGTTTCAACTTCAACAGAAAATAAGATCTCCTACAATCTCGACTGAAGATAAGATTTTCTTCGAATTTCAATTTCAACGGAAGATGAGATCTCCTACAATCTCGATCGGAGATAAGATCTTTCTCGAGCTTCAACTTCAACAGAAGATAGAATCTTCTTTAACCTCAATAGGAGATAAGATCTCCTACAACCTCAGCTGGAGATAAGATCTATCCCGAGCTTCAACTTCAATAGGAGATAAGATCTTCTACAACCTCAACTAGAGATAAGATCTTTCCTAAACTTCAACTTCAATAGAAGATAAGATCTTCTACAACCTCAGCTGGAGATAAGATCTCTTCCGAACTTCAACTTCAACAAAAGATAGAATCTTCTTCAATCTCAATAGAAAATAAGATCTCCTACAACTTCGACTGAAGATAAGATCTTCCTCGAGCTTCAACTTCAATAGGAGATGAGATCTCCTACAACCTCGATTGGAGATAAAATCTCCTTCGAGCTTCAACTTCAATAGAAGATAAGATCTTTTTCAACCTCGACTGAAGATAAGATCTCCTCCGAGCTTCAACTTCAAAAAAAGATAAGATCTCTCTCAACCTCTATGGGAGATAAGATCTCTTTCGAGCTTCAACTTCAATCAAAGATAAGATCTCTTCTGAGCTTCAATCTCAACGGATGCAAAGCTCAAAAAATAACTTCGGCAGTCATCTTTTTTATACTTTTTTCTTTAAATTTCGAACTCGAAAGTGAAAAAACTATTATTGGAGATAAATTTCACTTCCACCGAAGTCCAGTTTGATGCTTAGCCTAATGTAATTGATAATCATGGAAGAGCTTCGATCGAAAATTCTTTTTCCAGCGGTCGAACTCCTCTTGAACTTCTCTAGCGATCGAACTTCTTCCAAACTTCTCTTTCAGCCGAACTTCTCCACCAGTCGAACTCCTTTCGATCTTCTCCATCAGTCAGACTCCTTCAGGACTTCTTCAGTCGAACTTCTTCACCAATCGGACTTTTTCTGAACTTCTTTATCAGTCGAACTTCTCCACCAATCGGACTCCTTCTGAACTTTTTCATCAGTCGAACTTTATCTGAATTTTTCTAGCAGATTACTTTCAGATTTCAAGTAGTGTTCCTCTCGGATAATCTCCTCTAGTCGTATTTTCTTTAGAAGTTCGAACTCCTCTAAAATTGATATATGTTAAAGCTCTTCATTAACCAATGCCTGCTTCCTCCGGACTTCGACTATTAAATCTCAACGAACGGGTACATCACGATAATGGATACCTCTCTCCATAACAAACTCCACGTAGTTCCGAGCGGCCCACTATCAGATGGTTACGACTGTCATTTATCAGTCTACTATAGACGATTCCACTACCGAACGGTTACGACTACCATTATCAGTCTACTATAGGTGATGCCTCTCTCCGTAATAAATTTCACGTGGCCCTAAGTAGTCCACGATCGGACGATTACAGTTGTCACTATTAGTTTACTCCGAACTCTATCTATAAAAGAAACTCTCTAAATATGTTTTCTCTAAGCTCTCTTCTTCTTCCCAAAATTCTGCTGAATTCTTGTCTGAGCACTCCATTTCTATTGATCAGAAGAGCTGACTTAATCGTCGAAGGATCCTATCGGAGCCACCACCACCAACTCCAGATGGAACTTTATTTTGCATGTCACCAGTGGCGACTTCTTCTTTCTCAACTCCAGCTCGATCTGACGTCAACCAGATTCTACACTAACATATCTCAACAATACTTGTAAATGCAGGTACCATATGGTAACACATGAAGAAAAATTCAAGCTAAATTGTAATAAATTAATGAGGCAGTGTGGTTTGCCATGGGGCTTATTGGATCTACTCCATGACCTAGGGGGTGTGCATTTTGTGATGCCTATGAATGAAGGTACCAACAAGGAATCCACATCTCAAGAAGAGAAGAGGTGACTCAAAATGATAGATTGATGGAATTGATGGAGGATTTTGACAAGAGGTGGCTAATGATAGATTAATTCTTATGAACCTAAGAATTAACCAGGTTTGATGAAATATATGTCACACAATCAAACGTTAACCATTGGGCTATGGAAATCTATGGTGCATGAGAATACTTTCATTTCTGAATGCATTCATGTGGACATCATATGCTGTGGTCCTTTGGAGTATTATTCGACTCTATCATTACTCACATTCATCACCAATGTCAAGATCGGTGTGGTTGTATCACATCATGTAACACTAAATCATCCAATAACTCAGGGCGTAAGTAGTCCTAACCAACGAGCCTTCCAGAACGTCTAGGTCAACTTTCTGGAATGCTTGATTCCTAGGAGCTACATTAGCTATCAAGACCACCACTATTTTCATATATTCTTTTCAAAAGCAAAAGCAAGATGTGTCTCAATTGATCTGTGGCCAACTTTACAAAATCCCTTTTCTTGCAGTTATTTCTTTTAAAATCCAAACTTTTGTCACTATCAATTTCCTCACATATCCTTTGTTACAATTTCCATTCATGTATCTTAGGCCATAATTAACCATTAATTTGTGACTCATATCTTCATTGCACATGCCTTGAGTACATTAGTTTCCAAGAGAAGTTATGCTAGAAACCTTGATGGCTCGATAATTAATCACTTGCTTTCCCAATTTAAGATCTGAAGTGAATTCAAGATCGATCGGATATATAAGCTATGTATCGAAATTGCCTTTGAGTTTGATGACATGAGATTATATATTATATTCTACTGATTAATGTCACACAGTCCCTTCTGGCCTTTTCTTTTCTTTTTCTCTTTGTTGGAAAACTACAAAGCAAAGCCACGTGCACATGCAGGAGAATGAAAAAGCCCCATACCTTCAGTGCTTTATGCCTTTATGATGGTAAAAGGAGACCCCCCCTCTTCTCACTCTTTACACCTTGAAACAATAAACACATCCCATATTACGTAGAACATAGCCTTTGGGATCTCTCAGCTTTCATATGCTTTTACTCTCATTGTCTCCTTTTTTCTGCTTTCTGCCTCAATGGTCTCCTTGTCTTTCTCTCTTTTTCTTTTGCTTGATTCTCTTGTGGGCACCTCATTTCTCCTCCTAGTTGATCATATGATGCAGATGAAAGCTTAAAGATTCAATGCGGCCTTCCCAAGGTGAACTCTAGATTGGGCTTCTTTGTGCTTATCTCTGAGACGCACGATGAGTTAAAATCTGATACCATCTCGAAGCTTTTGTATTGCATGTCCTGCGCCACAAAAAGTACTTCCATGTCAATCTTTTGATCTGACCATTGGGGTTGCTACAACACCAACGATACAATCTAAAGCAAATGATTCCTTACTTTTCTTTTTAACTCAGGAGCCAGCATATATAAAATAGCTATTCTTAGAGGAAGTGGCTATCAGAAAGGAACTTGTATATGGGTGTCAAGATCCCATATAAGTTTCTTAGCTTTTGATGGTAAAGATGGTATAATGATGCTGTCGACCGAAGTAATTATTCGCATAACATTATTTATGTCATGGTGGTTACAGAGATATATATAACTGTCCATAATCATCATGAGTGAGGGGTCAAAATGAGTACCTCCAAAGAGTTACTAGTCCCGGTGGTGGAATCCTTTGGCTTGTCATGAAACCAGCCTCCCCTGCTGCAAGACCCATCATGGAGGGAATATTTTTCCATCAGTGGAAATCCATGCAAGAAAGGAGTATACTGGGAAAAAGAAAGCTATCTTTCACTATTAGCTTGTCATAAATTGCTAGCTTTATCAGCGGTGCCCATTGAATTAAAGTTGAATTCCCATGTGATTGCCCCTTACCCTGAGGAGAAACAGCAAGGAAGTTTCAAAAGGCTTAGCTTTTGCGCCAAGGCTTCAACCTCATGGGGGGGTCCCCCTCTTAGCCTTAGGTGCCCGCAAAATCCCAAAGTGAAAGCTGTACCTTTTGACGTTGATTTTTTCAAGTGGGTCTGTTTCTTGAAGTGGGAGATAGATTGGCTCCCTAGTCTTTTTAAAACTACCTGTGGAGATCATTGCACCACCTTGGAGGTTCGATGCTAACCTGACCCTGGACAAATGGAACAAAGCTATAATCTCTGGTGCTTTTTGTGAGCACTTGGGTGGATATTGGTATTATAGAGAGAAAGGGAATGAAGAGAGGGACTTTTATCTGCCTAAAGTAGACTGGACAGTGGATCTAGGTAGGCAACTGTCGATACTCTTGCAACCACATTTTTAATTCTGTCATTGTTTTGGCAATACCCTTTACCAAACACTAAATTTCTCATTTATCAATTATTAATTCGAGCATCCAATTTTTCTATTAATTGAGTCTAATTTTTCATGATGTCGATGGCAAGGTCTTATACTTTGTTCTTATACTGGCCAAAAATGAAGCTCAGGGAAGAAGAAAGAAATATAATAAGAAGCTATCTTGTGTTCTAATAACAGGTATTTATATGAAAAAATCTACAGCAGAAAACTTGGGAGGAAGCAAGCTCGAACATTGTGCTGATGCTTCACTTCATGAAAAAGTAAGAAATATAAATAGAACAAGATTGCATACGAGAAGAATCAAAAATGGAGAAAGGTTGTGGTTCTTTTACGCACAGCAAATCCTTTTTCACAGTTCCCAATTAATATTTAAAAACTCGGGCCCACTCAGACATGCATCGAACTTCCCATTCCACTTGAAATTTATCCTTCTTTCAAAGTGAAATAAATGGAAGTATGTACACTAGAAATGTAGCTTCAATAACAATCAAGAATTGGGTCTTCCATCGCAAGAAACAGAAATCAAGAAATAGATTTAAAATTTTTTTTCTCATATCAGGTCAGGAAACTAGCAGTAGTTCAAAAACTATTGAATCGCCCAATTGAGCTTCTTTCTCTCCTTTTGACCATTGAGTAATCAAAAGAAGTAACTAGCTTCTCACGATGTCCATGAGATATAAATTACTTCTTCCTATCAGTTATTTGTTATCAATCAAATGAGAGGTCTTTTGGGATAATTAAATAGGTCCAGTAACCGACAAAAAAACAAAAATGAAAAGCCTCTTCTTATACAATGAAGAAATCCTTCCGAACAGGTTATCTTCATAAGAAATAACTTGTTAGGAAAGAAAACAAGAAACAGTAAGCTATCACCTTGAAGTATTGTTCCATTGGCCAGAACGGGTGCTATTACTACCACCCGACCTTTCATGCTGAACTGAGGCTTCTGATCCATGGATGTTGAGCAAGTTGTCATCAGAAATTTCTATAGGTTCTGTTTGGTCTGGGATAAGCAATTATTGCTATTATAAAAGTTAGAATACAGGAAAGCTCTCCCTTCAGCAATAAAATGATAGACAAATGATAAAAGCAATTGGAAGAAACAAATCAGAATATATTACCAGAAGAAGTGGCTGGTCTATCAGTAGTCTTCACAGTCCGATACATCTGCAACCATACATGTAAATGTACCATGAATCACTATATCAAACAATTACGTGGCAGGTTGCTGAAGTAGCTAGTCCAACATGTACGTATTCTTGTTCTATAATGCATATCATTTTAGTAATGGATGACATGGAGGATGCTTATGGATAAAGTTCCCCCTCATCGTATATTTTGAATTAAGATATAAAGTAAAATATTTATTTCTTTACAAAAGTGCCCATTTTTTTCATGCATTTCTGCATTCATTATTGTGATATCAGCTATCATATGTAACTCCAAGAAGAAAAAATTATGGAGAAATGATGGTACATTGTACTTCATATATATATTTACTATGGAATTGAATGTCGGTGCATTGATTTTCTCAGTATTTTGCTTTTATCCCATGCTTTTAATGGCATGCTTTCTGCAGCTCAAGCAAAAGCTGCTAGAAACTTGCAGAACTTACAAATCTCCAGAGAGAGAGAGAGAGAGAGAGAGAGAGAGAGAGCCTAGCCAATAGGTGAGGAGATTTTTGATACCGTAAGCAAGGAGTAATAGAAGAAAAGAAGATGGTAGAGCAAGAAAGCAAGAAAAATTTTCAGTTGAAATGATTTTTACCCTAAAAATTTTGAAGACCCATTTTCTTCCCTCAAGTGGAATATCTAAAATTTATCGTGGATCTTTCTTAAAAATAATAATAATAATAACCCATCTTTAATCCTTATAGAGTTTGATTTCCTTACTTTATATATGATTATGAGCTCAAGGTACCCAAGTGAGGGGAAATAAAGCAGAAGTCTGAAAGAAACAGGAGTAAATCAAACCATGGAGCCGAAAGAAGAGAGGAGAGAACGGCTAAAAATTTTCTGCAACCTCAACACTGAAAACCCAACTGAGAGTACTCAAGACCTCGAGAGAATTCCTCAGAAAGAAGAGATAAGAGAACAGCTAAAATTTTTCTGCAACCTCAATATTTAAAACCCAACTGAGAGGACTCAATAATTGGAGAATTCCTCACCTGTAAATGGGACTTCACATGAGCTAAAGTGAGATCTTTGACATCCATGAGCTCAAGAACAGACTTCGGCGTGGCCCCTAAGATCCAGACAGCGCATCAAATAATTAACCAGAAACCAAGATCAGACCAATTCACACAAACTGAATTATGCACTCATATAAAACTGATGAGTCCAAAAGAAAAGAAAAGAAAAAAGAAAAAAAAGATATTAAAGAAAGAAAAATTAATAAAAAACACCAAGGTGATTCATGTATACTTTCATGGCCTCCCAACAACTCAACGGCATGAACAAAGCGCGCATGGAGGGTGGTCGTCCACCTCATCCTCGGCGCTCTCATGCCTCGCTTTGCAGGGAACCGCGGCAAAAACCGCGGCGATCTCGGCATGCCTTGCACCGCGTAGGGGATCGAAGAAGCAGTGGAAGATGAGTCACATAAATGCTGCTGGTTAAGCTGGTTTTGGAGGAAGGAAAAGGAAGGAGGGTTGTAGTACACCGGGATTCCTCTTATAGGTCTTATACTACCAAGATCTTGGTGACATCCATCATGTAGGAACTTTTGGTGGTGGTGAAGATGGAAATGGTACTGGTGAGGAAGGTGGCTGCTGGTGTTGGTGTTCGAGGCGACGCTCGGGTTTGCTAAGGAGATGTCGAAGCCACCGGTGTCGGCCTTTGGTATTGAAGGGGAGGCGCTGCTCTTGATGCTGCTGCTAGCGGAGTCCATGGCTCTCCTCCAAAACCCTAAATCCAGGCCCTCATCACTTCTGCTCCAGCTTGATGTGGGCTTGCTGTTTGGAGGACTAATTTGCAGAGATAAGTCAGGTTGCACCGGGAAAAGCTCCATTTTTTTTTCACCCTTCTCTACCCCCCCCTCCGCCTGCTGCTCCTCCTCCTCCCTATTCAAGAAATAATGCTGCTGCTGCTACTTCTTATACTAGACTCCTATGATGTGAGAGATGAGCCTGGTTGTGTACATGGGTGGACTGAGGGGCTTTGTTGACATGGGTTAGAGAGGAGTAGAAGTTATTTGAAAGGTGAGGGCCGGAAAGATGGAGTGGTAAAAAGAGTGTATGGTGTGTGGTGAAAGTTGTGGGTTCTTGCTTGTTTCTTGTGGATGGGTGGGGGGGGATGTGTGAGAAAATGACACTAGGGTGGCTTGGCTTAGAGAGAGAATAAACGGAATGATGCTTCAATTCCCTTGCACTCCTTTCGCATTTTCATTCAATTTCAAGCATGTGCTGTTGGTCTTGGATATGTCTTCTTACATTCTTAATTCCCCACAACTTTGTACGTGTCCCTTCTATATGATTTCTACAGCCTAGGTTCCACTCCGTAGCCTTGCCTTCCTTCTCTTTTTTTTTTCTCTCTTTGGCTTTTATTCTTCACCATTTACCGTCTGAATTGATGGAATGGAAAGTTGGAAGCACTCTTCTTCAATTCTATATACAACTTTTTATTTGTTTGATATGTCCTGTCAATGTGCCGATATGGAAATATTGATCTTATATAACTTTGGAGTTTCTCGCTTTCGTATCATCTCGTGTGAAATTGCCCTTATAGGAGGTTACCCAGGTTTTAGTTTTCAGAAAATCACCTCATTCATTTGACCAGCTTCAAACCATTTGTTTGATGCTCCGGTTTTGAAGATTAACTTGGTCACTGTCCTTTTCATTGGTAGTGGAAAAATTGCAGTTTTATTTCCTTTTTTTTTTATTGGAAGAAGAGAAATTATAATTGATATGAAAAATCAATGAACCATACAGTGATACAATGAAAACCAAAAAAAATCATTCTAACTAAACTTTAAGCATGCAAATCATTTATGTGCTAACATGAAGTTTTAAGTATATTCTTTCATAGCGGCGGTGGAGATTGCTCTTGAACAAAATTGGCACGATATGGTTTAAAAGGAAATTATACAAAGCTTAATTAGTGCAATCAAGCCCATATTTCTTGCCGCTTTTGAAAACCCAGATTATCTTAGACGGGCATTATTTCATCAATTATAGTTACATTCTTGCAATAAATGTTTATGTATAATATATACATTTCTTTCATCATAACAGAATCTCCAAGACTATTTCTTTTGGAGAAAAAGGAGACTAGCTTAGTAGCTGCTAAAATATACATCAGAACAACTTGTTCTACTGCTCAAAACGCATTAGCTTTTAAAGCTTTTGGTTTGGAAACAGTACTTAATGTAGCCTTGCATTTACTATTTATCAGAAGAAGCTCCTATTCAATATACCACATCATTAAGTGAAGAATTAATAATCTAATTTACATATTAATCATATTGTATAAAACCTTGCATTAGCAAGCATGCCTCAAGAGAAAATATTTATCAATATCCTCACTAAAATATTAACATTCTACGTTTATTTGCTAGAGATATTTGTCCTCAGTTTTTTTTGTTTACTGTAAAAGCCTTTTTCCCTCATTCTTCCATTCCCGCATACTATGCTTCAGTTCATAAATTATTATTATTATTATTTTTAGAGTTATAAAAGCTTCCTACCACTTTTATTGATATGTGTGATTATATTTTCTGTACAATATTATATTTTCACTAGTAAATCTATATGAAGAATATAAAATAATTCTTTCTAAATCTTTCTACGTTCCCAGCCAGTCTATTTCTTCTTTTATTCGACAAACTAGTGCCTGTAAACTAAATATCTATGAAAGAGATCATCCCAAGTACTTCTTAATGCATGTATGCATGCACACAATTAAAAGCTATAATTTTATTTCTTCTCTTTCTATTAAATAAAAGCTATCTATTAGATAATAATGATGTAAATCTTTATTTTTCTAATTTATGGATTTTATCTTGTTTCATTATCTCTGTATTTATTCATGAAGCTTCAATACAGTATTTGCTTGCTTTATGCTTCTCTTGCTTCAATACAATATTTGTTTTTTCTCTACCAGTTGTGCTTTATGCTTTTGTGTGCTCCCATCAATATGATGCTTTCCTTTGAACACTCACTTCAATCCAATGGCATTTTAACCTTGTAGTAGGCCCACTACCATGGCAATTGCTTCTGCCAAAATTGATTCGGAAGGCACTATGCTTTCAATAAATTCTAGATATCTCAACAATTGTGCAATTCTTTCAGCCCCACCATTCTATCATGGCATGTGAGGTGCTGTGATCTCCCTATAAATATCAGTTTATTCATAATTAAAAAGGGTTAAACCCATTAGATAAAAACTAAGCACCCTATCTATATGAAAAACTTTTATGGATACCACTTTGCTTTTTGAGAGATAACTCTGGATTTTTTAGAAGCTTCAAAAGTTTCAGATTTGTACTGCAAACAATCAATCCAACTCATCCATTTGTAATCATTAGTAAATAACAAAAATATCGTATCCTACTCAAGGACTCGGTCCTCATAGGCCCACACAAATCAGCATTTATTAATTCAAGTGAATGAGCAATCCTCCATGACTTACTGACAAGAAATGGCTTTCTATATTGCTTCATATACATGCATCATCTAGAGAATCAATCTCAGAAGTCCAACAACCATACCTTTCTTATTTAAGAATATCAAGTCATTAATGTTTAAATGTCCATAGCATAAATGCCACAACCTCTTCCATTATATGCACCTCTACCATGTCCTCTTCCCACTGATTATGTAAATTTGTCTTTCTTCAAGGGTGCCTAGCATTCACCTGAAATGTCTTTTCTTCAACATTTACAACTTTTATTAATTCTAGCTTTATGAGCTTGCAAGGAACCTATTAGTTCATCAACTAGCTAAAAGGCAGACAAATCTTTAGACTCCTCAATTGCGACAACCAGATGATCTAATTTTGGAGTTTTTTTTTTGAAAGATCTAATTTTGGAGTTACACTCCTCAAAACCTTCTCAACTGCAATTTGATCAAAGTGCTTTTCACCACATGATCTCATCTGACTAAGAACGGTAGTATAAATCTAGATAAAAAAATCTTGAATTGATTCATTGCTTTTTCATGAGTGATATTTCAGACTCTCAACAAAGGGATTGAAGTTTCACACTAATTACTTTCAACAAGCCCTGAAACTCCCTTTGCAATATCATCCAAACCTCGTTTGATGTAATTACTGCTACAATTTTTGAGAAAATTGTCTTATGAACAGCTTGCTGAATGAAGAACATTGCCTTTGAGTTCTTGTTTTTGTTCCTTCTTAATCTTCTCTTGTCATCTGGATCTGCATATCGATCCATTCTCAACCAAATCTTGTAGGTCTTAGGACATAAATAAAATTTTCATTTTACTGATCCAAAATTCTTCGCATTCACCTTCAAAGATGGAAATCAAAGGTTTAGAAATACTCTTTTTTTGAGAAATTGAATTAAAAATTGAGTAACATTTCCAATTTGTTGGAGGATTATATAGATGTCACTATAATGTTTAGCAGAAATTTAATTAGAAATATTTGTTTGCCCAAAGGTTTAGAAATACTCACTGAACTTGGCAGCCATGATGTCTCCTTCACAAACTTTTAAACAAAGATGAGGGATGTAGAAAATATTTGCCCTCTTTGCTGACAAGGTAAGCCTTTAATCTAACATGTAGATCTTCAAGTTGCCTATTTGATTCAATCACCTGCACTTCACCTAGGTGTGACCAAAACCCAGCTCTGATACCAAAGGTTTGTTGGGAAAAGTTACCATATATGAAAAGAAGAGAGCTAAGCTTTGTCTCTACAGTGACAACAGAGCAGAAATAGCACAATCAAGTCAAGTAATAGAGGAAAGTTTTGGTGGAAAACCTTGATGCCTTGATGATCTTATTCATTGACCGATTGATGTATGTCCTTATAAGTAGGCTTACAACCATATGAATGTTTGTTTATTAGAATCCTTCAGTTTCTTCACTAAAAAGAAGATAAATGTGACATTAACAGGACACAAAAGCAAGAAACATAGAAAATTAACATGACATATAAGCAAAGAAACTTAGGCTAAGAACATAGACTAAGTCTGCCTTTTAAATTACATTTCAACATGTACATACGTGTGTGTGTGTGTGTGTGTGTGTGTGTCATGCCTTATTTGATCTAAGTTTGATTCAATTGCAATTTTTAATTTTATGCTACCAAATTTATATATTAGAAAAGTTTACAAGATCTTATATGTAATGCACCTCTTTGCAGGGTTTGAACTTGGAAACTAGAGGTTATTATTCTTTAGATTATCTTGGAGGTCCATATTTTTTTAATCGAGAATGATAATCCTGCATTACAAGAAATAAAGATTTGATCGTCGTCTTAATTCTTCATGAAAAACTTAAAAGAAGCTTTCTACATCCTACAGATGGAGATTTATAGAGATAGATCAAAAAAATTGCTTGGATTATCCCAGTCCACGTACATCAATATCGTGTTGAAGCGGTTCGGCATGACGAATTCCAACAAAAGCTATCTTTCGATAGGCCATGAAATTTCTTTCTTGAAGAGAGATTGTTCGATAATTCCTCGAGAAAGAGAGCGTATGAGTAGAATACCATATACTTCAACTGTAGATTTTATAATAGACGCCATGGCATATACAAAATCAAATGTGGCATACTCACTAGAGGTAATGAGTAGATACCAATATGATCCGGATGAGAATCATTAAAAGATTGTAATAACAATTCTTTGAACATTTGAATATTTATCTTAGCCCTTCAATAGTTAAGTTTTTACCTTCTCATTTTTGCTATACATTATGTTGCAGTGTTGCTAAGTTGAAAACGACAATGGACCATTCAAAGAGCATTAAAGTAGCAAATGCTTTGCTTTCATGGCCATTAAACAAAATTAGAGTGTATATTTAAATGATGTGGCCAAATGACCACCACATGATTTCTCATACACCATGATTTCTTATGGATAAGAACAATCATTGCTTTATCGTAGTGCTCATGTTGTTGCTATCATTCCCTAAATAATTCTTCTTGTTCCTCTTCTAATGCAAAAAGTTTAGTCCTGAATCTTAAGGGCATATAGTGGACAAATGTCTCTGTTCCCCCACAAAGTTCCTGCTTTGTTCAACAGAATTAATGCGTGGCAGCCTATCGGTTACACCCATAATAAATGTATCTTTTGGGGTATGCAAGCAATCAGTCAATTACCGTGTTATTGTTCGATTTTACAGCATGAATGCTCAGCAAGTGATGCATCACTATCAGCCATATCCATGTATTTGTATATAATGCCTGGGAAATTTTGTAAAAACTTACAATCTGGCCAAAGATATGTCAAAATTTGAGGATGGCCTGACCACATAAATTGCATAGAATACAGATGAACAGTGTATGTCGGCATGTTTACTGTACTTCAAAAATGAGATTACTGGTAGGCAGTCCACATCATATAGAACATGGTTTGTTCTACCCAATTTAATTTTCTCTAGCTTGGTCTTCCGCGAGGCATAATGGGATTGGTACAACATTCAAATCCATCAAGTTTCTCCAGGTATCAATATGGCAATTGCATTTCTAACTCCATAGGTTAAATCAGTATCCTACGGTTGCATTTTTTAACCTAAGGCAAGGTAGCATGAGATGCTTTATTTAAACAAGTTTGATATTTTGTTTTGGGTCCTTGTATTCTTCATTCTCCTAATGAATCTGTTTTGCCTTTGTTCAACTCTCCCTAAATAATAATAAAAAGGGAAGAAACTAGTTTTGGGTTATTCTGATGTTCTGTTTTTATTTCCCTGCTCTGGTTTAAAGAAAAAAAGAAAAAAAAAAAATATCATGCAAATTTGAAGGGAAAAAAGTTCGCATATCCAATTCGAGAATCATCTCACTAGAGAGAGTTATGGGAAATTTCTCCCGTTTCCTTTCACTTGGATAAAGTTTCCCAACATCACATGCATGGATGCGGGGACACCAACAGTGCCATGCCAATAGATACAAGAAAGTGTTATGCTCAAAGAGGAGAGATCCGCAGCTTTAAATGCTTGTTGGTGGGGTACTTTGATTTTACTGCAACTTTCTTATCATGCATTTACCCTACATGGGCCTTGTGCGATGAGGTCCCGGGGTCCCTTCAATAACCGGCAGTCAAAATTGCCAATAGCTAGAAAGGTAAAATAACCCGCCCAACGTTCTCCAAGACCTACCGCATCTGAAACCATAGCTCTATTCTCACTTTACAAGGACTCTTTCTAATATCCTAAACCAACGCGCATATCTAGTGGAGGAAATCTTCCCCCAAAGCCCAAGATTCCATCAATGATAAGTCCATGACATTAGAATGGGGATCCCCATGGGGAAAAGACAATAGATGTTAAAGTGATGTCATAAAGAAATCCTTGTAGTCCACCATGAGCTTGATGACATGACATTAGAGTCTTGCACTTCGTGTGTGACTTTGTGCTATTGTTGAGTTGTTAAATAGTGATGACTCTAGACACCAACAGAGTTACCGGACATCAACATGTGATGTTTTGTCCTTCATGCCATCAGTAGGACCTTATCATACGTCAACTCCCTCGTAGGGAGGTGAGAATTGGAGCCCTGGGTGATGCTACGTTCGGGAAATCCATACTAGGGAGAGGAAGCATATGGCCAACCTAGAAGAATTTCACGCCTATTTAATGTGATTTGATTCTAGAGACCATGTCTTGGTGAAAGCCAAGAAGAATCTGACACCAAGTCTGTCAAGTTAAGCTAAAATATCTAGGTCTTCTCTCAATTCTTGACTTCAGGAAAGGCTAGACCTTGTGAAATATGATAAATAATCAAACGAACTCATGCACGAAAACAAATGCTATAACATCATTTTTTTTTTTTTTTAATCTAATATTTCTTCAACATCATTCTTTCTAATCTTATCACCTTAGCCAGCTAGAGTCCAGCTTAACATGATCATGCAAATTGCTCCTTGTTGGGGAGTCCTCCCACCGTCAGATGTAAACCCCTTGGCAAAACCAACTGGAGAAATGTAGAAGTGCTTGGTGGACCAAATTTTTGGAATCCCAAACCAAGCTTGCTCTTCAACCTATCTAGAGAGGTACTTGGGCATGGTGAAATTAGATTGGACACAGCCCTACCTATTTGCCATGAATGACAAGCTTCCTCTTTTTCTTTTTCATTTTTTTTCTTTGGTTGTTCTGTTATGTGTGGGGAATACAGATGCTTCTCCAACCAGGCCCAATGGCCCACCAGACATACCAAATTATCTTGTCATTCATGGCAGCAAACAAATACCATGCATCCACTGTGCCGTTGCAGCTTTGTCTTCCATAAAACTTTTCATGTTCATGTCATTAACAAATCCTACGTCACATGCCTCAAACTTGTGACCACCTCCAAGGAGGAACCAAGGCACCAATCAGTGGGAAGAGCCCTTGTTCTTTTTTGTTACTATATTAATGTTACAGTATATTTCAGCCTACCGCTTGGCTTGAATGAATGAGCCTTTCGAAGGCCTTTAATAGATATATCATGTAAATTATTGTGAACCAGGCCTAGCCGATTTGAGCACTGGAAAAGGGCAAATTGGTATCCGGCCCTTCGTTTGAAAGCTTTCTTTGTGCTGCATCTGGAATGCCTAGTGGCTTGGCGGTTATCTGTGTTCGTTTCTGTCTTGTCCTAGTGGTTTGGCTTGATTCCTTCTTGGAGTATCCTATTCTACTTCTGGTTTGCAGCATGGATTGGCCCTATTCCAACTTCCATAATCTTGGAGACAGCTTCTCCCAACTTGCAATGCAGGGAAGGCATAACATATGAGCACGAAAATCCCAGTAGCTACTTGGATTGGACCCACCAAATCATCAGATTCTAAGATTGACCTATCAAACTAATAGGTTCATGAGCATGTTATGAGCCTTTATACTTTCTTAGGAATTCAAATCTGCAAAAAGCTCCACCCATTCCACTCGAAATAAAGGAATAATGAATATCTTTTCTTACCAAAAATAAAGGGCACATTTCTGGGAATTTAAAGATTGCGTCTTACTTCAAACGCCCAGAGCTCGGACACTTCTGGGAATTTGACCAGCCTATTAATACAATGGGTACAAGAGAACAAGTAAAAGCAAGTGCAACGTGCCAACTATTGGTTTGATCCTCTGTGATGACTACTTATTAGACAACAAAAGGCTTAAAACACATCGAATCTCCTTTATTTTTTGTCTTAGAAGACACGACCGCTTGCGCTTTAGTTGTCGGGGAGGCTGGCTGGTTTGCTTCTCTCTCTTTCTTGTTGCTGCCCACGTGAGTCTTGATGCTTGTTTAGGACTACAGTAAGCAGCAATTGTTATATCTTTCAACCAGACATGGTGCTATTTTCGTGTAACACAACAACCCACAGAGCCGGCCATCTTTGGCCAGCATTCCCTAAATAATGCAAGGAATACAAACATAGGAGCTCTCTTGATTAAGTGGGTTTGTGGGAGGGAATAATCACTTAAATATCATCCTCTAATGCACCTTGGTCTAAATAAACTATATACTAAAAACCAATATAGAATAAGACCGACTGGCTGTAATGAATTGAACTATCTAAAATAATTACACAGCAAGAGAATCCCCCAACAGTCTACCAGAATTCCGTTACAACTAGCATGGTCCCATCTTTTATCGAACGTGAATTGAAAGCATATTTAGTCAACGTAGAGCAAGTTGAAAGTGTCTTAGCTTCCGTGTCTCGCACTTCATAATAGCATTTGCATTCCAAGATTTACGAAGTTTGCCAATGGAAGCATATTAACATTGCTGGAAAGTCCACAACCCTGGTATAGCGTAGAATTAAACCAAGACAGATGTATTCAAACTTTGGCATAAATGGGAAAGATTCGAGGTGTCGATGGGCTAGGTCCGAGTCTCAAAAAGGACCAGCCAAACCAGTTATGGTAACATGTGCGGACCCACCTTCAGCTCAAATAAGAGTGAAGTAACATGAACACGAGATGGAAGCAAATGCAATAAAGACTTCTGTTTAGGAGAAAGCTTCAATACATCGGTAGTAAACACCAGGCAAGATACATCTTATTACGCTAATCCTTGCTGAACTTTTGAAGAAACATACCTGACCAGCTTAAGTCGTCGTAGGATGCGATACATACCTTGGGCCTTGTCAAACTCCAGCAGTGAGACCCGCTGAGTTCACTGGGATCATGTGAGTGCAAACATCATAGGACACGATCGTGTGAGAAAAAGCTTTGATGGCTGCCATCACTCCTTGAGCATGAGCAGAATTAATAATTTGCTTTCAGTAAAAACAGGCATAAATCAACCAAGGAGAAAAAGCTGCGCATATACATGGTCGTGCGTGTGCACAAGAAAAAGATGCATGGGCAGCTAACATAATGGACCACTAAACTAGTTGGTATTGGGCAAATCTGATGACTAATAATTGTTTCATATAAAAGCACCTCTTAGAGGACACAAAGAAAAGACCCAGAGGTTTCCATTAAAACAGTCAAGGTGAATGTGTATCCTCCTTGAAATCTTTTTTTAATATATATATATATATATATATATATATATATATATATATATCATTTGACTCTAAAGACTAGAAGCTGGCTCACCAGGTTTCCAACCTCTCCAAGGCTCCAGTGCTGATCGTTGTGATCGATCCCCACGAAAAAGTTGATGTTTCTTGAACCATTGGTGACCATTTTGTCATTTACATGCACAAACTGGAGAGCTTCAGTTTCAGCCCTGTAATTTATGACAAATAATGAACAAATAAGGTGTAGAGAACTGTCACCAGTACCACCCTAAGGGCAGATGCAAATACTGTTGCTCTTTATTCATACTTCCATGGTATGGGACTAACTGTATCAAAGAATAAAATAAATTGGAACAACAGTAGATCAACCCCTTGATACAGTGGAATACCCACCCTACAAGAATTGATCAATCAAGGATATACAAATAACGTTCCACAATTTCATTCCTTTGCCTGCTTTCACAAGGTCCCCTGCCCCAATACAAAACGAAAATTTAAAAAAAAAAAAAAAAGACAGGTGTGAACCCCCAATGAATCCAGAATCATGCCAGCACCTCAATTTAAGGCTAGCACAAAGAATCAATTATGTGAATCCTCCCGTGCTAGAAACACACCCTGTTAATCAACCACCACCTGATGTTGAGCCTTCCCTTCCTGTAGTTAGAGTCATGTCAATAATCGTTGTTAGCATCAGTCTGTCACGGCGTACATTAAAACACATGCCTGCCAGTTAAATCTTAGCCTTCTGGCAGTCTACAGCTGAAACTGCCTTCATCGGCAGCACTGTTAGAAAAAGAAAGGCCTCTAACTTTCAAGCGCTTTGGCCCAGTCTCTATGGATGGTGATTCCTTGATATTCTCCACAATGTTACATTGAAGAATGTCCTTTTGGTTCTCATTAAATTTTAATTTCACAGCTTCTCCTTCATTTGTAAACCTCCCCTCCAATGGTTGGAGGAGCCTAATCTTTATCGGTACTGGAATTCCTCCCCCAAGCCTGTTTCTAGATGCAGGATCCAGAATCTGTTTAGAAGGGACAATCGGAACAGAACAACCATTTGCCGTATCATGATCATATTCCGGTGATGACATATGCATGGGTCTTCCTTCAGAATGGAGCTTTTTCAGTCGTTTCAATACCTGGCAAGGCATCATAACTTTTAAAAGAGAATTTCCAAACAAGAACTGAGAAGCAAGCACATATCCATCCATCCATCCATCTATATATATATATATATATATATATATATATATAGTAAATCTTGAAGGTGTTCAGCAGAAAATGATAGGAGGCAAAATCAAAACAGGAAGTATATATAATTTTATTTAATTGCTCGAATTCGAAGGTGAATACAAATAAAGTGCAAACTTTCAACTATACAAGCTTTTTAATTACATTGAACTTCACTGCTAATGATGAAGAAGACTGATTTGATCAGTTTTAGAATCTTATTTAAATGAATCAGCATGAGACAGCTTTGATTTTAAGATGATCCTAGCATGAACCTGATAGGCATTTTCCCTGTCAGTAGTGAACCTTACACTGTGCAATACAAGGAGAGATGTTTTGGTACCAATGATTAAATTGGCCCATTCCTGTTCAATGAGTCTACAAAAAAAATGTGGGATCCTTTATCACCATGTGAATAATACTTCACTCTAACCTCCAAGGAATGTTGACCCTCCCCCTACGGCACAGCAAGAGGTATGTGACATTCAATCAAGCAAATCAGCGCAAGGACCTCTTTTGGCTCATGGGTCAGTGAAATAGAGATAGGTTTCGAAATGACACTAGAATATACACGAAACAATATTTTTGGAGTCGAAGAGTGAACCACACAAGCCAGTACAGCAAGTAGTGTTCTACGGCAGAGGCTTATACATCATACTTATGACCTTCCTTCTATCTCCAATCACTTCAAAAAAATACAAGGAGATAATCTAGCAAGTGTTAATTGACTTGGTGCATTTTGAAATCACTGGCAAATTACAACATTGCTTTATTTACTTATGGATGCAATCAGATAATTACCATGGTGTTGAACCTCATCCATCTACCCTGTGTATGATCATCCTCCACTACATACCTATTGCATCAACCAGGGAGAAAATATGGTGTTTGCTCACTTTTACGATTGTATATTGTATGACATAGCTTTTAGTGCATGGTACTACTTTAGTCTTTTGACTAATGAAAAACATTATACCAAGAAGTGACGTGACCATTATATATATATATATATATATATATATATCCCAACAACTACATCAATCAGAAGACCCAAGAGCCCCCATGTAAAAGAAAAGTTGCACAATACAATCTATGAAAAATTAGGCTGCATTAGACCCAAATATGGAAACAAATCTGTGTAGGACAACATCAATAAATGGGGGTTCTACAATGAAAATTCGCCATCAAACATGATCAACAATGTCCAAAACATTTACAAACCAAAAATCATATGCTTCACAGGTCTCCTATATGTGCATTAATAAATGACACTAACGAAGTTGTTTCCTAAAATAGGTTATAGTCTATATGAGTCAAGGATCCAAATAGTCGACCTTGATCTAAGCACCTTAATAAACATATAAATTTAACCATTCTGTTTGCTCTTGACCAACAAAATAAAACTATTAAAAATATCACTCAGGATAAATGCTTTTCAATATTTAGCCATTCTAAATGTTATTAGTTATGCCTAACTTGGAGATTGCTTTGTAGTCAACCTCACATTTGATTGAAAAAGGATCAGAGGGGGAGGACTAGTAATCATGCTTAACTTGGAGATGTGCTTCATATTCAACCCCATATTAGTTATAATGACGCAAACCTTAGGTCCCTAAACCCATCAATTCTCACTCTCCATCTCCCCCTAATTCTGGACCTAAACTTGCTGCCGGAAAATATGGCTCTGCTCTCACAACTCCTTTCTGGACAAACCACACTAGTCTCTCAGCAACAAACTTTTGGATGCCCTACCACAAATTTTTAACCCTCACTTCCTAACTACTCACCCCTCCCAACCCAAATGCTAGGCCTAACCACAAATCAACTAGCAAAGGCCAAAAACCCCCTTACCCCTCTCCCTGACCATTGGTTCATGTCTCCCCAATCCTCACAAACCAAGCTTAACTTACCTTCCTATCCTACTTAACCCCAAATATCTCCTCACTCACTAGGCTCTTAGTCCTCTATCTAACTTGCAGCTTAAAGTTTGTTCATTACAATGTTAAGTTTAACATGAGCAAAGCTTGAATAGCATAAGCTTGGCTCAACCAGAACACTGAAGTAAACAAACCTAACACCCTTATGTCATTTTCAACCCATGAAGACAAGAAATCAAGATGCCATGAAGATTGGGAAGCACAATGCATAAAGATTGGCAGATATGGTAGATGAAACAGACAAAATAAAGGAATTAAATGAATAGAAGATGATAATGAAGGTCTCTCGAGGCTTGAAATGTCAGGGTGGCAATACAATGATGCCTTCACTCACTACAGATACAAAACCATTTTGAATCTTGATTAAAGTTCAAATAGCATAATTATAACTTGTCAAGTGCTATCTTAAAATGACATAATGAAGGGGGGCAAAAATCATATAATTGCAACCTTTGGGAAAAGGAAAATTAATATACTTTGAAGACTAAAAACCATAAAAAGAGATGAACCATTATAAAAAAAATGGAAGCTCTTTCATTATGAACAAAGTTTGACAAAATTCAAAAGCAAAATAGTGTGGGATACTATTTTTCAAAAAAAAGTCAATATTTTTACATCCAGGATGCTTGATACAGGAATAAACTTTTCCTCCTTGTGTCTAACATGATTAGGAAAAAAAATCAGTCAAATATTTTAACAGATGTAACTTTAAATAATCCTTAAAAAAATATATTAGGAACCTAGATTCTCTGACTTGGAACTGGAACCCATGCCGGTTGACTGGTGGTATGGATCAGTATGCCTCCTTACTAGACCGTATTGGGCCCAAACCAACATGAACGAAAGTGAGGGAAAGGGAGAATCGAAGAAGAAAAGAGAGAGGTGGAGGGGGAGGGAGAGGAAGGGAAGGAAAGGGAGGCCAGTGAAGATGCCAGAGGGCTACGAAGGCCCTCAGACATGGTTTGTTGAACCATCCTGAATCAAATGGTTCCAAGCATTCCAAGCCATACTTGCCGCAAATCCGGATAGTTCAACCTTCCAAATCAGAACACCGAACGAGGGATAGGGAAAGAGAGAGAGAGAAAAATGAGGAGAGGGAGAGAGGAGACGACACCACCAGAGAGCCGGCGATGGCCCGCTAAGGCCTCCCTAGCTCCATATCGTCCGATAGGATATTTAATCGAGAGACATAGAGAGAGGGGGATGAGGATATTGGAGGGAGGTATAGCCAGCGAAGAGGCTGTCGGAGAGCGTTGGATGGCCGCCATGGCCATTGAGCGATGGAAAACGCAAGGGCGGAGCCACAACCATGGAACAAGGACGACCATCTAGGAGTGAAAGTAGTATGGATATTATCCGTCCGATCCGTTTTTGTATCCAAATTAATCCAAATATGGATAAAAATTTGAGGATTCGATTAATATCCGTATCCGTATCCATATCCGTCAAAGAAAAATGGATATGGATATGGATAGACAACTATCCGATCCGCATATCCGAATCTATATGTAATTCTATATGATTTTATATAGTACTTATTAACTTTTTAAAAAAATATACAATCATATAAACATATGATTAACTTGATTTATTATTTATTTAGTAATATCTTTGATTCTGTAGTCATAAAATTTAATTATCTAAATTATATCCATAATTATATCTATACTTTTAGTATCCGAATTATATCCGTATCCATTTAAAATAAATATGAATATAAATTTTTACATCCGAATAATATTCGTATCCGTATCTGTATTCATCAGGTAAAACAAATACGGATATGGATATGCTGGTATCCGATCCGTATCCGATCGGTTTCAGCCCTACGACCATCCCTATGCATCGTATTTTTTTAAAACGATAATGAATAATGAAGCCCGCAAATCCATTGCCGATGTCACTGTAATCAATTTTTTTTTTAAAAAAAGGCGTGAAATAGGGGCAATTGCCCCTATTTCTCATGCTCGTGAAGTTGCGAGGTGTGATTTGGCTGTCCGACGGCCATGATGACCAACTGGAGGCCCTCCGGTGGCCTCTCCACTGGCTTCTCCCCCTCATTTTCTTTCCCTCCCCCCTCTCTCTCTTTCTCTTGGCCATGATTTGGCAAAGAAAATGAAGGCCTTGGCAAACGGCACAAATCTCGATATCAGTTCCACGAACCTTGTCCTTAAAGGATTGCCAAGGCCTTCGAGGCTCTGCCCTCCTCCGCAAGAGAAGAATAAAGAGAGGGGGGGGGAGGGAGAGGAGCAAAATGAGGGAAAGGTGGTGAGGAGACCATCGGGGGGCCACCGAGGTCCCCGAACAATGAAAGTCAACCCCAGAGCCTTTCCCTCTTCTTCCCTCCCCCCCCCTCTCTCTCTCCTTCCTTCTCCCTCACTACATTTTTGCTGGCATTCCGAATCAAATGCCCAAACCACACCAATAGGTCACTAGTGCGGTTCAGCATTCCATGCTAGAAACCTTACCAGCTTCTATATTAATTGCTTTGAGTAGCTAATGAATCTACTTTCAGGTATTATTCAACATCTGATGTGGTGTAAGCAACAAATCTGAATAGATATTTTTATCTTCATCGTATTAAAAAGAAAAACACATGATTGTATGACCACTACATGCAGATCTATACTAATAGAAATGGCAACACTTTAGGAAGTTCAGGTGAGATACACAAGATTAAAATCATGAATAATTTAGCTTAAGGAATGTTCTGACTCAACTTGGGATGTGAAGGATAGAAGTCAAAACAAAACATATCCAGACAAAAGAGGATGAGGTAGAAGAGCATACATTGATTGTCTATAATTAAATGCAGTTAAAAAACTTATTGAGCAGCACCCTTGTGGCTATTGGTTTGCCAAAAGCAGCAAGAATTATTAACTAAAAAAACTTCAAAAATTTTGTCCACAAGCATTCACTAGATCCATTATGTATAGAAATTGACCATTTAGGCTAGAAAACTATCTAAAAATATAAGTGTGCACTATTTTTTTGGGGGGGGTTTGGGGGGGTGGCAAATTCTATAAAACATCTGCAAAGTTCACAAGCATTGTATGTCATATCAATGAGTTTCAAATAAAAATAAAACAAATCTAGTTTCCAATTCTTTAAATCAGTGGTCCTTGGTTGACAAAAATTCTTGCAAGCAAAAGTCTTGAACAAGAATCTAGTACAATCATGTTGAGACCTTTGCTCTGTCCTGTATCGTAAGGGCAAGAATTTCAGGCTGGCTAGAAATTAGATCTACAATGCAAAACAATATGGGAACTTGTGGAATACACTGGACATCCATGTCTTCAAGGCTTGCGGCATCCCTGATTAGATAGAATTCCCTTTGCCAACTTTATGATTACCAAAGGACCAATAAAAATTGGAGTTTTTACAGATCTATGCACCCAAACCACTTGATCAATATCTTTAATAATATTAACCTTGTGAAGCCATTGTAGTTCTGACTACATGTGAACCAGTACGAATAAACAAAAAATGGAAAAATAAGAAAACACTAGAATGGCCTCAATGTAAATGGTGGGAGAGATAAACCTAAGTTTAATAACCATAAAATAACCTCCACTTAAGAAAATGAGCGTGAAAAAAAAAAAATGTTATGTGGCACAGAACTAAACTCATCAAATAGAATAAAGGCAAAGCAAAAGGGTTAGCATCCATGGAAGCAGCAACAGGTTAGGATCCATGGAAGCAAAGTCAATGCTAACAAGTTCTACTACATCTTGTAGCTGGCACCCGCCTAACTCTTGGGGTATTCTGTACCTTTTTCCCCTTTGGTTTTTGATGCTGAGTGCTGTCCTTTAGCTGCAATAAATTTAATTTCATTGATCAAAAAGTAATGTTAATAAATCAGCCACACATTAGAGATTAATGCAATAAGACAGAGCATATTGATTAAGCAAAAAAGACAAACTGTAGGAAAGCATTCAGTTCCAGTCAGTTTTGTATTGTCAAATAACGAGCCATTCAAGATGCATATGATAGGATGCTCAGCACAAACAAAAAAGAAAGCCTAAGCATGTGTCTCATACAGAAACCAAGGAACCATAAAAAGATATCAACAAATACAGATTCATTAACACTATACCTGGTGTTCAGGAAGCATTGTTGTCTCATCAACAGATCTTTTCTCTATGCTCATGCTGGACCTGCGCTTAACTCTGAACATTTCTGAATCAGAATCATCACTTTCTTGTGCACTTAAAATGTTATGAGAACCGGCTTTGTTAGCAGCAGCAGTTTTGTCAGATGTCACTGATACTACAAATTCAGATTCACCAGCTGACACCCTCTCAGAACTCTTGGTCCGAGTAAATGTCATCCTACTAGAATTTGTATATCCCTGGCATATCAAACTGACTGTTAATATGCTCCAAATATTAAAAAAGAATAAACCTAGCATACTATTCTCTTCATGGATCAAGCATCTAATTTTTGTTTATTAAAAAGACAACACAACAATCAACAAAACCTTACATTGTTATGCAATGTCCCCTCTCCATGTGCATCAGGGCTTGCTTCAAATTTTATCTTGCAGTATAGCTTGTATCCACCACCTTCAGTGCATTGGAACAAGTTTGGTTGTGGGCATGACCCATCACCTTCTTGTGCTTGCTTTTGGACCTCCTCTAGTATTCCATCCTCCTGCTCAAACTTTTTTGAGACATCCTCCAATTTGAGAATGTCCTCCCTTGAATACACAACACGATTATAGCCACAAAGGCAATTTCTCAGCTCTTTCTCTGAGTTAAACAGGCAGGGATAATCAAACCAGTCAAACAGATTATAGAAAGATGACAAATGCACAAGAATAAAGAAAATTGCATGGTTAAATTTCTTGTCCATACCATGACGGAGGCAGATAGGACCCATAGGGCAGTTACATTTAACATAAGAAACATAACAATCACGCCCGCAGATGCTGCATGGCACCAGCAAAGGAACATTTGAATTATAGCACATGCGAGCTCCCATTTTCATGAGCAACCAACGAGCACGGTGTTGGAACCGCATTAAATGCACAAAAGAAACCTTAATGCTGCGTTGGGAATGGTAATCTTCAGAAGGCTCTTTGGAATCAGCATCCGACAGCCTCTTAGAAAGAAGCACTGCTTCCTTGCAAAGGAGCTCCTCGTGAGGAAGTAATGGTGTCCTATTAAGAAGTGCATAACGCTGGCTAGCCACAGCCCCCAAGGGGAACCAATCGCCAATAGCAAAGTTGACTGCCTCTCCACAATTGAAACCTAGAGATACCCAAGAAAAACCAACAATAATAAAGAAGGCTTGGAGAAAAAAGAAATGCTGTATAATATCATCAAAGTGAAGAAGGTTCTTATGCGTGAAGAAAACATTTGACATGCCCAATGTTGACAAGCTCACCATGACTGAAGCCAGAATGATAAGCTCGAGGAAAGGTGATAACAAACTCTCCAGGTTTTTGTACAGCTTTATAAACGGGAACATTATGTTCCAACAAAATATTTGGAGGAAACATCGTAGTCTTTCCCAAGAGTATATCGAATGCTGCCTCATCTCCTTCACCGGACAAAATTTCATGATCATACACATGCTCACGAACAACCTTTTCAAACTCTGAAGCAGCATGGCCTGGAATTCCATACCAAGTTTTAGATGCTCCACAATGGTGATAGTTAATGCTGGAAGAAGCAGTCAACGCTTTATATTAGAAGAAATAACCAATAAGCAACAGATATCATAACTAAAATTCAAGAAGTTCTGGCATATACCTGTACAAGTAGTGATCTTCCACATGCCAAGCAAACATGCTAAAAAGCATCCCGATATAGAGCATTGGATCTGTTACTCCCTGTAACAGACCAGAAAATTACAACACACATAAGCATGCAAATAATGCAGACTGTCATTAAAATATAAAAGATTGATTGATCATTCACTCACAGAAACTGCTGTCCCCAGAAGCCTCAGTGTAGACTTGGGCAGCCGAGAAAGTCTCTGAACACAACCAGAAACACAAATTAGGTTTGGAAGAAACATAGATCTATAAGACTGACCTGAACACTCAATATTTAAAAATATAAACAATATTTCAACATCAGCTTAATGCATGTAATCATGAAGATGGCTGCACATAAAGAACTGAATGCTCAGCTTAATGCAGGTAGCATGCATCACCGTTGCACATGAAGAAGTAAATTCCGCGTTCAGGAAAGAAAATGATAGCACAGGGCTACTACATTGCGAAGGTAGGTAATACATTCTACATACATTCTACAGATACACGCACACATTGATGGAGGCTAAACATTCTTAGAATTATACATGCACATATTCCATGACCAATAGGAACAATGGGCAATAGGATGATGATACTCAGGCATCAAATGGGATAACTATTACAACTGTATAATACAAGTAGGGCATATATACATATATGGAATTTTGACAGCATGGTTCCTCATATACCATCCATAAAATTTACCCGACAAACAAAATGTATTCCATCCATACAAATGTGAAAGAGAGGGGAATATGCAAGAGAAGTCTAGCCGCTATACATTTAAAGTATTACTGCATCACACATTTACACAGAATCATACAAAAAGAAAGAATGATCATCACCTTCAAGTTCCATTTGCTTTTCCCAAGCTGATCACTTGGAGAGGATGAGAAGGCACTGCCGTCAATGTCACATGCATATTCAACAGACTCTGTCTTGCCAAAAGCAATTTCATGCCAAAATTGTTCTTCCATGTACTTAGGTGGGAGGCATCCAGAACTAGAGTATCTTCGAGCAAATACCTTGTTTGCCATCTTCTCAAAATCTCGAAAAGTATACTTTCTGAAATGGCATGCCAACAGTCACATTGTGCAGAAAATAAACATTTAATAAAGAAAATGCAAAGTTGAGAAAATAACCAACCTTCCACTCATGAAAAAGGTGACCTTGTCATCGGTAGCCCACTCAGCAAGACGTAGAGGTTGCACTCTGGTAGTGAACTTAAATCCAGCTTGCTCCTTCATCAAGACGACACCAGCAGGCACAGAAGCACTAATAGGGGAAATAATCTTACATATACCTGCAACAAGATCCTAAGTTCAACTCTAATACTTTCCAAAGACGCTCTGCATATGACATAAGACTATTCAATTTGGATAAACAAATGAAATATACAATAGAGGTACCTGCGTTGATAGTCTTTCACTGAATGCACTAAAATGTGTAGGCCTTATAAATATGCATTAAAAGATTAAAATAAGGCAAGTCCAATGTGAATGGGATATATTCACAACATGTAGAGATACATTTCATTAGTTTAACTATCAAAGAAGCCAAATTCTCCAACATGGACAGCCACTATCACGTGCTCAAATGATGGAATATAACAGTCAATGAGCACAAATAAGATTGGAACTGGGAGTGTAATGAAATCTATGACTTACCCGTAACAAAATCTTGAAGTTAGGTTTTAAGTTATCAACATTAGAAAAATAATTAAATAATCAAAGTAAGGATGCAAATGTAGTAATTTTGGTACTTAATGCTTATAAATATTGATGTCCACATCCATTTCATGCACAGTAATGTGGGCATTATATGTTAAAACGCATTTTTGTCATTATTGTGACTATCATAACTGTTTATATAAGTTGAGCATTGCTGGACATGCACAAAAATAGGAAGACTTGCCTACCCATGGCATGAAAAATACATAAACTCACTTGATAAGGGGACCATGCATGTATGGCACATGCTTGACACAGATCTCACGTACAAGCACATACATATAAGTCACTTATCCGAAATGTCAACCAAATTTAGAAGTATAAACTAATACAATTTTATTTACCTAGTTGTAAAAGAATCCCACATCTAACTTACTGTGATCAATACTTAGAATATCATCAAAGAATTTAAAAAAAAAAAAAAAAAAACTGCTCAAAGTATATTGTACTGTATGGACATTTTATACATAAGGGACAATCTTAATGTCTAGAAGAAAAATTTCTCACAGAATCAAGTAGAACTTGAGAATTGCTGAAATATATTTGCTGAAAAGTACACAGAACATGAACCAATAAAGCAGATTAACCTGCATGACAACCAGACATACATGGATACCAAAGCACCTTTTAAAAAAATGGTGGGATCTTTCAGGGGCCTAAATCAAATTTTGGAAACATGGTGTGAGAGGTCAAAGTAGGTGCAACCTCAAGGGATTGCCAAAAGAAATGGGCATATGAAGAGTACAAAACAGTTATCAAATCATTGTTCTATTCATGTGCAACAGTCTGGAGGAACATAGGTTGTAACACATAAAACTAATAAGCATATGAAAATCACTGGTCAATGTAATCCCTTTGGGCATAATTTTAGATAAATACACGATAAGCATTAAGAGAAACAACAGAAATTAAACTGTACCATATTTTGATGCCACAGGAGCAATCTGCTGGAGATAATTTAGCGGATCCTCAAACTCCACCTTTGTGGGGTAGAATACAGGGCAGTCTGGGATCTTCTCAATCCATTCTAAGTTAGACAAGTCAAACTTTTCCACTCTGTGCTTTGAAAAAGCATCCTTAACAGGACTAGGGCCAACAGAAAATGCATTTGCATGGCCATGCATTCTCTCTCCACATGATGCAGAAGCTTTTAATGCATCACCTCCACTTCTAGACATCATACTGCCAGCATTAGTTGCTTCAGGCAAAGTACCTGACTTCATCTTTTGAAGCCTTTTGCGCTTCAAAATTTCTAGCCCATTTTTAACCTCTCTCGATGAACAAGCCCTTCCTTCCACCTGCAGAAAGAGGGAAATGTACTGAGAGAAATGAACTACTCTATCATCCCATCACACACCAGTAGAGAAGAAAAAACGCTGCTATGTTAAATTTAAAGACCCATACAATGTATTTCAAATGAAGGTTTACGATCAGAGACAACCAAAAAAAGTTCCGACAGGTAAACTTAATATGTACAATAAAGTTAATAATTAAAGAGGGCAATCCTGGTGCACCTTAAAAGAGTAAATAGACATTAGAAATAAAGATTTCAGTAAATTTCATTATTACAATTTCCTATTACCAGATAAGATAGCTGATAAATAAATGTAAGTGTAACAAATTTGCATGTCAACCAAGCAGGAAACCGTGTTCATATGAGTGCAAAAAATAGCGTCATCCAACATGTGAAGGTTGACTTCCATGATTAGCAAGGAATTAAAAGAATGACGTTCTAAATAAATTCTACGCCGTCTATAAGAACCTTGGTTTTGCAAGACTTCCGAGCTAAAACTTCTATGTGCAATTGAGTCCATTGAAGAATGATATCTGAGGTGTCGACACGAGAAATAGGACCAAGCATCAAAAGAAAAGAAACACCCAAGAAAAAAGAAAAATTTGGGCCTTAAAATCGTACCAACCTCTACCCGCAGAACGAAAACAACGGAACCCAACCACAACCCCCCCGCCCCACCCTCGCCCCGACAACACACACAAGACATCAACTTTCGTTTCCGGACACCCTATTTACTTTAATTCCGTGAGACCTATATCAGCAAACAAAAGCGTTTAAAGTCTTCGCGCGTTTAATTTTCTACAAACAGCGTCATCTTACCATTCAAAGCTTAAAAAAGATGTCATAATGGAGATATTACCAGCCATCCAACCAAATGTACAGGACGAGCATTTTTTCATTTTTTTTCCAGGGGATATTAAATACAAAATAGAAATCAAAGTCAATTTAAGGAAAAAAAAAGGTTTAAAAAGGAAATAAAACGAAGACCGGTCGCAGTCATAACGACGGAAAAAATAGATCCCTGTGAATCTAACAGTAACGCTAAAACTAGAAAATTTTCCGAAATGTTCTACAAATCAAGAACCAGAAAAAAGAAAAGATTCCCAGATAAAAGAAATCCCCTGCAGGGCAAAGGACTATAATATAAAACAAAGAAAAGGCAGCCAGAACAATTCCAAAGAGATCTCCACCGCTTACCATCTCATACCGATCGCGGATCCGTGACCCCTCCACCGTCTGCCGAATCAAGAAATCCGCCGCAAGAATTCCAAATCCTCCGCGTAAGGACAAGCAACACCGCCAAAAGATATCAAAGAACCGCCCTCCACTCCAAAAGCAAAGGCTGCATTCCCCTCCCGGCACCGAATCGAGACGAGATCCGGAGCTTCCCTTCGGCGTCACGGCAGTTGAACCGCCACCAAGAATTTGAAGGCTCCCGGCAAAGCAAGCAAGAGATAAGGCCGGAAGGAGACGGTGATAGGCGATTCCCGGCGTGGAGAAGGGGCTTTCCGGCGAAGAAAGGTGGTTTTCCGGCGAGGGGAGGAGGCGGAGGATGTGGGAACGAAAACGGAAGCGGAACTGTGCGGAACGGAAAGTCTTGGAAACCGGAAAAAGGGAAAAGAGCGCGTATTTATGGTTAGCGAATAAAAAAGAAACACAGGGGAGCAAGAAAGAGTGCAGTAGTTGTTGGGTGGTTCGACCAAACGCCCCACTAACTGAACCGCGTTTCTCGACCACGGTTTCTTCCCTCCACCCCAAATTACCATCCTAACCCCACTTCTTCAACTAATTTACTCACCCATTCTTCAATCAATCAATCTGGACCGTTGATAAATTAGGGTTTTTGGTAAATTAGGTGAAAGGGATGGGGAACGGAAAGGTTAGTTACCGACCTGGACAGCGGTCCCGAGAGCTTTCGTCGCTTCGATGCGCGAGAAAAAAAAAAATCGCGAGATATCCAAAGACTCGGCGGGGGGGCGGTTGGGTTAAGGGTTAACCCCCGCGAAATACCTGGCGGTTCGTTCGAATGAGGAAAACCGCCGAGGGAAAACCGCCGAGCACCAGACGGGGCAGGGGGGACACGTGGAGGGACAATGGAGAGTCAGGGGGCTGATCGGTTGCGCAGACGCCGACACGTTACCAGGGATGGCGTGACCGGCTAATCGATAGTGGTCGGATTAAACTTAACGTGTGCCAGAACGGGATGAGCTGGCGGTTTCGACAGTTCACGTAAGACCGTGCAGGTATCTGCCCCTCGCGGCATCACGGGGCATGCGGTTTCCTGACCACCGGAACCGGCAAACCGCGTTTCGTTTATTCCATCCACTGGTTTATTAGTTTACTCATGGACCAGTGGGCAGTGGTTATGGTCACCATCCCCCGGTGAGCTTCAGATTCCGAATAAAATGGATATTAAAACAAGGGCTGGAGTCACCTGTATCGTTAGTTTTGTTCTCATTTTCCCGGGATGTTTGTTTTTGTGCTTTTGTTATCCGGGGGGGGTTGGTTTGGTTGGTCTGATGATGATGATTACTCTATTTCCTATCGGTCAGCGGGAACGAGTTTGGAGACGTGGGTCTCTTTCACGAGCCCCCCTCGCCGGGTCGGGTCCTTTCCCGTACCGATTTCGGATTCCGCGAGGCTCGTCTGCCCGAGATCCTATCTGGGCGTCAGAATGCGGATAAAGTGACAAAAAACTCCTGCGATGTTTGGGAAAACTACCGATACGTCCTTCACACATTGTTGCGGGTGCGCCCTTTTTTGGGATTCATTCGGCCCCTTGGGCTTGGCAAGAAAAGTGACCACTCTGCATGCCCTTTTCTATGAAACTTCTCATCATAAATGCACCTCAAATATTGTAATTGAGGGTGGTTGGGCTGCTGTATTTCCATTTTTCAGCATGGATTGGTCGTAAAAAGCAACGCTATTAGGCAAAATTATTTTCTTGCATGGATTAGAAAGCTATGTTCAACTTGTGCGACTGCAAGCAGCATATATGTTCTTTAATTTTTTTTTAGCTAAAAATATCTAAATTTGGTGTATTTTAGAGTTAAGGATTATCATGAAGAAATAGAAATATAAGATCATAACGAGAAGACATGTTCCTAACAAAATGCAATGGGGAATTGAACCCAGCTTGCAAGGAGTACATGATGCACCATATTGAACCGCATGTCATTTTAAGTTGATGGTTTCAACCTATAATTGATTTCAATGTCAAAGATATGGACGTAAACTTGATTATATCGATCGTTGGAATTAAGATATTATTGTAAGGTTATGTTTTGCATATGTGAGCGATTTTCTCTCCATATATTTTTTTTTTCATAAACTACTTGAGCTGGGATTAATCAGGTCAAATTTTATAGATAATGTCTTTATTAGTTTTGAAAGTATGAATAAAAAAATAAAAAAGAACTTGAGTTGTTTATGTGGGGTATATTAAATTTCACAGCATCTAATTATTTTAATATGTTGCTTTTACAACTCATTAGAAGGAATATTATACACTCTAACTTTTTCTTTTTGGGTAATGAATAGTCTATCTGCATCGTGAAGGGATTAAATATTAAATTCGGTGACCATAATACCCCTTACAATCATTGACAAGATAAAGCTGTTTATAATGCCTCATATCATGTCTAATAAAATACTACATTAACCACTAGGTCTTACATAATCTCAATGATTAGAGATGATGGTAAGTGTTGACTCTCAGAGGCTGCAATTTTGGAACTGGTTTGATCAAGAGGGATAAAAAAGATTCTATTGAAGTTCAGGCAAGCGAGGATGACCTAATTTTTTCCACATGAATTGGCAGCTTGTTTTGTATTAACTTTCTCCCATAGGTTGCCAATTTATCCAATAATTAAACCCAATCAAAAGTACCATAAATCTAATTTAGATCTATGTTGTAGTATTTTCTAGTCCACATAGATCACAAGCCAGATCCGCTCTAATATTATTTATAATAATTTAGGATCTTAACAAAAAAAATTAGTCGAAAGATATTATTTAAATTTCTTATTTATATATAAGTATTTAAAATCTATCTAGTGCATAGATGATATAAAACTAAATATATATTCGCATAAATTTTTACAAACTTTCAATGTTTAAGCTTTGACGTCCTTACCATGCTAAGATTCAAATATATTAAATCTAATCACATGCATCACAATCGATCTGTAATCAATCTTAACGGATCCTCCCCTAGTCTACATAGACCATGAATCAGATTCTTTCTGATACCATTTATAAGAATCTACTATATCATATAAAAAGATTGGTTAGAAGATATTATCTAAATTTGTTAGCCCCAGATAAATACCCAAGATCATGTGTATATAAAGGTACAAATAGGCACTTGAATCAAGATGTGACCAGATTGACCTTTTTTACTTGAAAACTTTATGTAGCCATAATATGAAGTCATGGATTGGGTTATGCTCCAAATTATTCTCTGATGCAAATCAGGTGTAGATTAAACAAAGTTGCTCCAAGATCACGTATTAGCTACACCAGTCCTCATCGAAACCTTCAATTAGTAGCTATTTTAGAGTAACACACCTCATTAACACTATCAAGTTTATTATAATTTTCTTTATGATACTAATTACAATAGATCTACATGACCACAAGTGAAATCTCATTATGCTGATGGTGCATCACGTTTATTATTTGAATTATGTAAGTAGAACATAAAAAGTTATAAGACTTAGGAGTGCATGGAAAGGACTTGACACCAAAAATAGCAATGGAAAAAATAAACTCTCATTGGCATAAATATGTAAATTTTAATGCTTCTATTATTTTAAAGAGAAAAGCTTTTAAAGCTACTACTACTACACGACACTCACAATAGTTATACAAACTATACTACTCCTTTTTGAATATAAAAAAATTGAGAGGAGCTTGGCAATCACTAAATCCAGTTAAAAGTTTCTTACTTAATAAAAAAGATGAACATCATCACATGCATCCAATTACATTGCATAAGCTACAATTAATAAATAACTCTTCTAGAAAAAAAAAAAAAAAAATCTTCTTAGACTCTAACGTACGTGACTTTACATGTCTTCCCACCTTAAGATAATTTTTTTGTAATAATGTCACACGTGGAAACAATGCATTAGAATATCAGTTAACACTACCCTAGCAGCACTCTTCCATCAACTGTAACCTCAAAGAATAGTTGAAAGAAAATATGAATCAACAATAATATGGAAATTAGTATCTATTAAATAAAATAAAAAAAAATCACTTCCATTTTTTTTAATTATAGGATTAAAGAGTGTCTATGCCCTAATTATACTAGAAATTGGTGCCTAAAGGTTGAAGCCATTAGAGCATCAGCAAGGCAAGCCCTGACATGTTCACCAAAAAGCCGAAGCACCATTGCGATGCCAAGGAATCATATAACTACGGGCTAATCAATAGAAAGTAGATCATGTCTCCAAGTCTCCAATTTAATAGCAATCCGAGATGTTTACTCTAGAGGCACAGTTGGCTCCTTTAGAGACATTCTGATAAGATTATGCATTGATTCGATCCCTGCTGGTAAGTATAATATATATAGGAAATTAAGTTAGATAATAATTAATTCGTACATTTATGATATTGTCCATCTTGTACAATGTATACTCTAGAGTGGAGGACGGTATTTATTTTTTTAAAGGCAATGGAGAGAAGAATACAAGGAAAACCCAAATTCATTAATTCTCCGTGACATTATATATAATCTCTTGCTTTCCTTTCTTGGGCTTTCTCGGCCTCGTATTTTCTCCTACTCCATGCTTGAGGTGTGGACTTTCGGTTTTATTGGTTATTTTAAAAGATTCATTGGTGAGGATGGAAATGGATTTGGTGAACAACTCAGACCTTAATCTTTGGAGAGAGATAGGTCCAAACTTTCAAATAAGATTCCTAGATTATTAATGGCTTGGGCTTGATTGGTGGTAAAATTGGATTGATGACCATGACATTGCGTTAGATATCGAATGAATTTTGGATAATATTGTTCGGAAATATTTATTTGAAAATATGACATCACAATGGGCTGATTTACTTTTACATTGGAAGAGTATTTATTGATCTATATGCAATTTCCACTACTTGTGATTTGAACATGTTCACTATATATCACAATGGACGCTGTACTTCACTCAAAAAAAAAAAAAAAAAAAGGACAATGTACTTGCAACTATTTACACAGTTAAACTGAAGAAGCTTGTACAAATCAAAGATTTTTTTTTTTAAAAAAAAAAAAATGACCAAAGATTTAGGATAACTTCCTCCCTAAAGAAAAAATGCAGGACTTTGCATGGCAAATAGCAGACCATTCTTGCTGCCAAGCACTTGCATCCATAATCTGGCAGTTTAGTAGGGAATGAATAGGCATCTGTAGATCAATTTACCACATAAAATTGTCTAAATCATCTTATCTCCTCTAGAACGGAATCCTAATTTATAACCGAATGTAGCATTTTAGGATGCTTATTTTTTAGTTTGCATATTAACTCCTTCATTCAGGAATAACATCTCTTCTAAAATTTATTGCCTCGATTTTTTTTCCTAACCTTTTTCTCATTTTTTTTTCTTTTTGTTGATCAGAAAACACGATAGAAATGCCACTTTGCGGGTTCAAAGCAAGGACCTTCTGAGTGCATGGGTTGAGCTGTGAAGGACCTCCTAGATCCCCCTCTAACCATCCCTTTAGATGATAAAATATATGAAAAAGACATGCCTCATCATGCGCCATGGTCATTAGACGATCTAAGCGGGTCCATCAATGTTTGACTGAGATATAAACCCAAAGACCAGTCAATCTCATGCAACTAAAATGAAAATTAATATAAAACTTAAGGATATATTTGGATTGTAATCGGATTCGGAATTGGAACATGTTAGAATGGAAATCGAAATGGCATATCCTCCGACCTGTTATGATCGAAATCAGAATCAATTTTTTTTTAAAAAAATATTGAATAATAACGAAGTGTAGGGATTAGGTTTTGGAATATTGGGATATTTTAATTTTTTTTGAAATTAAAATAAAAATAAAATTTCTTCCAGCCAAATATCTTGAAATGAAAGTCGTTTATTCCTATTTCAATTCAAACTCCAACTCCCTCCAACAAAACATACCTTAAACTTAAAGATGGCATTGTTGTGCCTATGTATTTTACTAGAGCAATGGGCTTGCCTTCAACTTTGATTCATTTCGAATAAAAAATAATTATTATAATCCAATCTAAATAAATTAGATCCAACTTAACCCAGCCTAAAAGCACTAATTTTAAAGCATAAAAAAATAAAATAAAATAAATGAAAGAAGGAAACACTGGGTGTAGAGAAGAGAGTTTTTTTCTCGATAAAACTCCTCATCCGGTCCAAATAAGGAGTATAATCAACGCCAAAAAAAAAATCTAAATTTTATCTATACATCAAGATCCCCTCTCCTCCATGCTTCCCATCATCAGAATATCTCATTTCTTCTATCTAGTTTCTTAGGTTTCTCTTCCCGTTATCCCTCTTCTCGATTTGAAGAAGACGTGGGCAATTTCGTGGACTAAATCATCACAAAAAATCAAGTAAAATTTCTTAAAGAATCATCCTTTCAATTTATTGAGGCATAGATTGAAAATTTTTTTGATTTTTAGTTTGAAATTTTGGAAAAAAAATCAGATTTTAGGAATATCCTTTTTTTTTTTTTTTTTTTTTGTGCGAACCGATGCTTATCCAGGGCTAGCCATTGCCGGTGAATTGATGCATCTTTGCCCATGAGCTCCAATGGAGGAGCGGCAACCGCGCTGCCGTGGCTAGAAGCCACGCTCGATTCAGGCGTGGTGACGAGAGGAAAAAGACAGGGGACTCACGGTCCCTATTTCTGCCCAATAGGAACAATAGAAAAAAGAAAGGAAAATATAAAATAAAATAATATTAATATATATATATATATATAGTTTATTTTCTTAATAAGATTAATCTTGGATTTTAAAAAAAAATATTTCTTGATGATCTAGGTTGGCCAATTGAAAATCCCACTCACCGTCACCTAATCAATCCTTAAGGGGGTATGAATTTAGAAATTTTGTTTAAAATAATTATGATGAAAATTTGATTGAAGGATGATAATTTTATACCAGGCCAAAGAAGGATTTTCAAGATCAATTAGAATCATAACTGCATTTGCATTTGAGGTAAGTAGTATTTTACCTTGACTGATCTATCTGGTAATTTATAGATTAACAAATTGATGAATTTTGAAATTTGTGTGAATACACGTATTTGAATTTTGATGAAAAGTATTGTAAATATTCTATTTTTTCTTTGAAATATTTATGATGTATTATGATTAAGATGAATGATATGATTTATTGATGTAATCATTATTTACTTATATTATTGTCAAAATAAGATAAGAATTGAAAGATAATGATGATATGATTGATAATCTGACTATGTAAAGGATCCCGCCAATGGAGGCTAATACGTTGATAAAGATTTAGTCTTAAGGGTTTATATCGCTAGCAGATCGGTGACTAACTGCCAGTAGATCAATGGTTCCGAAAGATTTTATTGTCAGATGATTCGTAGCCTACCGTAAGCAGATACGTGATGTTATGATCCTGCCACAAAAAAAATATGGTCATAGTTCATGATTGACTAAAAGAAGAATCTAGAAATTTTGATGAAAAATTGAATTGATGAATTCAAGACATGAATTGAAATATTATGTATGAATGTTGACAAATTAATATATCTAGATTTGAATTTTTTAAAATGATATATGTTTGTTTTGATAAAAAGTTATATGCTTGTTTATTGTCTGATTTATCTGGTTAAAGGTATTCTCTACTTACTGGGTTGTTAACTCATGACCTGTTTTCTTTTCTTCTTTTTTTTTTTCAGATCTTGAAAATTAATTTGATGCGGGTTTTCTATGGGTGTGCGACTAGAGATGGCAGCGGTCTACTTATTGATTTGGGGTTTATTTAGAGTTGATGAAAGACTTTATTTTATGTTGACTTATCGAACGGTTGTCTAATTTTTTTGTTGACATTAAATTTTTCTTTACTTGATTATTTGAATTAAGGTTTGAACCATGATAAGATGCTTTATAGGAGAGTTTCCAATGAGTACATGGCGGTTGCTCACGATTCCGGATCGGAGCATGACAATAATAGTAAGAGATTCATTCCCTTTTCCAGGAAGCCAAGCATGCTGAAAATAAAATTTGCTCATATAAATAACCTATAAACAATGCACAATTCTATTGCGGTATGTCTTCCGAAATGTATATACCTTAGAAAGAAAGTCACGACATCTACCCTCCAAAATTTAAGGAAGAAGCAAGAAGAATGCATTTTAATTTCTTGACATGTGAGGGGGGTTTTATATCCAAACAAACCTAGAGCAAGACCTTTTTGCTTTTCCTATGCGACCACCTGCCACTTGTGAGAATAATGCCACACAAATAGCATGCCAGTACCTGTCCCTCAACCACATGGTCCCAACGGAGGTATGTGATTCCCAGAGGCATCCCATGGTTGCCAAAAAGGGTTCCCCTCAAGGTTGGCTGGAATAACGTCCATATAACTTGCTAGGCTCCTTAAAGATAAGGCCAGACCCATTGGCTGGCTCAAGACATAAAAGAGTAGGCAATCAACTTAAATGCCTGAGTTGCTAACTTATGCTTCATTGCTTGACATTATACCCGATGTCAAGTGGGACCATATATATTTCAATTGCTTTCAAAACGGATGACCAAGGGTCTATAGCCTAGTCTTAACCATTCTTATTCAGGATAAATCGTGATGGTGATGGCTTAGTTTCAAGTAGCAGAGCTGGCCGGTGTGCGCATGCAAACAGTATAAAGTGCACAAAAGGAGGAGCTCCCGAGAATTAAAGCAATGGTGACACTTGGCAATCTCTTAAATGAGAAAAAGAGGTGCAAAAGTCACTGGAGATGCTGTTGGCTCTCCGAGCTAGCAATCGGTCGCTTATATATATGATTTGAAGTTTCTGTGACGTTACATTTTATTATTGGTTTTAGCTCATGCTACCATGCCCCACCTATATCTTGTATGGACAAAGAGATTGATCTTTTGTATCAACTGTTCTGTAGATCCGGACATCAGCAATAAAGGTCGCATGCAACGATTGGTTGGACGACGGTGTTTGTTCTCAGCATACGTTCCCTTTGGTCTTTTCTTCGTTTGTGGACAAAGTAAAATGCCGGCAAGTTAAGCACAGGCATCCCTTGGTTTTCCCGAGATGCGGTTCGCTGGTGTACCAAAAAAATCAAGTGGAAAAAAGAAGAAAAGAAAAGAAAAATGGGTGCTGTTTAGCTCCTAGATTCCCATTTGAATTTGCATCAAATATGATATCACGTTGTTACTTATGCGGCATGATTAGTTTGTGACCGTAATTAAAATTAAAATCAGAATCGGAATGGATTGGAATGAGAATCGAAGTGGTCATGTCCCGGCGTGTTTGGCTCATGACTCAAATCAAAACCAAAATGAAACTTGAATCCTATGAGTAGAAAATTGATTCGATAGAAATGGGACATTCCCATTCTCTTTTGAAATTGAAATGAAAATGGCACTACTTTCAAACTAGAGTCATTCATTTCAACTCTCATTCTAGAAACTACTCCTTCCAACCAAATATGCTCCTAGTTCAATCAGCAGCAGCTGGATGAATACGACGATATTGGTGCAACTTGTGGGTGGTTATTGGATTATTAACAGTCTAATTGCAGATTGTGCATAATTCACATGCAAGTTTCATATATCTCGAGGGTCCCATAATTGGATACGATGATTTCAATAGAACCTAACCTAACTGCTTAGGTTTGGCATGAATGTGATGGCTTATTCCAAGATGTTGTCATCCTCTAGTTACCTAGAGGTTCCATTCCCCATTTCCATTGTAGCTGTTGTGGGTGCTGACGTGGCACACGGTAATCGATCCTCAGCTTGATACAGTATTTTGTCCCTGTATCTGGTCCAATTTTAACTACATAGAACGCTTCAAGAGTAACTTTAATTGTAGACATAGTATTGGTGGGGGAGATGTCTCATATCATTTCCACCACACGCTCCCGTTCATTTGCAATCCATAGCTCATCTCTTTCTTCCGAAGGACCACAATTCCATGCCCCACGTTAACTCACCCAAGGGCTCAGGAGAATCCACTGCAAGGTCGATTAATAAGATTGTCAGCATCTCTATCTCCTAACGTCTCCTTGACATGTTCGTGCCGCTTCGGACATAGCCTTTTCGGCGAACCGGGTTAATAAATAATGACCATTCCTACGTTGAACCTTGATTCTTTGATTCTTTTCAAATCTGATGGTGCTATTTCGTGACAAGGCTTTGGTCATAGGATATTTTGGTGCCTCCATTTTCTCTATAGATCGATGAATGACTCCTCTCTTTTTTTTGTTGGTAAATATAGGATAGGATGCATTTTAGCTGCCAAAATTTTTTGTCTATTTTCTATACTAGCTTTTGCGATACGCCTATCAATCAATCTACCAATCAGGCCAAAATATTTTGCGATCAATTTGAGGATTTTGCATAGCAATGTTGGACTAGGTCAAATATTTGTTTCAATTGACGGTGAAACCACGAGAAAAAGATGTCACCGACGTGCCGTTGGAGATATAGAGCATATCCTTGCCGTGCCACACACCATAGCATGGTGACAAGCCGAGATTTTGGACCATGACTTGGAAAAGGCTAGTCGACCAAGCCAGAGACAAGAAAAGAGGGAGCCAACTTCCAAGCTCCAAGGAAGAAGCCCCACCTTCCACTTTGGCATACAGACTTTGTATGCCCATCCAATCCTCTTCCAGTCTTCTTTTCTTCTCCTGCATAGAAGATTCTCTATTGATGGTGGAATTTTGGATCACAGCCACAAGTTCATTGATGGCTATAAATTTTTTCTCAGCCTCGGTCCTTTGTCTTCTACGGTAGAGGTATCTTAATTAGCATTTAGTTCATCACGTCACATTGGTAGGGAATTTTCAATATGATGGTTGAAATCATGCTCACCAGGATAAGGAACAAAGTGACAAGTGTGAAATCTTCTCATTTTTAGTCTGCCACGTTCTAGTAGAATGGAAACTTGCGCAGCGAAAGTTTGGTGAAAATGATGTGGTAGCTGTTGGATTTACTCCTATTGTCGAAGGACGTCTCATATCCCATTATTGCTCTCCAAAGGAATACTCATTTTATCCTTCTTTTACTTTTCCCTTGTTTGGTGAGGTAGGTCTAGATGGGAGCGGCTTAGCAATCTCCACTTATACAAGCTTTACTTTTGTAAGCAAGCTCGTTATGTTCATATTGATGAATATTGTAAGGGCTATGACATTTAAATGTGCATCTCTTTCATCTTTTAAGACTCAATATATTTTTGGAAAAACTAATAATAATGCTGCGGATTGGATAGCGGTATGTATTGCTATTCATATGGGATCTACATTATGGATATCTATAATTAATTATATATATATATATATATATATATATATTATTATTAGATACATCTACTCTAATAACGAATTCTGGTTTACCAAAAAAAAAAAAAGAGAGGGCTAACAAAGACAGCTTATTAGTGGCAAGATTCAATTTTATCAGCCCTTTCTTACATTTCAATGAGTGGGATGCATTTTTGGGCTCCTATGTTCGGTTTTGCTCTAAATTGTCAAATAGTCACCATTGATTTTTTTCTTAAAAAATGATAACTTAAATTTACGGTCTTTGATTGCTAGGTAAAAAGAATGCGGCTAGTAGGTCAAGCCTTAACTCGTTTTTGACACGAAAAGGATAACCTTGTCTACCCAGTCTTCTTAGAAAAAGTCTTGTATATGGACAAGCAACAAGTCACCACAAGCGTGAATGACCAGACTAGCTTGGCCATTGTTTTCTAACCAAACCAACTCACTTTCAGAGACTAAAGTCTAAGTTTATCTAGCACATGCTTATGATAAGCTTGATTTGGAATATGGAATCTAGACCGAAATAGGCAAGCAGTGCTTTCCAAGTGGGTTTTGACACAATATTCAAGTCTAGCTCCAAATGACATGAGGCAGACCCAGTTCAACTCGGTCACCAAAATGAGCTGAGCTTGAGCTAAGCTTGACGTGTGCATGCATGCTTGTCTCATTTACACATTTAATTTCTAATGCAATTCTAGATCATCTATCGTGGTCCTCTCATCAACAGTCTTTCTGCACAAAACCGCACCATGGAAGGGTGCACAAGGATCGGTGAAGTTGGGTCGTACTGGAAATTGTCACCGTTTGAAGTGGTTTGGGGTCCAGAACTTGGGTTAGGAGTCGTTTGAATTATTAGTCAACTGGTTCAAGTTAGACTGGGCCATAGTGTTGACTGGGTTTAGCAAAGTCCATGTTTCGCCAGATACCGTATATTTTTGATTGGGTGCATTTGGACAGGGTCAAGAATCTCCCGTCCAAGCTAGATCCATACAGAGTGTAGGATTCTATCATGGTCTTGGATCAACTTGCATTATAGTTAGGAACTTGGTACTTGACTTCATAGATTGCTAATGGTCCAGCAAGCCATAAAGGCTTCCTTCCTGACAGGTGACTCACAAGCCTTGCAGGGATCTTGTTTTGCCGCAAGAGTTTATTAGGAGTCATGAAACTGATATGAAAAGGACCTGCTCACAAAAGAGAAGGATTTGAAAAATACAATGGTGAAATGGATTAATGGGAAGGAGTATTTGCATCATCCGGCCTCCAGAAACATGAAGATTATATGCACCACTCTGTCCCACTTTGCTTGTTTCATGTCTTTTGAGAAGCAAATCAGATGTTTGGCAAATATAGCCGGTGTCGAACAATGTCAGAAAGAAAGTATGGTGAGAAGGCTTTCCTCCAATTATCGCTCAATTTATTAGTGTATATGCTTCTCGTATTACCTTCACAAATTTCGTGCATGAATATTGGGCCACTATTTTCACGCTGGGCTTGGGAAAACAATGGACCAAGGCCCATGAAGGTGACCAGCGAGCTATATATATATATATATATATATATTCATGTGGAATGCAATAGAAAGAAAGTCCTTTAAACGCTCGCCCTGAATTGGACATGAAGTGCTAGCATACGAGAAACACGTGGTCTTTTTAGTACATTGTGAATCTATGAAATGGTTGATAAGGAGTAGAACCGTATGAAGCGTCATGAAGGGGGAATTGTGGAAATTTAAATGTCTCCAAAGGATATTGTGATAGATCTTTTAAGATAGGCTTCCTGTGGATTTTATGTGTTTATATATGGTGCTATGATCATGCTATTCCGAACATGCAGACTGCATGTGTTTATGCATTGAGAGACATGCATACACATGCGTGATGTACATATCATGCTGGGCTGGAATGGGCTGATAAATCAACTACCAATTCAATGTCCGGAGCTCCGACCAGCCCATAAAGACATGGCCCAACCTACTTAACAGGCAAATTGTCTCGACCGGGCCGTGGGTTGCCAGCCCAATGTCCATGTACACCAAAGCATTACATCACTATCGTAAAACATGTCCAAAATGTGACAAAAGTAAAATGGTTGGATAGGAATTCCGATGAACGACTTTTTCCCAAAAGTAGATGTCACACGACTCAAAATACTTCAAAAGTAGATGTCTTATAATGTGTTGTATTATTATTTGTCACCCTAATATATTCAGGCTCATCTCTTCCATCGAAGCTACAACTTATTTGCAGCTAGATGTCCGTGTTAGATTGTTTTGATAAAAAAAACTCGATTTATGGGTAACATTCTGGTTAAAAATATTTAAGCACTCCTATGAATGGTCCTATTATACTTCCGTTCTAGTCTCTTAAATGTGCTCCATACAAGCATTGCATTGAAATTTGAGATTTGGGAAGGGTTTGAAACGGTACAAAGAGGGATGAGTTGACTGGAATTTTAAATTTAAAAAATATCTTGTTTTTATCATAAATTATTAGTTTTAATTTGATGGACTATTTATCATATTATTAATTATATTCAGATACGATCAAAATAATCTGATTCAAATAATGATTAATCGGATAGATTCCATATCTAACAGATTTATCTTCGAATGGGTTTAGAATTTTTATATAATTTTTTAATAAAATTTGGTCGGATTCGCATGTGGGTCCGTATAAGGATAGGGTATTTTTAATAGGACTCGTTCTTGGTAGAAAGTGGTCACCCGGATCCCTTGTTGAGAGTAATTAGTATTAAATTGGTAATTTTCCACTCTTGGTTAACCACAGTCTCTGGTAAAGGGAGGCGACACAAGGCCATCGCAGATTGGTTTTTTTTCATAAATTTTTAAATATATTTCTTGACTCCCCGTAAATATAGATAAGGTAAAGTTTTTAAAAATAATCTCAACAAAATAGTCCGCTTTGGAAAAAAGAAAACTCTCGACGAAAAAAATCTGGCTGCTATTCGTTCCCGACGGCTTCCGTTCTTCTTCGCCTCGATTTCGAGAGCTTCTCTTCGGTTTCCATTGCTGTGGTAAAAAAAAAAAAAAAAAAAAATGCAGGTTTGGGGCGTCTCGACGGATACTTTAATGGTTCTGCCGTGCTCCTCGTACTCCGTCGCCGGATTCCGGCCGCCGCCTGGGGACTTGAAGCTCCTCTCCTCCTCCTCTGACTATAGGTCTGGCTTCTCTAACAAGGTATGCCTCGTCTAGAAACCCCTATCCTTCTTCCGCTTTGTGGCTTTAGAGCAAACCCCCTGAAAAAGATGATGGAGATCTCGTCCCATAGTTCCATCGTCTAAATTTTTAGGGTTTTCATCAAGGAGCTCTGGAAAGAATCCAGTATGGCTTATTCCTTTTAGTTAATTGTATTAGATTCTTGATCTTATCTATCCAATTGATATGGTTTGAAAAGCCCTTCTTTCTCTTGGATTCTTCTTTAATTCTGACTTTTTTTTCAGCTACTAGGGTTGCAGTATGTGTTGTATTCTTGATGTCGAAATTTTTTATGCGACGAACTTGGTTCATTTTGGTCCAAATTATTTTTTTTTTTTGGATTTTCTCTAAAAAAGAACGTCTTAGAGTGTCTTGCTTTTCTGGGCCTAGAAAGTTGAATTGGAGAGTTGTTTAATCTTCATCTGAGCATTATTGTTCTGGAAAAATTGAAACACTTTGATTTCATTAGAATATGCGAAGGCAGCCTCTGTTGATGGCTGTTACTGGTTGGGACTTAGGTAAATGCAGGGTCTAAACAGACTAGATTGCTCAACAAATTACGCAGGACAATATAGAGTGATTTACTAGTATTGCCAAGAAGCAGGGTAAGCTAGGAGTTTGATGCAGAGCATCCTCGTTGCTACTTAATTGATGATTGTTGGACACTAACAGAATCTTGTATTATCACAAACAAAAATGACATGTGAGAAACTTGAAAAATCAATAAAACAGAGTACGTTAATCAGATATCCTTGTATTGAGAAATTGCTGTTCAATTACAAATTCGTTAAAAAATTACAATTGTCCTCAGCAGGCTCTCATGCTGCGCAATTATTTCATGATTGTCTCATTATGAATATTAGATATACAAAATTGTTTTTTGAGTGACTGATAGGATGCAGAATAAAGTTACCATTTTTATATCGTTTCTCTGAGTATAAGTGGATCGTCTTTTTTGGTGCCTAGATTAACACGTTCACATCTTAAAATAACAAGACTTGATATCAGGTTACAAACTACAAAGAGCAAAGTATTTCTATAAGAAAGTATGATATTAGGCATTTGATGCCTAGTTGTTTTTAACCATAAGTATAAATTACCTTACTTTGTAAGAATTTTCAAATCAATGCTTTCTATGGACCATTAGAAGAAAGATATGGGTAAATGAGAGAGAAGAGCTTCTTTTTTGCCTTTTTCTGTGAGATTTGGAAGGGCTAATCCCTTCCTTCTACTCTATACCTACCCCCACCCCTTTAAGGGCTGACTCCAACCAGTGTCCAACCCCTGCCCAGGTGCAAAGGGGTGGTACCATCACAGCAAGTGGTTAAGGATTAAAGATACTAATGTGATGGTGGTGGTTTATTGACTTGTGTTAATCACCTTTACTGACAATATATGCGAGTTTGTGTGCATGCGCACGCATGCGCATGTGCATGTGCACAAAAAAGTGAGAGAAATGGGGTTGGGAGTAGCATTGTAGTCGAGAAAGAAAGATTGTGGGGGGTGATTAGAGAGAGATTGTGGGTCATGGGATATTCCTCAATAATTGAGAGAGTTGGAAAGGATGGGTTCCATGGATCATAAAAAATCCCATATCAGAAATGAGAAGACCGTGTTCAGATTATTACATGATCCAAAATCAATAGAGCATTTCTCCTTTTTTGTCTTCTATGTTTGAGAGGCCATGAAAAAAAAGGCTTTGGTAGGTTGTCCAATCAGGTGGGAATGGGGGCTTGTGGGTCCAGATTGTGCAATGGACTTAGATGGTTATACATGCCTTCTACTAGTCTAGGGGCATGTGTTCCCTTTGGCTTCTTTAGCTATGCTCTTGCTAAGAAGTCATGGCTAGACATTTGAATTGCATCTGGAAACATTTGAATTGCAAACGCAATGCAGGTTTCATAGGTTTTTGATGCTTAGCTTTTCCCTTTCATGGCATGTATTCATTAATTGTATTTAGATGTTAATTCCAACATGCTTGGAATTATCCAAGTATATAGCCATGTACTGTTAGCTCAATCTATGTGCAAATGCATGTCAACAATCTGACGATTTCTTGTATTCACACCTATATGTTCAAAGTCAAAGTTGCTAGGTTGTCTTGACAATGAAATCACGGTTTGCATTGATGAGATGACCCGTTTGCTCTTGGCAAGCATACCACTACCAAGTTGTTTTAGTTGGTTAGGCTTCTTTTGCTTTTATTATCCCTGAAAGTATCCTTCCTTTTGCTGATAACAAATTAAAATTTTCTCTACAAGTTTGAGATTTAATCTTGTTTGTTTTTTTCGTTTTCCTTGCTTACCTCAAAGAAAACTCCTTACCATTGGTACTCTACTGTTTTGATGGGAACTGGAATGCAGGACCACTGTGAGACAATATGGGACAATAGTTCTCTATTGAATTGGGATGTCTCAATTGTTTCGATTATCCCAATTTTGGGACACGCTGGGATAGTCGGGATGGAGCGGACCAGGTCAGACAGGATGCCTTTTTTTTTTTTTTGGGGGGGGGGGGGGGGGGGCGGTGTGTAAATGCCTATTTTGGTCCATCCTGACTATACCATTCTGTCACCATATGTACCGCCCCAAGAGCAAACCAAGATAGAGTCCAGTGCCGAGATTTAAACCCTTGGTCTCGTGCAAGCTTCTTCATGACTGCGATAAGTTATATACCTTGTTGCCAAGTCCTCTCCTTTTAGACGACATCTAAATGACACAATGCTTCAGACTTGAGCAGCTCACAAATTTCAGTAGCAGGTATTGAATGTCTTGCACACGCCACCCATCACTTTAAAACGATATAACAGTTTCTGCTATGATATCTGTTACCTCTTGCCTTTTTTCTCTCCTATACAACACATTAAGGACATATCTGTTTTCCTGCAAAGTACGACATTTCTGGGCATAGTAATTTAAAACAAACATCCAACTTGCAGTCTGGGAATTTATTGATGATGGCAGTTATTTCTTCATCTTCTAACATCTGACTTTTATCTTCTGTCTCGTAAGCCACAGAGCTGATGCCAATTGAAGGATATAAGTGGTCTCAGATAAGAAGTTACATGACTTTGTCATGAGTTATAGTGTCTCAAAAGTCACTCGCAAGAACGATGTCTGATCTTTGACACTTTTGAAAACTCAATTTCATCTTCCTTTGGATTTGTAAGTGACTATTTCTTCACATTTTTCTAATCCTAAAAGGATATTGTGATGCTGTATTGTCCAGTGGAGATAAATGCTCCTTGTGATTGTTTTGTTTGTGAATTCTTAGCTTGAGTTCTTTGTTGACATGAAATTTTAGATGTATGCACCCTCATAGTTCAAAATTCGAGAAATATAGCCTTGAGGTAGATTTCTCAGTACTTGCTTGTTGGATCCTTATTTTCGATATTAAATCATCAACTTTAAATTTCTTGGTAGTTTGTGCAATTATAAATGAATTTTCAGGATATATAGAACATTCCTTAGTTTTCCTCTTTTTGCTGCACAAATTTCAATATTCTTTCAAAGACATGCATATAAGCGGACAGTTTCACAACTTTTGTTCACTTGTAAAAGTTTCTTCCTTTAGCTAGCAAGAGAATCGAGCAGATGATAACTTGGGATAAATATCTACTAACTTTTGATAGCAGGCAAGGCTATAGTTTTTTCCTAGTTGACTTCATTGCAAATGCAAGGTATTCTGTTTGTCATATTCTTTGTTTATGTGTTTTCTGCTATTTTTTGTTTTGTTTTTCTTCATTTATCTTTTTGATAAAGAGCTTGATTTATAAATTTGTCAGCCAATATACTCTTTCCACTTTCATTTTGTTTGCTGATGGTTTACCATGCAAAAACAAAAGAAAAGGTTCTCTATTTCTCACCTCATACTGTTATATTTTTCAGTGCTACTCTTCTATTGGATGGCCCAATGTTGGATTTCAGTTAGAGAAATACAGAGCAAGAAGATTAAAAGTGAAAGCATTGGAGAATTCTGGTGAGAACCAGATACCAGTAGCTCCTCTTCAATTTGAATCTCCAATAGGTCAGCTTCTGTCACAAATTATGCAAACGCATCCGCATCTACTTCTGGCAGCCATTGATCAGCAGCTCGAGAGACTTCAGTCAGACAGAGATGCTCAAAAGGAGGAAACTCCACCTGCTACTCAAGATCTTCTCCTTTACAGGTTACTCTCTAAATTTTGGTATCACTTTATTTTCCCATTTTTGAGGATTAGGATTTGATTGAGCAAATATGCTATTCTTCACATTGAATACATGAAAAGCAATCCCAATTTTATAGAAGTTAATTGATGATGGATTTTCGTGTATAAGAAGATTTTGATTGTAGTTTAGCAATTGAGGCAGAGTTTATTTTACTTAATTTGCTGAGGTCCTACTCAGTGAATGCACAGTCTCAAGCATTGCTTTTAACTTAGAGACGAGTTTTCATATCCTTATTTAGATGTACTTTCACTTATTAATTTTGTAGCATGTTTGTTTTTCTCTGAGGTGAACAACAAAGATAAAATTGTTTTCAAGCATAATACATGGCATGCGCAATGCAATTTGTTTTTCTTGCCGGTGTCCTAATAAACTTTTTTGCTGTTAAGTGAGAATGATGAAGGCTAATTACCACGGCTATTTAACTGTATCTAGATTAGCTAGATTCATATCATTAAACTTGCCTTAAATATCAGATGCTTGTTAACTATTTACTAATAATTCAGATGCTCACAGCCTATCAGTCAGTTGAATGCTTACATAGAACACTTGTGTGACATTTGACCATCCACATGTTAATGCATTGAGTTATTAAATGAACAGAACTCTTGAAATCCATTAATAGCTCAACATGCAAATTAATCATAGTGACATGAACATTCTGAATCTTGCTCTGATTCTAAACCCCCTGATTGATGTTTTCAGGTCCCTCTCAAATAAATCATCGTGAATTTCTACTTTATGACTTTCAAAAGCAATTAGTTCAATGAAGTTTGTCTTGTATAATGATGCTTATTTCTTAGTTATTTGTTAAATATTTAGTGCAGTTGCTATATAAGCATTACTATGGGATGTCATCACACAGCTATGTAATTTTAGTTCCCTTGGTAATACCACTTCATTTTACCAAGGAACCATTTCCGTGCTTCATGGCCAAATCCGATTCTTCATTCCCTCTGTTGCTTCATGGCACAGAGATATAATAAAGAACGAAAAGAAATAAAAGAACAAAAAGGAGGTGATTTGGGGCTTGACCAAGTGGCCACACCCCTTTGCTTGGTAACAAGAGGTTCTGAGTTCACGTCTTGTGTGGTGTCTTCCATAGTACTTCAGCTTTGGGGTAATTATACTGCAGGTAGGTTACCCTCCCTTTGTCTTAAAAGTGGAAAAAATTACAAATAGGAGCAAGGGGAAAAAAGAAAATGTGGAAAGAGAAAAAGGAACATAAGGTGAAGGACTTAAAGCCAGGTTTGGCTCTTTTATTCAAAAAGTAGAGGCTGAGTGATCAAAATACCGATCTAGTAGTTTATGATGTTGTTAATAATTATGAATTTTGGGCCTCAATTTTTCTTGAATGCAACCCAAATGTGGAAACATTGGCCATATAACTGACAACTTAAGAATGCAAACTGCAAGTTATCTAAATTACATATTTTAAACTCTGGAGTTTTTCCCTCTGCTTAGATAGTTTTCCCTTTGTGTGATGAACAATGCAAATACCTAGATGTGCTTAAAGTGGCTGTCAGGCATCGAAGCATGTCAAGTATTCGTCATCCACTTCCCGGAAACACTGACAGAACTCTTTGAAAACATAATAAAAGCATTTACTAAAATAAAAGCTATAGTTATTTTATCAGTTTTTTAATATGAATTTGAATTATCATTCAATTTTAGTTTATATTGTTTTATTCCAAGATAGCACTAATATTTAATATATTAGTATTAATATAATATTAGTGTATATAGATTGGATATATCATTGTCCCTCATCAATGAGATAGCACTCTCTTGGCACGTCAGTGTCCATCGATCCATCAATGATGGACAATAATATATCCAAACCTATATGCAATAATATTGTGTTATTATTAATCTATTAAATATTAGTGCTATCTTGTATAATGATTTTGCAGAATTTTTATTCCTTTAAACATAAATTTTCATGGTCCTTGCTGACATTGCACTGGCCAAATCTACTCATTAATCTATAGGAGAATTGCAGAAGTCAAAGCTAAGGAGAGGCAGGGAGCATTAGAGGAGATTATCTACTGTTTGATTGTGCAGAAATTCATGGAGAATGATATTTCAATGATCCCTGCAATATCATCATCTTCGGATCCTAACAGTGAGGTGCACTATTGGCCCAACCAAGAACAGAAGCTAGAAGCAATTCATTCCCCCGATGCTTTGGAGATGATCCAAAGCCATCTCACTCTTATTCTGGGAGAGAGGATAGTTGGCCCTCTGGATACTATTGTCCAAATAAGCAAGCTGAAGCTTGGTAAGCTTTATGCTGCCTCCATCATGTATGGCTACTTCCTCAAGAGAGTGGATCAAAGGTTCCAACTTGAGAGAACTATGAAAACCCTTCCCACGGACGCTAGGCAACAAAGAATATTTGATGATTTGAAAGCTAACCCACTCTGGGACCTGGAATCTATGGTGCAAATTTCGTCAGATGATGATGGTTCTGATGGTGAAGACTCCAAATCTTCTAGATTAAGATCATATGTTATGTACTTGGATGTGGAGGCATTGCAAAGGTATGCAACTATAAGATCCAAGGAATCTATTTCATTGATTGAAAAACAGACACAAGCTTTATTTGGAAGGCCAGACATAAGGATTGCTGAAGATGGATCACTGGATACTTCGAATGATGAATTGGTGGGGATAACATTCTCTGGCCTGACGATGTTGGTTTTGGAGGCAGTTGCTTTTGGATCATTTCTATGGGAAGCTGAGAGCTATGTTGAATCCAAGTATCACTCTGTCACAAACTGAATGTACGTTGTTGATGCTCTTAATTCTCGTTGGTATATATTTGATCACATTCTGGATAAGTTATCTTGAGCCAAGTCATGGAAATCAATGTAGCCTAACAAAACAAGTCTTAATGGGATGGAGAAAATGCCAATATTTATGGTGGCATTCGGAAACCAACTCAATGCAATCTCCTGTCTTCTCTTCGTCTCTCAAACTGTCCAATGCAAATCCTCTGAATTGAGATCTTTTCATAATCCAGCATTTGCAGTGAGCATGCTAGCAAAGGCAGCTGTTGGTCACACTATAAAATTATGATTTTGTTAAACTAAAGGAGTTGTGATTAGTACAGAGGGAAGAATATGATGGAGCAAATCATGATGGGCATCTTGACAATTTTGAATACCGCATTGTACAGAAGATTATGTAATAATGGAATTTTATACTTTTATGGTCATATGCATACTCTTGTAACCATTTTGTTTCTCTGTACATCATATTAAGGTTAAACTTGGTTACCGTGTGCTTGCTGTGTTTCTTAGTTTGGTCGACAGATTGAAGTGGGTATATTTTATAAAACAGTCCGACGAAATATGTTACCAGATGCTATTTCTTGTGAAGCTGAAACATGTTCATTCGGTTATCCACAATGCGTGACATTTTATGACGTCCTCTTTTCTTGCCACTCGTACGTTTTCTTATTCATTTCTTGCGTGTGGTGGCAACCATGTGGGGGAGTAAAATTATGTAACATGCAACCTTTTTTTTTTTCTCTTTTCTGAAGGCAATCATTCTTGATATTTTTTTAGGTGGTGGGGGCACAAAATGATTTGGTTATCTGCAAAATGAGACATTGTATGCGTTTCCCAGTATTGTTATTTGTGGGGAGTTGAGACAGGTAAGCTTTGTTTTCATTTGTTGGGGTTGCGCCCTGTGCATTCGCAGTGGATGCTTCCTCTTCCATTTACTGTTTTAGTTTTGTTTGAAATTATCACTCAGTAATGTCAGGCTAAAACAGAGTGCTAAAACCACCAAGATCCACAATACACCACCCTGGGTTCCATGTGGTTTTGTGCAAGTCACACCCTGTTCTGCCCCGGCTCAAACAAGAAATTTGGTTTCATCGATTATGATTTGTGTCTTAAATTTGATATCCAACATGCTCCAATATACGGATCTGATTGCTCAACCAGGTCGCAGCTAGGTTGCATTATGTGCTTTAAATCATCCAAAACCATATTATAAAGCCAAATTCCAACAAGTCACCGTTGCATATAACATAACATTAATTAAATATATATTCATCTCATTTTGGATGATAAATATAATCACTTTGGCTTAGAGGGAGAGTTCTCTCTTTGTTTAGGAGAGATTAGGTAGGTGTAGGAACTAAAAGTGACATATATAATCTAAACATATTTAACCTCTCAAACAATTTCTTAAAAGATCTCAACATCACAATTATTCATTCCTCTTCTTATCAATGGAATGGACGTGCAGTGCTTGTCCAATTTGAGTCCAACTTGGCGATCCAATCAACCCATCCAGTCAATGAACCTAACAGATGCGGTCCAAGTCCTCCATCCGCGAGCCAACCATTTGCATTAAAACCCGGGCCCATTCTTCATTTAGAAAACAACAGGAAGAAGAGGTCAAGGTTCCCGTGAGCCCACAGGGAAGTGGGTTTGAAGAAAGAAAGCAACAACCCCCTCCCATTTGACAAACCTGGTACAGCTCACATCCCATGCTCTCTTCGTTCTCTCCGGGGCTTCTCCACTCCCCCAAGCTTAAGGGCCCACCAGGCTCTCCCTACCCACCTTATTCTCACCCTTGCATGTGGACGGCTGTCGAGATGCCAAGCTACTTACGGCTCCAAACGACGACATTATGCTCGCGTTCACGTCCTACCCAGAATGGTATGGAACCAAAGCCTATCTCGTGGTCGTTGGGACGTCCCTGCCCTGGATTAGGCGGCCACGGGACGGCGACAGCATGGCCCCACCTGGAGAGCTCCAATCAGTACGAGACACGTATCCGTCTCATTTGGTTACATCGTCGGGTTCGTTCGGGAGTCAGGTCCAGGCGTCCCACCTGGCGTCTGGAGAACAAGTGGGACTTGGAAGGTGGCGAGCCGCATCGGTAGGTGGAAGCTGGTGGCCCCAAAGAAGCTGGTACATCCATAAAATTATAAAATCGAAAATTTAGCGAAAAAGAAAACTTTGTTTGCTTGCTGGTGGATTCTATCAAAAAAAATTCAATGCTGATAATGAGTTTTATTCCTGTACAGCTTTCTTTAAAAAAAAAAAAAAATCCTAATCCAATTGTTAAGTTGATAAAGTAATTAGACGTCAGTTCTTTCCATGGTGAAATAGATAAATTAAACTCTCCTGTAATAGTAATTCAATGAATATATAAATTATTGATTATTTTAATATAACGACGTAGAAGAGTGCGGAAACTTTGTCCATTATTTTAGAAATATCCACCTGTTGTTAGGGCACGAAACCAAGTTGTCGTCAGTGGCACGAAACGGTTCTATTAGGATAAGAAATTCCAAACCGACAATCCGTGACGGCTGGTTTGACGACATCTTTGACAGCACGGCGGACATTCCTTGTGAGATTCTTCACATATTAGCCATCAGATGGACCTTGGCATAAACTAATAATGAGATGAGAGCCATTGATCGGATGGTCCCTGGGTACAACATTTGTTCCATAGTTGGAATCGTTCAATATTTTGGTAAAATTACGACGACACCCTGCAATTAGAAGTTATTAACTACTAGTTGGTTCCAGAAGCTGGATGCCACCGCCTGTCCTTTGAATTCAACCTCTTTACGTTGTTGGAAGGGAGGTGAACGGTGGCGTATCCCCACACGCTTTTGGGTTCCCCTAGATGGAGGCCACTTAAATACATCCAACTTCAAATCTGCACCAAATGACGATTGGACTCCTCCACGGTACTGGTGTATGAGCGTTACACTGTAATTGACGTTGCCACCTTATTCTTATTTTAAATAATGTATGATAAGAGATCTTATTGTCATCAAAACTAAATTTTATAGTCTTTTAAGACAATTTTTCTTTCCTAACATGAATGCCTACAATTGTTATTTTCTAATATTAATTATTCCAAATCTGATTAAATCTCGACCATCTCTATAGTTTTTTTTTTTTCAAACAAGGAATAAATAGGATGGATAAAAATATAAGAAGATTTTGTGACTGAAAGTTTAGAAAAAAAATTATTAACTAAAACAACATAATAATAATCCATAAAATTAAAGTGAGCCACATAATTCCAAATCTAAATGTAGTCTTAACTAGATTAAATATTGACGACCTTTAGCACACTAATTAAATAAGAAATAAATACAAGATATTATTGGCTTATTATTTGGGATGAGAGATTGATAAATCAGAGATTAAGATGATATTAAAAGCAAAAATTATTATAAAGGATATAATGAATATAATTATTTTTATAAAAAATATTTTTATCTTTAATATCATTTTGATTCATATGTTTTATTGTTTTCAAGAAACACTTAATGCTCCTTAACTAGTATCCTAAGGCCACTCCTTAGCAAAATTCTTAGGAAAGTAATCATCAATTTTACCGATTAAAATAATATAATAATCAATAAAATAACTGCGAGTCACCCGTTATCAACGCTTTCTTATATGCAACGTGATAAAAAATTTTGCGAGGAAGATTATTCATTGCAAGAATTAAGAGAGAGTTGGTGGGAAATGGAAAAATATAAAAAAAAATAATTTCCATGATGATAAAGTCGTGGAAGGTAGGTTTAATGTCTTAATCGTGATCTAATTGTCATCCTGCTGACGCGGATAAGCTCATAAACTGATAAATAAACGGAAATTCCAGCATGGGGACGCGGTCTTGGAAATAAACCTCCCCGCTTCCACCATTGTTCCCACCGCTAAATGACCACAATACGCTCTTAATAGATTCCACGCGATGATTCGAATCCCATCGAACCATCTTAGCCTAATAGGGGCAAATTAGTAAAAAAAATTGTCAAAGCTGGACACCGGAGCAAGTCCGCGTCATTTTTTCCAAGCACGTAACGAGGAGGTTTCCACCGAGACTCTGGACAAAGCTCTTCAACTTTCCCATTTTTTTTGAAAAAAAATCTATTGATCCAACGGTCAAAATCGACAGATGGTCGTGTCTGGGTGGCAATCTCGTTAATTTCTGGAAAGAATCCATCTCTACTAAAAGGGTGGTGGCCAGATAAGGCGGTCCAGCTTCCATTCTGCGATCACAAAACATTGCATCCCGAATCCTCCGCCTGTGTCTCTCCACCTCCACCTTATAAAGCCGGCGAGACGCGAGGCGAAGAGCGATCAAATAGAACAAAATTTAAAAGAAAAAAAAAGAAAGAAAAGAAAAGGAAAGATAACGGCGATGGCGATTCCAAGATTCTTGACGGCGCTGGTCTTGTTTCTTGGCGCGACGACGGTGACGGTTTCCGGCTTCAACGTGACGACGCTCGCCTTCGACGAGGGCTATTCCCACCTTTTCGGGGAGGGCAACCTCGTCCGTTCCCCTGACGGCAGGGCCGTACGCCTTGTCCTCAACCGTTATTCCGGTAACTATTCTTCTTCTTCCTCCTCCTCCTCCTCCTCTCCTTTGCCGTTTAATTTACGTCTCCGTTACTGGGATTAGGTGCGGGTTTTATATCATCCGACCTATATTACCACGGCTTCTTCAGCGCCTCGATCAAACTGCCGTCAGATTACACGGCGGGAATCGTCGTCGCCTTCTACGTGAGTAACGCCGCCCGTTTATCCCTTCTTGTTTCATTTTATTCGTCTGTTTATAAGTTTGCCGGAATAAGCTCTCCGGCGAACGTCGTTAATGTGAAATGACCGAAATGCCCCTCGCTTTAGAAATGAACTCGGCATTTTTTTCCCTCTTAAAATATTTTTGGTGGTAAAGTCGGCGTTTCACGCAAGTTTCCTATCTCATCGTCTAAATCGAAATTAGAAGTGTTAAGGTTATCTTGATCATATATGGCGTGCAGAGGTTTACAAGGGTTTTGACATCTTCAGACCCTCTCTCTATCAGTCAAATGCTCATGGTCTACCTAGGGGTTGTCTATAAACTGGATGGCAGGTGGAATTATCTGTCTTTGATCATTGGCACGTAGTTTAGTTGAATTCCTGCAGCATAAAAAATTCGATAACATGGTCATGTTGTGAAGTTTGTAATGTTGGTTTACACATTTACACCCATCTTTTCCGAACGTTCCCGAGGGTACTAAGTCCTACCTGGGGCATGGACCTTTCCAAAGGCAGCAGTTAGAAATATTATTCCTGTCATTATTATAAGTGTACCTTGTCCAAACCCATGTGTTCGCATAGTATCCCCATCCAGCTTTACAATGCGAATTGGTAGAACCAGCAAGCAATATATGCGGCTGGAAGAATCAATTTGCAATTTTAAAAACAACACTTTGTCTGTCCACTTGCTTGAGAGAGTATATTACTTAAAGAAGTTCATCAACTTTTAGTATATATAGGCAAATGAAATTAACTATACAAGCACATGAAATCTATAGTAGTGTACGTAAAGGAAGTAATAGTTTATAAAACTTTCGGGTATTATGAAGTGATTTGGTTCGAAAATCCACATGGCTTTGCTAATGCAGTACTAATTTATTGATTCGGGTCAATGCTTAAAATATTGGTTAAATGATTGATGATTGTGATTAATGGGATGTTTTTCTGTGCTTTGGAGTTGATGCAGGCATCTAATGGGGATATTTTTCCAAAGACACACGACGAGCTGGACTTTGAGTTTTTAGGAAGCATTAGAGGCGAGAGGTGGAGAATCCAAACCAATGTCTATGGCAATGGGAGCACCAACCGAGGCCGAGAGGAGCGCTACATTCTCCCCTTTGACCCCACCAAGGAGGCCCACCGCTACTCCATCCTTTGGACCGCCACCCACATCATGTATGTCTTTGATCCCACCCTGCCATGATGCATGTCCTAGAATTCTTGTGGCTGCAATAACTCGGCAAGGTTATTTTTCGTCATTTGAGCGTGAGTATTTATGCATGGTTTGTGATTGGAGTGCGAGTTGCAGCTAATTGCAAGCCATTCCCTTCTTCCGGCTTCGACCAACGTACCCTTTTCCATGCATTGCTCATCTCCATTATGCTTCTACTTAAACGTGCTAAGTTACTGCTTATCTTTCATTAGGGCACTATTAGGACCACTATATCATTCATCCTTTCGAGCTCATTATAATGAACCTCTTTTTTTTTTAAGAATAATCATCATGCTGGACTTTATTCTTTGGTAACGGTCAAAGAGTTCTTCTTCTTCTTTAACCAAAAAACGACCAGTCGACTTAGGCTACAATGTTGTTTTAATTGTTGCATTACGGAATCGTGAGTACGAATTATATGGTGACAATGAAACCACCCATGGATGTTAGTCGCATGATAAATTAATTATTCTTTCTCCATTCTGGATTGTTTTGTAAATTAAAAGGATCTACAGAATCATTAATGACTGCTAATTTGATCTTGTTTTGTTTATATTTGGCATTATTGTGTAGCTTCTACATCGACAACACACCTATAAGAGAGGTTGTCCGCAGCGACGTCATGGGCGGCGACTACCCATCCAAGCCCATGTCCCTCTATGCCACCATATGGGACGGCTCTACATGGGCCACCTCCGGTGGCAAGTACAAGGTCAAGTACAAGTACGCCCCCTTCGTGGCAGAATTCTCCGACCTGGTCCTCCATGGCTGCCGCGTCGATCCCATCCAGCAAGTGCCCTCCACCGAGCATTGCATGGAGGCCCACGATGAGCTCATGGCCGCCGATTTCGCTATCATGACCCCGCGAAAGCGCGCGGCCATGCGCCGGTTCCGTGAGCGTTACATGACCTATTCGGTCTGCTACGACACGCTCCGGTATTCCGACACCTTGCCGGACTGCAACATCATCCCCTCGGAGCAGGAGAGGTTCGGGGAATCCGGCCACATCAAGTTCCCGCCCCGCAGACGCCGGTCCAGGCGCCAGAACCGGACGCCAAGTGCTGCTGATCAGCCAATTGTCTAAATTAAGCATTGGTTGAGTACATATTGTTAGGTGGTCAATGGAACAGTAGTTTCGTTCCTTTTTCCACCTCCTATGATTCTCTCTGTCATTGGAATAAGCTGCAAATAGGATTTGGTGGATTCTTTTTATTGTTTTGGTTTGTCCGGTAACCCTAGTTATAGGTTTTACCATTTGTTGATTTGTTTTCATTTTTTTTTTTTTTTGTAGTTTTTTTTACGTTCAGTCCATTTAAGGGTAGATGTGGCCTTGGATATTTGTCAGGTGGACTTGTAATTATAAATAAAAAGAAGGGTTAATTAATTCACGTACTATTTAGTTTGTTCATCTGTACAGAATGTGGTAGATGGTTTTAAGGGATTCATGAGTTGCCATTAATTTGTTAGGTGATTTGCTGTCTTTTAGCTAGCTAGTTGTAGTTTTGGAGGTCTGTGGGCAGGAAAGAAATATTAAATGCAACAAGGTAGTCCTCTAAGGAGATATCTGTATCTCCTTCAGCAAAAGTGAAGAGTAAAGGAGGGGCTTATTTAGGTCCAGTAGCTTGCACCTATTTGGGTCCAAAGCCCGATAGAAGGCCAGTAATGACTTGCTCAACTATTTGGACACGGGGTGGTTTGCATTTAACTTGGACGGACAACCCTCGAAGAGCCAAATTTTTAGTTGGATCAGGTCCACCACTGAGCTGGTGGATCAGTACAACCGTGAACCAACATTGCACAAATGCATGTGTGCGTTGCTTCATGATTCGACTGGTCCACCAATTCAGCAGTGAACCTGGTCAAACCAATAATTTCTCACAGCAAGGCACATGAAATGAGCTATTGATGCTATCCTCACGTTGTTAAAAGAGAGAGAAGATGTGGACCATGTTGTCCCTTTTAAAGGGTTAGATGATAGGGTGGAAGCTGTTGGCTGGGGTTTGGCTAATCATTTTCGGGTCCTCATTTCTTTCCTCTGTGTGTGTTTTTGTGGAGGGAAGTTGAAGTTGAGCTGCTGCCAACTAATTTCGAAAGAGTGTTGCAAAGGTTTGATGGAGTGGAAGGACCAGAAAGCCTGGCGCTTTGATGTCAAAAACGTTCGTGGTTTAGGTGGTTAGGTTGTAGGTGCAGCGGATGTTGTTAGAAGGGTTGTGGACTATGGCTCTTGTAAACATATATTTTGATATATTCTAGAGCATATTTTAATCAAGAACAACATAAATTTAGGATCGTAAAAAGAGCTTCCATAATCTTTAGAAACATACCTGATGCGGAAGAATTCGATGCAGAAGGAAAAGACATCTTTCTACCTAAAAAAAATCGGTTTCTCTCCCTTCTTCCGTTCTTTATGCTGTAGCAACAATGATAGATTTTACGTCACATTTATGAGCAGAGATAGGACCTCTATTTATAGACTTTTATCGATACTCCTATCAAGTAACTGAATGAAACTTGAATTCTATTTGAATTCAGGTTGATCATTATCTAAATTTAAATAGTAAAGTCAATGATAAATCGGATACTTAATCGGAACATATTCTAACATTCTCTCACTTGGCCCGATTATAACATTAAGCATGGACCTTAAATATTTATAAAGAAACAAATTTCTTTCTTAATGTTCATCATAATCACCTTAGTGTGGTAAATTGCTAAATGCGAGTTATGGCGGTCATATGCCATTCATTTAGCATACTCCCTTCCATATACCATAATACTTATAATTTAACATACTAGGTCTATAAGATAGATATATACATATCTTTTCATTGTGGTCCACAATAATGTCTCATAGAGACTTTTTCTGTTATAATCAAACAGAATATAATTTATGTGTACACCATCATAAAAAATAGAAAATTTTATTAATGTAAATTAGAAATACTTTATTGAGCTCAGAGTGTCAAAACATCATTAATACATTATTCATTAATACAACCAAGACCCATTCTATGTACATATTCTTTAAATGTCTTTGGTTGTAAGCCTTTTGTCAATGGATCCGCTATCATAAGATCGGTTCCAATATATTCAATAGACACTCTTTGTTTCTGAACCTCCTCCATAACAACAAAATATTTTAACTCCATGTGTTTTGCATCTTTTAAATATTTATCATTTTTGAAAAAGAATACTACTACAGAATTATCAAAGTAAATTTTCAGCGGCTTGATAATGACGTCGACAATCCCAAATCCTAAAATAAAATTCCGCAGCCATAATGCCTGGATTGTAGCTTCAAAACAAGTCACAAACTCTGCTTCCATAGTAGATAAAGCAATGACAAATTTCTTGGCACTTTTCCATGATATTGTTTCTTCAACAAACATAAAGACGTAACCAAAAATGGATTTTCTGCTGTCAGTACATCCAGCAAAGTCTGAATCCGAGTATCCGATTACATCCAAGTGGTCGCATCTCCTATACATGAGCATGTAATCCTTCGTTCCTTATAAATATCTCAAAACTTTCTTTATAGCTTTTCAATAATCTGTGCCAAGATTACTTTGATATCTTTCTAGCATCTCGATTGCAAAACTGATATCTGATCTTGTACAGGTCTGCACATACATTAAACTGCCCACAATAGAAGCATAAGAAATTGATTTTATTTTCTTTCATTCTACAACATTCTTTGGACATTGCATTAGATTGAATTTGTCTCCTTTCTGTACTGGGATAATTTCGGTTGAATATTTGTTCATATTAAATCTCTCTAGAATTCTATCGACATATTTTTTCTGAGACAATCTTAGAATATCTTGTGATCTATCATGGAATATTTCAATTTCTATCACATAGGATGCCACTCCCATATCTTTCATTTCAAAATTCTTCGAGAGAAAATCTTTCGTCTCATCAACATATAGAACTAAAAATATAAATTTGCTCCCACTGATCTTTTGGTATATACATCGATCAATGATATTTTTTTTTAAAATCAAAAGATATTATGATATCGTTAAACTTGATGTATCATTGTCTAGAAGCTTATTTTAGTCCATATATTAATTTTTTTAATTTACACACTATTTAACCTTTTTTTTATCAAAAAATCTTCAGATTGATCCATATAAATTTTCTCTTCTAATTCTCCATTAAGAAAGACTGTTTTTACATCCATTTGGTGTAATTCTAAATCATAATGAGCCACCAATGTCAAAATAATTGTTAATGAGTCTTTCTTTGAGACTGATGAAAATATTTCTTTATAATCAATGTCTCCTTTCTGAGTATAACCCTTGGCAATAAGTCTGACTTTATATCGTTCGACATTGCCATTCAAATCGCGCTTGGTCTTAAAAACCCATTTACTTTCGACTCGTTTAGAATATTCTGATAATTCAATAAGATCCCAAACTTTATTATCTTCCATAGATTTTAACTCATCTTTCATAGCATCAATCCATTTGTTAGACTCAGAACTTTCTATGACTTGTGAAAATGAAATCGGATCTTTATTAATTCTAATATCAAAATCTGACTCCTGTAAGTAAACTACATAATCATCAGAAATAGCTGATCTTCTTATCCTTTCAGATTTTTTTAAAGGTATTCCATGTGGTTCATGAATGTCAGACATTTGTGAATCAATTTCTTCATAAGGTAATTCATCATTCAAATATTGTTCATCATTAGGTACAACATTTTGTATAGGTGTGGATGAAGAAACAGTTATGGGTAATGAAATATCTATTCTGACTTTTTTTATTTTCACACTGTTTCATTCATCACTCTCACTGAATTCATAATTTTTAATAAATTTTGTATTATCGATTTAAACAATTCTCGGATTATGGTTTGGACAATAAAATCTATACCCTTTAGATTTCTCTGGGTAACCAATAAAATAACCACTAGTCATTCAAAAATCTAATTTTCTTTTCCATGGATTTTAAACTTTCGCTTTCGCTGCACAACCTCAAATATGAAGATTCCTTAAACTAGGTTTTCTTCCAGTCCATAGTTCAAAAGAAGTTTTTGAAACTGTCTTACTAGAAATCCTGTTTAATAAATACATGGCGGTTTTAAGAGCATACATCCATAATGATTTGGGTAATGAGAAAATACTTATCATACTCCTAATCATATCCATTAATATCCGATTTTGCCTTTCAGCTACACCATTTTGTTGAGGTATACCTGGCATAGTATATTGTGCACATATACCATGTTTTTCGAGGAATTTTGCAAATGGACCTGGACATTATCCCATTTTATAATATTTTTCATAATATTCACCATCTCTATCAGATCTTATGATTTTCACCATTTTATCTAATTGTCTTTGAACCTCATTTATAAATACCTCAAGGGCATCCATTGCTTGAGATTTTTCATGAAATAAATAGATAAAATCATAACATAAAAAATCATCGATAAAGGTGATAAAATATTTATCTTAACTAAAGAATGAAACATCAAAAGATCTACATATATCAATGTGTATGATTTCAAGAAGCTGAGTGCTTCTTGTAGCGCCTTTCTTATTATGTTTAGTTTGTTTTTTCTTGATGCAATCTATACATATACCAAGATCAATAAAATCAAGATTTGGAAGAATCTCATTCTTTACTAATCTTTCTAATCTTTTTTTGGATATATAATCCAAACGTTTATTCTACAAGTAAGCAGAATTTTTAATTAGTAAACTACGCTTAATACCAAAATTATGATGCATGGTGAGAAGGGATTCAACAAAAAAATTGTTTAGTTTCAATTTATATAAACCATCAATAAATACTCCAGAACCAATAAATAAAGTATTCTTATATAAACTAAAACAACTATGTCCAAACCTAAAATTAAACCCAGAAATATCAAGTTTTGAAAGAGAAACTAAGTTCCTAAAAATTGAAGATGCATAAGCTGTCTGTAATAGATCCAAATGATAGTCAGTATCCAAGATCAAACGATAAGTGCCTATGCCTTCAATTGGAACCTTCATACGATTTTTCATGATCATGAAGTCTTCAGTTGAATTTGTGATTTGGATTGAAAGAAATCCCTGCATCAAATTAGAAACATGAGTGGTAGCATTAGAATCAAGCCACCAAATATTATTAGAAACTTCAGTTAAGTTTGATTCAAAACATACAAAGATATTAGATTTACCTTTCTTTTCGAACTAAGCTTTTTGTTTGAAGCAATCTTTCTGATAATGTCCAACATTTTTACAGAAATGGCATCTATCCAGCTTTTGCTCTTTTTTATCAGCCTGAAGACCTTTAGCTGGCATTTTTTTTTCTTCTCGAGCTGTTGGCTTTCTTCTTATATCCTTTACCAGCTTTTTGATTTATAGGGTTAATGAAATGACTTCCTTATTTTTTTAGTCTTATTTCCTTCTGAATAAGCATACTGAACAATTCATTGACATCTCACTTATCTTTAACAGTATTATAATTAATGTGAAAAGGTTCATACTCAGAAGGTAGTGAATTCAGAATGAATTGCACTAAAAAGAAGTCATCAATAGTCATTCCTAATGTCTTTAATTTTGCTGCAATATTAGTCATCTCTATAATATGATTTTGCATACTCCACTATCCATCAAATTTCATGATCATGAATTCTGCCATTAATATACCAACAAGTGACTTATCTATAGAACGAAAACGCTCTTCCAAAAGCTTTAAATATTCTTTCGCACTCTCTGTTTGTGGAATAGTGCTCTTAATATTGTTGGCAGTAGTCATTCGCATGAACATAAGGCTTAATCTGTTAGATTATTTCCATACTTTATGGTGTAACTTCTCTTTCTTACTGCTGAAATCCGTAGACCAGTAGGTTTATTTTTTAAGAGTGCTAAGTCAAGATCCAATACACCTAAGTGAAAACTGACTTATTTACACCATTCAGAGAACTTCAAACTATTAAATATGGTAATAGATGAAGTATGCGAATGAAGAGAAACAGCTGCAAAAATAATACATAAATGGTTAAACTAATTCCATCATGGATTCAGATAATTAACAATAAAAGCATATTGTAATTCTCCTTTGGGTAGATATTACAACATACTATCATAATTTAATACCATTAATAATTTTATAATAGATAATTAAATATTTCTAACCAAACATACCTGTTAATTTTGGATATACAAATATATTTGATCAAAGAATGTTAATTTACCTCTGTCATACTCACAATTCATGGAATAACGATTCACCTTTGGATAAATTCTGAAGTTCCAATGAATAGTGAACATCATTTTATCCATTGAACTTTTTATTAATAGGCATTTAATTATGGATAAATGATTAGCTTATGCATGATAATTTTTTTTAAACATTCTAGTTTGGCCACTTTGGTGACTAACAAACTATACATAAGATCATGCATATAAATAATAATTAGATTTTTAAATACAAATTAAACATTCTAATTTAGCCACTTTGGTGACTAACAAACTATACATAAACATAAGAACATGCATATAAACATTAATTAAAATTTCATCAATAATTGCCCTAAGATCTTTGTTAAACAAAAGTTTAAAACAAACTTAATGGATCATCAAAGAATAAAACAATCATTTAGGGATTAAAAAGAAAATTTTTAGGGGTTGTTCCATAATTTTAAAATTTTTAGGGGCTAATTTGCAAAAGGATCCATAACTGTAATTGGATCCTTTTATAATTTAAACTTCATTGAGGGCTTAATTGCAAAAACCCTAAATCCAATTTAAATAGGCCCAATTTGGTTAGACTTGACTCAACCAAATTAAACATTAATGGGTTTCTACTTAATGGATATGGTTCAAATCCGAACCCAAAAATCCGATAACCTGGTTTTATTAAATAGGTGAATAATGGATTCGATTTTCAGGTTTAGACCCAAAACCCAAACCCCATTAGGGCTTATCCTCTTCTTCCTCATGAGAATAAGGGTTTTCCATGCCACAAGGCGGTCGATCGATCGTCCAAATTCCTTCTCGACCACCAGCCATCGCCCTGCACAGCGTCTCCCTATCTTCCGCCACCACCGCATCAGATGACCGTGGGCGAGAGGCCGCGACTGCAGACTGCATCACCGCCGCCGCCTTTGCCCCACCTTGTCTGGCCCCTTCTCCTTCCGCCAGTCCATCTTCTAGATCGGATAGGGACCAATCCCGGCTCCCACCGTGGGTGTCGGCCGACACAGCCAGCCCCAAAAACCCATCCTCTCCATCTTTTTTGTTGTTGTTATTGTTGTTGCCGAAAATAGCTCGTTGGTCTTGCCATCAACCCATCCTCATGGCTTGGCTAGCAAATAAAATCCAACCATCCTGATTTGGCCTGCCGCTAACACAGCGCTGATTGGACTTCCATTGAATCTTCAATTTCGCATGAGGATGATCGAACTTTCGTCAGTCAAATTGGCCGCATCCTAGTTTGCTGGCAAAGTGTTCTCCAGCAACAAACCAATAAAAAAGAGCGGTGAATTCATCGTTATATATTTATTTATTTATACCATCATAAAACTTTAATTTATAAAATCTTAAAAATAAATAAATAAATAAATTTTGTTTTATGAAGATCATAAAAAGTAGGCTCTAATATCACATATAAACATATATTTTGATATGTTCTAGAGCATGCTTTAATCAAGAACAACATAAATTCAGTATTATAAAGAGAGCTTCCATAATCTTTAGAAACATACCTGATACGGAAGAAAAAAATATCTTTCTATCTGAAAAAAATTAATTTCTCTCTCTTCTTCCATTCTTTATGCCATAGCAACAATGATGGATTTTACGTCATATTTATAGATAGGGATAGGATCTCTATTTATAAACTTTTATTGATACTCCAATCAAGTAACCGGATGAGACTTGAATTCTATTTAAATTTGGATTGATCATTATCCAAATTTAAATAATAAAGTTTATGATAAATCGGTCACTTAATCGGGACATATTCTAACACTTCTTTCGTGCGGTTTGAGCCATAAATGCTTGACATTTCATAGGTTTGTACTTCAGATTGTTAGGATCTAATAAGAAGATTTAAGGGGAGATTATGGTTTTTATAGATTGAGACATCCAACCAATCTTTGTACTTCGGCTGAAGTAGATTATGAAATCATGATTTGTAGCCTTCTTGACATATTTAATTTGAGATTTATGAATTACAAATTTTTATTTAAGAAAGTAAACTGTTGTTGACTGAGGTATTGATATCATTAATTAACATAATGAAAATTATTATATTGTATTGGCCAAGATAATGAGAGCTAAGATTTTATACATATATCATGTTGGATCAACTCTTGGTACTAAAACAAATTGAGATTATGGTTGAGATGAAAACTTTGGGAAAGAACCTTGAGCTTTTTAAGCTTGTCTGTAATGAGACTAAGAGGCCATTTGGTTGGAGGTAATTTGGTATGAAAAAATGATTTTCATGTTAGATTATCATATTTGGTATAAAAAGTAGAAGAGAGAGATGGTAAAAAAATTGATGGATCCCATGCTTATTTTTGAGAAAGAGATGGTAAAACAAATACTATGGGAGGGTTGGTATATAATAAATTGCTGAGTGGTGGTAATTCATGTTTGATAAAAATATCCTTAATAAAGCTGCATATATAATTATTGACTTTATTTTAATGTCCTTCAAATTTTATTCAATAAAAAGCTTTTGTAAAAAAATTAAGATGGAGATGACATTATGAAAAGGATTATATGATTATAGTTATCATATAAAAATTAATTAAAGATGATAATACTATTTTAATATTAAAAAATTATTTTATATTAAATAATATATTTATAAATTTTACCATATTTTTATGTAAAATTACCTCCAACCAAACATAATGATTTTTTTTTGGAGTTGTTGGGGATAAATCCCGCTCCTGCCGAAGCCCGGCCCGACGCTCAGCCCAATGTAACCAGTAGCCGCTGAAGAGCTTCAGCGCCGGGCGCCAGGCCGAACTCCCCTGCACCAAGGTCCGGGCCGAACTGCCTAGAGGCCGAACTCCCCTGCGCCAAGGTCCGGGCCGAACTGCCTAGAGGCCGAATTCCCACCGCCAGCCGAACTCCTTCGGACTTCCCACGGCCGAGCTCCTTCGGACCGACCCCAGGCGAGCCCATGCAGCCGAACTCCTTGGACCCCACGGCCGAACTCCTTCGGACCGACCCCAGGCGAGCCCATGCAGTCGAACTCCTTCGGACCGACCCCAGGCGAGCCCATGCAGCCGAACTCCTTCGGACTTCCCACGGTCGAACTCCTTCGGACCGACCCCAGGCGAGCCCATGCAGCCGAACTCCTTCGGACCGACCCCAGGCGAGCCCATGCAGCCGAACTCCTTCGGACTTCCCACGGCCGAACTCCTTCGGACCGACCCCAGGCGAGCCCATGCAGCCGAACTCCTTCGGACTTCCCACGGCCGAACTCCTTCGGACCGACCCCAGGCGAGCCCATGCAGCCGAACTCCTTCGGACCGACCCCAGGCGAGCCCATGCAGCCGAACTCCTTCGGGACTTCCCACGGCCGAACTCCTTCGGACCGACCCCAGGCGAGCCCATGCAGCCGAACTCCTTCGGACTTCCCACGGCCGAACTCCTTCGGACCGACCCCAGGCGAGCCCATGCAGCCGAACTTCCTTCGGACCCCACGGCCGAACTCCTTCGGACCGACTTCAGGCGAGCCCAAGTGGCCGAACCCCTTCGGACCGACCCTAGGCGACCGAACTCCTCAGCGAGCCCTGGCCGAACCAACTAGCAACCGAAGTCCTTCAACTGGCCAGCCGAGCTTCTTCGGGCCTCTCAGCGGTCGAACTCCTCGGCAACCGTCCCGCGGCCGAACTCTACAGATGGCCGACCCTTCAGCCAGACGAACTCCCCCAGCTTCCCCCTCGGCCGAACTCTGTTACAAGTCCGAACTCCATTGGACGAACTGTCGCCTGCAGCAAGACCGGACGGCGCCTTCCTCTCCGTACCGGACTCCATGCGGCCGACGACTCGCCAGTATGGCTCCCACGATCTACCGGACGATGCCTTCCTCTCCGTACCGAACTCCATGCGGCCCACGGTTCGCCGGTATGGCTCCCACGATCTACCGGACGACGCCTTCCTCTCCGTACCGGACTCCATGCGGCCCACGACTCGCCGGTATGGCTCCCACGATCTACCGGACGACGCCTTCCTTCTCCGTACCAAACTCCATGCTGCCCGACGACTCTCTGCCAGACGGCACAGCCGTCACCATCAACTAAGCTCCGCTATAAAAGGACCCCTCCCGACATACTAAGGCTAAGCTCTCTGAACTCTCGACTCTCTAAGCGATCCTCCACATCTCTAAGCTCCGGAACTCATTCCGAGCACTCCATTACTGTTGGCCGAAAACTAACTTGACCGTCGGAGGGTCCTGCCGGAGCCGCCACCCCACCGATTCCGGACGGGACTTCGTTTTGCAGGTCCCCGGCGGCGCCCAGCGGCCTCGATTGCGGCGACCTCCGACGGCGACGGATTTCTGCACCAACAGATTGGCGCTAGAAGGAGGGCCTGAACCTTCGAGGTTCCCTTGTTCTTAAAGGAGTGCTCGGCGACCCTTCTCTTCCCTCTCCAGAGATCTTCCTTTTCTCTTTCGAAGAGAAAACGCCACCAGGAGAGCTTCCGCACGGCGTTCGGTGGCCTCTGCGACCCGATCCCGTCCAGGCCCGTCTGCTCCTGCTTCAGCCCCGGCGGCCTAGGTTCCACCTGAACCCGCGGTGGATGTGAAGCAGTTCGGCCTGCTTGACCGACAGATCCGTGGCCGTGGCCTCACGAAGGCGTTGCACGCTTTACAGCAGCCTCCGGTAGCGACTCCACCAGCAAGCCCGCCATGAGGGCGTGAGAAATCAGCCTTAAGGAAGAGCCCAATCGCCCCGAAGAGAGAAACAGAGAGCAGAAGTTCCCCGCCGAAGCGGAAAGAAGTTCGGCTCGGAGAAAAGCCGGGCTCCCCCAAAGCTCGGCATCAAGGTAAAATGAAGCTCGGTGGAAAGCCGAACTCCTCAACTCAACCTCCAAAATAAAGGCGCCGGCAAGGAGGAACGAAGCCCCCCTCCCAGAAGGTTCCGCAACTACGACCCGCTCCTCTAACTCGAATTCTCGGCAAAGTTAAGAGCCAACCGCCAAGACCTGAAGGACTACGGCCTCTCCAAACATGCGCGATCAAGAAGAAAGATCGGCTATAGGCACTGCCGTAACCGGAAAAGACAAGAAGGTTGGCCGTCCCGCGGCGTCATCAACGCCACCCCGGGGAGGAGCTAGGAGCTAGCTACATCGGTGATTGTCATCCCCAGCGATAAAGTCAAGAGAAGCATGGTCCAAATTATGAAGGCCGCATGAGATAGAGGAGGTCGTCTGGACGGAACTTGCTGCTCGAGGGAGCTCCGAGGAACAACGCCCCGTCGACCCCTCAACGAGAGCGCGCTGTCCACGATTTCCCTTCGGTAAAATTCTCCCCTCTGCATAATATTATTTCTGGATGCGAAAACTATGCGATGACAGGAGAGCAGCAGTCAATAATCCCGCGTTAGGAACAGAGGAGAACCTCGTCCTAACGCGAGCAACAAGCTCGGCGCAGAGATAAGATCTCCCCCGAGCGCGCACCTCGGCCGCAGGAATAAGATCTCCCGAGAGAACCTCGCCCGAGAGATAGATCTCCCCCGGCGCGCAGCATCAACCTCGCTAGAGATAAGATCTCCCGAGCGACCGTTGAACCCTCGGCTAGAGATAAGATCTCTCCCGATCGACCGTTGACAACCTCGGTTAGGAACAGGAGGAGAACCTCGTCCTAACGCGAGCATCAACCTCGGCTAGAGATAAGATCTCTCCCGAGCGACCGTTGACAACCTCGGCTAGAGATAAGATCTCTCCGAGCGACCGTGACAACCTCGCTAGAAGATAAAATCTCTCCCGAGGACCGTGAACAAACCTGTTAGGAACAGGAGGAGAACCTCGTCCTAACGTGAGCATCAACCTCGGCTAGAGATAAGATCTCTCCCGAGCGACCGTTGACAACCTCGGCTAGAGATAAGATCTCTCTCCGAGCGACCGTGAACAACCTCGGTTAGGAATAGGAGGAGAACCTCGTCCTAACGCGAGCATCAACCTCGGCTAGAGATAAGATCTCTCCCGAGCGACCGTTGAGACAACCTCGGCTAGAGATAAGATCTCTCCCGAGCGACCGTGAACAACCTCGGTTAGGAACAGGAGAGAACCTCGTCCTAACGTGAGCACCAACTCGGCTAGAGATAAGATCTCTCCCGAGCGACCGTTGACAACCTCGGCTAGAGATAAGATCTCTCCCGAGCGACCGTTGACAACCTCGGCTAGAGATAAGATCTCTCCCGAGCGACCGTGAACAACCTCGATTAGGAACAGGAGGAGAACCTCGTCCTAACGCGAGCATCAACCTCGGCTAGAGATAAGATCTCTCCCGAGCGACCGTTGACAACCTCGGCTAGAGATAAGATCTCTCCCGAGCGATCGTGAACAACCTCAGTTAGGAACAGGAGGAGAACCTCGTCCTAACGCGAGCACCAACCTCAGCTAGAGATAAGATCTCTCCCGAGCGACCGTTGACAACCTCGGCTAGAGATAAGATCTCTCCCGAGCGACCGAACCAACCTCGGCTAGAGATAAGATCTCTCCCGAGCGACCGTGAACAACCTCGGTTAGGAACAGGAGGAGAACCTCGTCCTAACGCGAGCGCGCACCTCGGCTGCAGGAGATAAGATCTCCCCCGAGAGAAGCTCGGCCGCGGGAGATAAGATCTCCCCCGAGCGCGCACCTCGGCTGCAGGAGATAAGATCTCCCCCGAGGGAAGCTCGGCCGCAGAAGATAAGATCTCCCCCGAGCACGTGCACAACCTCGGCTAGAGATAAGATCTCTCCCGAGCGACCGTTGACAACCTCGGCTAGAGATAAGATCTCTCCCGAGCGACCGTGAACAACCTCGGTTAGGAACAGGAGGAGAACCTCGTCCTAACGCGAGCACCAACCTCGGCTAGAGATAAGATCTCTCCCGAGCGACCGTTGACAACCTCGGCTAGAGATAAGATCTCTCCCGAGCGACCGTGAACAACCTCGGTTAGGAACAGGAGGAGAACCTCGTCCTAACACGAGCACCAACCTCGGCTAGAGATAAGATCTCTCCCAAGCGACCGTTGACAACCTCGGCAGGAGATAAGATCTCCCCCGAGCGCGCACTTCAACCTCGCTGCAAGAGAGGAGGTCTCCCTCGAGTCGACTTCGACTGATGAAGACAACGTCGCCCCCGAGGAGCTCAAATCCGACCCCGACCGTAGGAGGCGAGATTTACTTCGGCTTCAACATCAGCTGCATCGACTTTAGTTGGAAACGAGTTCCATTTCAACTCCAAACATCGACTGAAGATGAGGTCCCCCCAAGCCTCAGCTTCAACTTCAGCGACAATATTGGCTGGAGATGAGACCTCCCCCGAGCTTCAGCTGCAACAAATGCGGAGCCTGAAAGAAGACTTCGGCAGTCGCCTGTTTTGGTACTCCCTTCCTTCAATTTTTGAACTCGGGAGTGGGGGGGCTACTGTTGGGGATAAATCCCGCTCCTGCCGAAGCCCGGCCCGACGCTCAGCCCAATGTAACCAGTAGCCGCTGAAGAGCTTCAGCGCCGGGCGCCAGGCCGAACTCCCCTGCACCAAGGTCCGGGCCGAACTGCCTAGAGGCCGAACTCCCCTGCGCCAAGGTCCGGGCCGAACTGCCTAGAGGCCGAACTCCCACCGCCAGCCGAACTCCTTCGGACTTCCCACGGCCGAGCTCCTTCGGACCGACCCCAGGCGAGCCCATGCAGCCGAACTCCTCGGACCCCACGGCCGAACTCCTTCGGACCGACCCCAGGCGAGCCCATGCAGCCGAACTCCTTCGGACCGACCCCAGGCGAGCCCATGCAGCCGAACTCCTTCGGAATCCCACGGCCGAACTCCTTCGGACCGACCCCAGGCGAGCCCATGCAGCCGAACTCCTTCGGACCGACCCCAGGCGAGCCCATGCAGCCGAACTCCTTCGGACTTCCCACGGCCGAACTCCTTCGGACCGACCCCAGGCGAGCCCATGCAGCCGAACTCCTTCGGAACTTCCCACGGCCGAACTCCTTCGGACCGACCCCAGGCGAGCCCATGCAGCCGAACTCCTTCGGACCGACCCCAGGCGAGCCCATGCAGCCGAACTCCTTCGGACTTCCCACGGCCGAACTCCTTCGGACCGACCCCAGGCGAGCCCATGCAGCCGAACTCCTTCGGACTTCCCACGGCCGAACTCCTTCGGACCGAACCTTCGGCGACCCCAGCCGAACCGAGCCCATGCAGCCTCTCCCACGGCCGAACTCCGACCGAACGACTTCGGCGGCCCGAAGCCGTGAGCCGAACCCCTTCGGACCGACCCTAGGCGACCGAACTCCTCAGCGAGCCCTGGCCGAACCAACTAGCAACCGAAGTCCTTCAACTGGCCAGCCGAGCTTCTTCGGGCCTCTCAGCGGTCGAACTCCTCGGCAACCGTCCCGCGGCCGAACTCTACAGATGGCCGACCCTTCAGCCAGACGAACTCCCCCAGCTTCCCCCTCGGCCGAACTCTGTTACAAGTCCGAACTCCATTGGACGAACTGTCGCCTGCAGCAAGACCGGACGGCGCCTTCCTCTCCGTACCGGACTCCATGCGGCCGACGACTCGCCAGTATGGCTCCCACGATCTACCGGACGACGCCTTCCTCTCCGTACCGGACTCCATGCGGCCCACGGTTCGCCGGTATGGCTCCCACGATCTACCGGACGACGCCTTCCTCTCCGTACCGGACTCCATGCGGCCCACGACTCGCCGGTATGGCTCCCACGATCTACCGGACGACGCCTTCTTCTCCGTACCAAACTCCATGCTGCCCGACGACTCTCTGCCAGACGGCACAGCCGTCACCATCAACTAAGCTCCGCTATAAAAGGACCCCTCCCGACATACTAAGGCTAAGCTCTCTGAACTCTCGACTCTTTAAGCTCTCCTCCACATCTCTAAGCTCCGGAACTCATTCCGAGCACTCCATTACTGTTGGCCGGAAACTAACTTGACCGTCGGAGGGTCCTGCCGGAGCCGCCACCCCACCGGTTCCGGACGGGACTTCGTTTTGCAGGTCCCCGGCGGCGCCCAGCGGCCTCGATTGCGGCGACCTCCGGCGGCGACGGATTTCTGCACCAACAGAAGTCATTTTTCGAAATAATTTTTTCACTAACCAAATATAGTAAATTTTTTTTCTCTGCAATTATTTTGTTGAATAAATTATTTTTATGAATTATCATATTATCCCGTAATCTGACATACCCCAACGAAACATATCCTAAGATCACATTATGGTCCTGGTGGTAGCCATAATGGTACAACAAACTTCAATGAACCTTGCACATACACAAATACATACATGCATGTATACAAATACATGCATTTACATACATACATATATGATAGGTGCAATTAAGCATCTTGTCCATTTTTCACGTATTGATTCAGGAGGTTCATGTAACTCACTTGGACCAAACTGGCTACTTCAAATAGGTCCGAATAAACTTCAGGAGCAAGATTCCCTGCATCCAAGACTTAATAAAGCACCAAAATTTTTAAAAGTCATAACTTCTAATGCAGGAACAAATTGGTGATGCAACCGAAAAAAATTAATATAAGAGTTAATGTCTAGCTTCTACTCCAATTAAAAAGTTTCTAAGGTATTTTTGTTATTTTTAGAATTTATATTCTCTTTTAGTAGAAGATAAATCTAATGTGATCCAAGCTGGAATTCACTAGCATTTTTTTTTAAAAAAAATCTCTTTTAAATAGGAGAGGAATCCAACTTAAACAAAATGAATTGAACCTTTATAAAACATTTGAAAGTTTGCATCTTCTTCTTTTTTGGCTAAAAGAAGAATTGAACTAAAACAAAGATACCGCTTGCATAAATAAAAGGCATATGCTATGATTTGGGAAAGAAAACAAAGAAAAGGAAAGTTAAGAGCGCATTCTATATTCTACCACTAGAATACAATAGAGGAAATGAAAGCAAAAATCATAGGCTCTATTTTCAATCCATATTATATACTATAATTTGTGGATCATGAAAACTTAATAGAATTAAAAGGTTTATAGCATTGCTTTTTAAAATTTTTATTATTTATTATTTTATTTAAGAGATTCAAATTTAATATACCGAAGGAATTCCCTCATTCTTCATGGTTGGATCACATTCACTTTGGACCTCTGGTATCCATGGAGGCACTTGCAATAAAAATAAAATTTTCTGAATAGATGGCTCTCATTATTTTATAAAATTCTTGTTACGACAAATTACATGCTACAGTGTGATATGATTTAGGTCCAAGACGTGTTTTATTCTAATCACGACCTTAAAAATCACAAACCGGTCCGACCCATACCGCGTCAGGTTCAGAGCACTTTCACACCGCAACCCATCGGGAAGAGCTAAAAGGAAACTTCCGCGTGCAACCCCTCTCAACGGCTAGTTTTTAGTAAGAAAATCCTTCCCCCAATCCGAATTTAGGGAAAAGTGATATCCAGATATACACGCCCTCGGCCTCCAACGGTCATATTACCGTTGGGGGACCCCGATTCAAATCTTTTAAAAACCCCTGCACCGTTTCTTCCACCCCTCACCTATTCCTTCTTCGTTCCTTTCTCCTCCTCTCTCTCTCCCCCCCCCTCCCCCCATCTCCATCAGGCCCGAAGTCTCCTTCCCTTCCAAAGCTCCCGAGCACCGGCGAGACTCCGGCCAAACCGTTCAGGATTCCTGCGCTTTCTGGTGAGGAAGAACCCATTAGATCCCTCGTTTGCTTAGCTCTTTTTCTCCAATGATCCTCCTTTCTCTCCAAGAATCTGAAATTCTTCTGCTTTTCTGATGCCTTTTCTCTTACTTTTGCATGAAATAGTTTTGTTTTTCAGGTGCCCTCTTTCTCCCGGCAATGGAAACCCCATCATCCACGAGAAGGATCACAAGATCTCAGGCCTCTGCTGCCTCTCGTAAGCAAAATCCTTCTATTGTAGGGGAGACCGTTCTCATTATCATCTCATCCTTTTGTTATACGACTGACTGGATTCTTGTTGCTTCCCTCTTTTCTAAATGCAGAGAAGAACAAGCAAGAAGATGCCCTTTCAAGATCAAGAAACGGTGAGCGTCCGGCACTGGTCGATATCACGAACGATTCTCCTATCGTAGGACTTGCAACGGGAAGCCTGGTCGAGAAGACTCCTTCGTCTTCGGTGGTCAAGAACAGCGTTCGGGCCAAACGGACTCCTGGGTCCGGCGAGGCGTTGCTCAGGGGCCAGGTGAAGACACTCCTGCAGAAGGTGGAGGAAGGGGTTGTGCTTGTCAATAAGCTTCCTTCGGGGCATTCGACATTCCTTTTAGGCCTTCCGAATTCACCAGCGCAGCTTCTTGCTCCCACGCCAGCCAACACGCCTAACATCCCTAACATGTCAGGCTTGGAAGAAGGTGTTCTGATCGATGCTACGATGCCTTGTGTTACTGAAGATATCACAAATCCTCAGCAGGTCTCCATAATGTTCTCTTTTTCTGTTTCTTTTTCGCTTTTCCTAACTTTCCTCTCCTGTCCAAGCTTCCCTGGAGCATTTCTTTTCTTACTTGTTATTCTGAAGATTACTGTTCCGAGTATTATTGTATTGCATTCTTTTATGTTTTATTTTTGATTTTATTACATGACTTGGTTTTCAGAAATTCAAGCCTCTCCTTTAGTTGCTTCCCTTTAGGCCTAGATGGGCTACTCAAATTCTAACAAAATTCTACATGGTTGTTATTTTGCAAATTTTCCTAGAACCTTATTCTTCCAGTTTCTCATTTCATATGCTTGTGGATTTGCTTTGTCTGTTATCCTCTCAAACTAATCGCTTATGTCTATCATTCATCTTCATCAGATCTTAAATATGCTTTAAAATTTACTCAGGTTGTTGCACATCTCAAACCAATTGCAACTATTGTTTATCATTTCATCCATATCAAATTTTATCTAGGCTTTAATGTTCCTTCAATATATATATATATATTGGTGAACCCCTTCATCATATTAGTCAACTGGTTATATGTTTTTAAATTTCTCAGGCTGTTGCGTCTCTGCAACGAGAGAAATCTCTCCCTTGTCAAGAATGTCTGATAAACCGAGCATTGCTATTTGATGACTCTCCTGGGAAATCAGAAACGTCTGATGCCTCAACAATCTCTTCATCTCTGACTTACCAAGGAAGTGAAAGCGGCTACGCAGAGAAGTCCACTGAAGATAACTCCTCTACGTGGTCCCTTCAAGTCAATGCAAGTATCCAAGAGGATGATGAAGATATCGCTGAAGATGTAGAAGAAGTCTATTATGAGGAAGCTGAAGACGAAGAAGAAGAAGATGAGCTTTTTAACGATTTGTGTGCAGGTCTGAGCAAGATGTCAGTACAGGATAAGGTGGGATTGCCTGAGTGCACCGGGAAGCACACGCGTTTCATCTACGACAGCGATGACGAGATTGTAGGTGATGAGGAAGTTGCTGATGAGAAGGCTGTTTCACCAAGCGCGTTGGTATTGAGGGGACTGCCCGCACCTGAGGGGAAGCACCTGCGCTTCCCAGAGGAAGAAGATGAAGTTTGAAAAAGACCCATGACCCATGGCGGCGGGCGCATCTTGGAGTTGTCTTGATGACCATCTCTTGTTTTATTTCCTACCGTTTCATATTCCAATTTCATTTTTATTTTAGTATTCATTTTTTTTTCATCAAAAAACTGGTGCAAAACAAATGCAGTTCATTTGTTCTAATAAAGCAGCATTTTGACGGTTCATATCTTGGTTTGGAAACATATATCTCTGGCAAGCACGATCTTTGATGGGAAGAAAAGAAAGCTTAAGACAATATGAAGTGACAGTTGCATAACATGATTTCGCAAGCGATGTTTTCCTTCCCGATTTCTGTCTTGCAGTTTTCTTGATCAGTAATCACAGGTGTCATTTCAATTTGCCATCTTCTTCTGAATATAAGGTGGTGAGTTCACGGTGCTAATCTCTCCCGTTTTAGAATCCAGTAACCCCACGACCATAATTCCCAGGCCGCTCACCGAGGGCTCCAACTACAAGAGAATCTGCTTGCTGTGTTTATATGATTGCACATGACTGGATACGGTTGGAATGATTGGTTGATTAATACAATTTGATAAAAGCAATTTTATAGTTTCAAATGATATAAACACAAGTCATATGATACCACCGTTGCTGGTTCCAAGCCTGAATGGGAAAGATGAAGGGTTTGAGCAGCTACCACCTTGGATACGTCAAGCCATGACTAGTTAAACCACTGCAGCAGGTATAGGACTCATCTTGGATTCTGGATCTTCCAAGTTTCAACGGCTTCCATCGAAAAGACGTCCATACAAGTTTCCAAGGCATGGGCAATAGACGCTGATTATAAACTCCAATCCGGCAAGCTTCTTTTTCCAAGTTGGACACGAGTACTACGTTCAATGTGCAGACCTCTTCATCATAACTACCACAATACTAAACCACATCATGCATCATCGCAATAATCAACGATAACTTTCACCATTAATCTCGAGCAAGACGAGAACTAATTCCTTCTGTCGACTTTCAGGAAAAAGAATTCACTCAGTTCAATGGCTAAGAAACAGCTTGCTTATTTTTCTGGTAAGAGCGGAAGGGGATTGTATATGGAAATGCGGAACTTGAGGTTCAAGCAATGTAACAACCAATCAGTACGTCTACAAAAAATAGGCTTTCCCTGGGAAAATCAAATGCGGAAAACAAAATAATCAAACATTTAAACAGAAACTCGATGATTACAAAAACGCACTCATTCAAGAACCCTCACTTATTTTGCAAGATATATGAACAGATATCATACAAAAGCTTGAACAATTTCAGGCTTTACAAGTAAATGAATGGAACTCAGTTTTGCAAAAATCTGTACATTATGTACGGTATGACAAAGCAACTATATGGTGTATGATGTTGATTGGTTGGGGTAGTATCAGCAATAGCATGAATTTCTCTATATCGGCCCATGGTTCCGCTTTCCATTAGAATTTGTAGCAGCAGCAGTAGAGGGGAGCCTCACCAGAGCAGGCTGTGATGGTGGAGCAGTAAGAGCATATGTGAGTCTTGATGATGAGCTTTCAATAAGTCCCGCAACCCCAGCAGCAGCAGATTGAGCATTTGAAGGAAGGAAAAGGTCATGCTTCTGATCTTTATAAGCACTCCATACCTATCAAAGATGACAAACATTTTTTCAGCAATGCAATTGCACAATAAGCATGACACTTTCTCGAGATGACAGACATGCTTTCCCTAGAGCAGGTTGGAAGCATAGAACAACTCTCAAGATGGCTTCGAGAACCAAGCTGCACCATCTCACTGGCTGTTAATATTAACCATTCAGTAGATTATGCTAACTTGCCTATTTTTGTAGCTTATACAAGTTGGCGAGCTGGAAAGTTAATCCATGCAAAAACAAAGGCTTAGGGCCCGCTTGCATGCCTAATTAAGATGTTCCTTGGTTAAACCCATCAGACAATGGTAATTGGGAGGATGAGTAGAGGGTGGGAAAGATGAGATTAGTTCAAGTGGGAAGCCTAGCAGACAATCCATAATTTTAGGATAACACATTCAAGCTATGTCCTACTCCAATAGAAACGCGGATTAACAGTTTCCTTGGGGCTTATTTGGATTTTCCTTCAGGATTGGGCTCAAAATTCTGCAAAAACCAGGTCTGGCCCATCTAGCACATATCTTCTAAACTATGTGCATAGATTATGTCTAGTATTATATAATATGAGGCTTGGCCCAGCTCACATCAACTAGACCACTTCCAGTCCATTCCTGTAGGATAGAAAAAAGATCCAGTAAGGTCATTTTTATCCTCTCTATGGGATTCGGGCCAGCCCACTTTGAAAAAATTATTTCGAATACTGTGAATATTGGTCTGGCCTGGCCTATCGTCTAATGAATCCTATTGGATTGCACAGGATTATCCAAACAGGCTCTTAATCAGGAAAAATTCCTTTTCCCCACTGTTAAGATCTTCTGGGCACCAACCAAAAAAGAACATTCCCTGGATAACCTCTAAAGGAATCTAAACAGGCCCAGATTGTCATAGATCATGTGCATACTCTACTTTACCATCAGAAAGTTAAATGACATAATACACATTAAACATGAATATTAAACATTTCACCTAAAAAATAATTTTCACTGTTGCAGAATCTTTGGTTCTCTCAGATATTGATTTTATTTGGAATAATATTCTTCATATATACACCCACTAAACTTGGCCTCTAATGCATCGATTAATATTTTTGCCTCCTTGAAACTGCCCACCATGGACCAACTTGGTTCCCCCCATACTTGTAACTCAGTAAAAAGAATGATCAGACACAAATAAAGCGCATTAAGGAGCCATATCCCAAATTCAGAAATTGAGTTTAAATTAAAACAAATAATTCCAAAAAAGAAATATCGGCAAATAAGACATTCAATTGATTTGATATGTCAGAGAGAACATTACATTATCAAAAGGTTGAAGAGACAAATTTAAGAGTATCAATATGAATTCTGTTGCATTATGGCCTTATAAGTGTTTGCATCAACACATACTCAACTAATAGAAACTACCGTTCTTTTCTGGAGGAACCTATTTTGTCGCTGCCTGTTGTACAGGACTATAAAAAAAATTTTAAAAAAAAACTACATGAACGCTTTCAGAATTAAGAGAATCAATAAATTCATTAGAAAGATATGAAAATCCTCCTCAGCAAAGCAAGTAGGCAGATTGGCATAAAATGCAATTATTAAAATCCATAAAAAAATAAATTTAGTGGAAATAAATTGACAAACTTACATCAGAAGAATTCAATATGTCACGAACTTTAGCACAATGGGCACCCTCAGTTGCAAATGCATGCAACACCTGGATCAAAATAATAACAATGGTAACCTATTGAAGAATTAATTATCATATCACACGTAATGCCTCACAAATAATAAAAGACATTTAATCGCGCAAGACTCAGATATATCTGCACAAGAAAGACTCAAATGATGCAGAAGAGGGCAAAGCATCATCCGGAAAAGATAAATGCACCCAAAAAAGATTTTCTGCTTCAATACGTTATACGTATTTCCCAAATTTACAAGAAAGAAATGCAACTTATAAACACCTATCACCCAAAGTTGTTTTTAGATTAGTTCTACCATTGCTCTGTAATGGATAAAAAAGAAATTAATTCCACGAAACCAAATTTAGACTCTGAAACAGATGAATATAAACAGTCAATAGGGCTCATGCTACTAAATCAAGTATTCACCCTACGTATGAATACAGACAAGAAGAAATGTTGACCTTCTCTTCAGTAGTTTCAGACAACCTTTTGTCAACAACTTCCTGACAAGTTGGGATGCCTTTTTACCAAAGCTGGTGAAATGCTGAACTTAAGTAGATCTCTGTCACCCTTTCAACTTCTCTGCTACTTCACATATCTTATATTAAACAAGCACTGAACTTTCTGTTGAATTAGAGAAATCCAAGAAATCTGTATTTTGATTATTCTTAGCTTCCATTTGTGAATTAAAATCGGAATAGTCTTGCATAATTTTGACTTATTTACAGGACATATTATTCAACTTTCTGCGCATAATACCCTACCATGGTGCACATAATTCAGCCATTATCACAGAAAATTATCTAGAAGTTTTTGAACCAGCACAAGAAGTTGTCCATTAAAATCTCTGATAATAAAACATGATCCAGCATTATGTCTATTAATCAGAGTTTTCTAACAAATATGGTCACTGAACTTTTTCCATACTCTTGGTAATACAGCACCACCCTTCCAGCTCTTGGGAGACCATCATGCTTCAATCTCTGGTATCCTCCACATGAATCTGAACTTCCATTCATCATTAAGGATTAAAATATTCATCACTGGGGAGCTCGCATGTTTTGTACCCTATCTTCTTGTGAATATATTTCATGGACAGTGGCATTGCTTGAAATTACTATCAAATATAAGTCTGCCCTCTTCTATCATTTTTCGTCTCAATTTCTAACAACCTTACCTGTGATTCATGTCTAAACTTTCTTTAGTTGTCAGCATCCACTCATTTTAAACATACTTCATAAAAGTGCATATGTTCTTTCAATTCTACATTTCTGCAAATATGATCAAAGAAACTTATAAACTTCAAAGAATCAATTTCAGACATAACTGGTTTAAAAAAGGATACAAATTTACTTGCTTGAGATCTAATAAGACTTAAGGTGTGAAATTAATATGAATATTAATGGTGGTTATATTTTCTATTTGAAAATGTGGTTAAAAGTTTCTCTAGAGATGTTGGGGTGTGTGTGTGTGTGTGTGTGTGTGTGTGTTGTGGTGGTGGTGGTGGGGAGGGTGCAGCGGAGGTGCAGAGGAGGGGTGCATGGGGAGGGGAAGAAAACCCTTACCTCTACTGCAAGCACGCGGCCAATTGAAGCTTCAGACTCATTCCACTTCATTTGAGTGCAAAGTCCATACCTTCCTCCAGCTCTCCAATCAAGAAGGCCAAGAAGTATTTCAACCAGACCAACCCTATAAAGTTCATGTTTGTCATTCATGGGGAAAAGGATCAACATGGCATGTAACTCATGTTTTTAAGATAACTGTTAAACAAAAAGGTATGCATCTGTACTTTCCTACTGAAAGTTTTTGACAGATATGCACGACTGCATCAAAGGTTAAATATGAAAAAAAGACAACCAATAAGTTTTTATATGTGATAAGGATTCATCCACTGGAGGAACTAGTAGTCCCTAAAAGAATGTTGACTTAGATATCAAGACAGCCATGTTGTTGGGTGAGGTAACGAGACATTGCCTAAGAAGGTTGTACAAATCTCCAGGTCAATAAAAGTACCTAATGCATCACAGTTAAGACACGCTGAAAATCACAAAGACAGGCTAATACTGCTAAAAGTGATGGAGAAAGAGCTGCAAGTAAATACTAACTTCTTTTGTTTAACTTTCATACAGACTGGATGTGGATCTTGTGACAAATAATCACAGAAATAAAGAACAACCATATTTGATTAATATATATATATATATATATATATATATATATATATATATATATATATATATATATATATATATATATATATATAATCATCTAATAATTTGGTTATTTTCAACTATTGTAGCTAACTTTTTTAATACAATGACAGGTCAAAATATATACAATGAAGAAGATGAAACTCTTTAGATAAGTTTTAGAATGTCAAATTTGGCAAATGCCTTCAATTAATTATCAAACAAAGTGTCATAAAAATTACAAATTATTTCTCACATTCACGTATTGTCACAACTTAAAACCAGAAATTCTTGAAGCATCCTTAATTCCTTAGTTTTGGTGGCTCTTTTGAATTTCCATGCACATAGCAACAAGGAACAAGGTTATAAATAAAGCATATTGTTTGAAGATCACATAGCAAGACCATATGAGTGCTCTTACTGAAGAGAGCCTTGCCAATTGTAAGGATTACCCTCCTTAAAAGGTACAAAAAAAATGTCATAACTACAACCTCAGTGACATACAATGAAGGAGATATACACATGAAATGCATCCTAGGAAGTGGGACGCACTCAAATATGGAGCAAGGATAAACAGAAAGAAACGTAGCACTATGAAACTCTGAAGACAATAAATAAGCAATATGAAATTAACCAGGCAACATTCAATGAAAAAACTATTCAAATATTTTCTTCGATAACATTCTTTAGTACCACATTTAATTTGCTCTTCACAGCCTCGTTTTGGAACAAAATGGTATAAGCTCTCATTTTTCTCTTGTTCATCTAGTAAATTTAAATGTTCTGAACTGTATAACAGTTTGGATCTTTTAAACATGCACTTTTGTTTCTTAGTTTCATCCATTCAACTTAAAAGCTGCATCAATAGATACTAAAGTGTTGAATCATGCACATTTGCAATAATACCAAAACAGGGCCTGTTATTTAGAGCTACTCAGGTCTGGGTTAATGGATTGAAAAATAGGAAAGGTTTAAGACAACTAGGATGGCAGCTGTTAAGGATCTGTAAAGCCTTAAGTTACCAAGGATTAGCCTTTGATAAGATTACTTGCTTAAAATTTGTTGCTACCTTAATGCTTTTCACTTTAGCAAACTTGTACATTTAATTGATGTCTATATTGCAAGCATAATTTATCAGCTCACACTTCACACCAATCTAGTCATTTTTTTAATAAAAAAAACTCCTTTGACATAAAGTGAGGAGGAGGATAAGACAAGTAGATCCTAACTATGGTTATGTGTCTGAATGAAATAACAAATCTATCCTTCAAAAAAGTCATTTTATGGAAAAAAAAAAAAAAATCAAGCGTTTTATTGATTTTTGTTATTTGAGTGAATCTTAGCCACTTTTTTTGTGAAGTTTCATCATTAAAATATTTGAAAAGGATCAACAAAGTATATGAGCTATCTTAGGATGCATTATAGCTGAAATGACAAGGTTGGCCTATTCAAAAATTAACCTATGAAAATTGTTGGGACATTGGATCCAAGATCACATTGATCAAAAGAAAAATTATATTCAAATTTACAAAAGAAAATCATTTTTTGAAAAGAATGTACAAGACAGCATTTCTTAAATTATTGAATATTTACATGATGCAAAATAAAGTAAATATTAATGATTGAAACTAGTTTGCAACTTACTTCAATCCTTGTGCAACGAGTGCATCTCTAGCACGATTCCCAGCAACAACAACACGTTTTAGCGTCTCCAAGGCTAGTATACTGCCACCTTGCCATCCAATTGCTTTCATGAGCAAAGGCACAACCTGGAGAAAGATCAGAAAGAACAGCCACATGATGTAACCAACAAAAGGAATGTGCTGTTATGCAGTTTTGTTTGAATAAGCAAAAAAGTGATCCATGAAAACCTTTTCCCACCCTCTACTTAACAAAGATTAAAACCAATCTTTAAAAAAGGAGTTTTTTTTATAAAAAAAAAAAAAGATTTAAACCTGGAAGAGATGGTGCTCCTTCAACATAAAATACAGGATAGACTTAATTATGAATCTAAAGGATATTCAATGAGAAGAAAGAAGAAAAATACATTTACATTTCACATTTGCAATCTCAGTAAAATGGAACTTATCCTTCTTTCCTTTCTTGCATGCATCCTATGAGTGACCATTCACGTTTAAAATATCTTGCAATGACTTTGATAACATTATCACAAAAAAGAAAAGAATTAAAAACTGCAGGTATATTTAACGTAAGCAATTAGTAAAGAAGAGGGAGGGAAGCAGATAGAAAATGGGGAAAACAGTCACTTGTCAGATGATTAAGAGACCAAACTTTCTAATGAATGGATCTACAGAGTCTTAGTGATAATATAAGTACCTATAATAAATAGTCAATTTCAACAATGCTGCAATAGTAGATGGAAGATGGAAATGAGAATAACAATAGTTGCAAAATGCAATATCGATACTTCTAGTTGCCTAATAATAATCTCTTGATAAAGCTTGTTATGCAGCTCTCCTACAAAAGGATACACCTCCTATATGGAAGGATAATGTCTTTGGGCACAAAGAAAGTCACCAAGCCATAAGTTTTGATTTAAGAACACAATGTACCAGTAGCATCATGTATAACATTAACACAGACCAAGGAGGTGCTTGTTTCAGATAATGCAGATACTGTTAACCAATTTAAGGATTCTAATGGAACATCAAGCAGAGGATAAGATGTAATCATCACTTACAAGATGCATTATACACCTATATCAAGCCTTTTAATTAATTTCTAAGAGATAAAGAGGTACAAGATCAGATTTCAAGTTTCATAGGAAAGAAAAATAAAGGCATTTTCTCATTCTCTACTTAGAGCTTCGACACACATGGAACAATGGCACATCATATATAATAAAGCTTTATCTGAACAGATGAGTACAATACTTTCAGCCACAAATTTTTTATCTGAGTCTTCAACGCTACATTCTCAGGCAAATAGCAGTTAAACGGAAACCTTGTTTTCCATGTTCGTGGCATGATCTATACAGAATATCTAAATCAGAAAACCCAACCATCATAGATTTAATCAACGGAAAAAATTCAAAGTATTACCCAACCAGAAAAACATCTATATTGACATCTTTTAATACCTGAGGAGTCCCTACACTTGTAGTTGCCATAGCTTCTGCACAAGTTGTACTAGATGCCAATTGGTGTAGAACTCGCAAACAACTAAGACGCACACGTTCTTGCGGGGTCTGCCCACTGGACTCTGATTGTCCATCATCAGTTTCTTTAAACTCATCAGAATGGAGCCAGTTTCCACTTTTCACCTCTCCAGATGCCATTGTTTCTCGTCTTCCTTCATAGGCCATAGCAGCAACAAGTTTTGGAACATACCCAAGATAACCAACATGGTCTGCTAGTGCAGGATGTACCCGTAGCAAGGACACAAGTGCAGCAGACAGCAGCAATGGCAGCTCAGAATCAACAGCTTGAGTGTCATAATGTGTAGCAGCAATAGATGTAACATACTGATCCAGAAGTCCTTCCAAAAATCTCTTAGGATTTCTCAGTGGAAACTTAGGGTCCTTTAGGAAAAGCCTTACATAAATGCCCCCAACCTGCACAGACATGCAACTTAGAATATTCTACAAACAACCCAAAAATTCAATAAATGTGGTAAGATGACCAAACATACCTGTGGTTCATCTCTCATAGCATGTTGGCCAGATGCCTGTTCAGGTATATCCCAATCAACAACACGTCCTTTCATCTGTTCCTGGTAGAGGTCCGATGCCATTGTTGATAATTGTGCAGAGAGAGAGGCTGCCATTGCAGGTGTCCAAACAAGTTCTGGTGTTTCTGTTGTCTGTTCAAGAGATGAAACCACTGCTTCACCCGGCCCATCCCTGATAGCAGCTACCAAACCATCTGGTAGAAACCTTCCTAATGTAATAGCCACTCTAGGGCCATGCATTGGTTGTCCCACAAGCTTGCCCAACAAGGATGCAGCTGCCGCTCTTTGTTGCAATGGGATTTCTTCTGCAAAGTAGAACTTTAGTCAGCAAGACATCTAATTATAACAGCTTTCAGAAGATATTTTGCACAGTTAAACATACAAAATAAATAAAAAGAACATGTCAACTGAAAAGTAAGAAAAATAAATAAAGATATTCCAGAATAGAGATAATCGTATCTACAGATGAAATTTGTTTCTGAGAATAAATTCAACAATGAGTTGCAAACTGCATTACCTTTTGAAAACAACCATCTTGTAAGGGGAAAAAAAATTACTGATGAATATTTTATAACCTAAATTGAAGCAAGATGGATATCCCTGGGGAGGGAGGGGGGCAGAGAGAGAGAGAGAGAGAGAGAGAGAGAGAGAGAGAGGAATAAGCTATGCTCTGGTAATTCGAGAAGCCTATGATAAATACATGATCTCAACTTTGAGAATTATCTCAAAACCACCATTTAGTACCCCCAATTTCTTAAGAAAAATGATAATCCATACTTTGTTAAAAGAGAGTATGTTCAATAATTATGCCCTAAATTTTATGGGAGTTCTTGGACTGACTCATTATGAAATCACGTTTAATTGAGTATTATGTTAGGAGAGAAAAAAGGACTTGGAAAATGTTTATAACAATGTGATGAAGTGGCTCGTAGCTTGCATCTCATGCATTTGATTTTCAATAAATCCTACAAGATGACTTTTTCAAATGTGATCAAGGGTGCATCAATGGGAAAGGCCTCCAGGGTAATGGTGAATGAGAATGCCCAAAGATGCAAGAGATTCAGACTGTTAAATTTATTGCATATATCTTATTCATGACTATTATAATGGCCTGAACCCCAAGTCCAGCATCAACATAAGTCAAGATATCCAGAGATCATATTAAGAGATGGAGAATGGATTAGGTTCTTTTTTTCCTTTCTCAACCTGGGCAGGGTAAACCTCAGTACAAGACCCCATAGGCCGAACGGTAACCAAGATACATAGGCCAGCATTAAACAAAGTACTAGGCATGATGGCCCCCAAACAAAACCATCTAAACTCGAAACATGGCAATGGTTGAAAGTTTTGATTTTTTTTTTTTGCTTTTCCTTGTCTCTTTGGAAGAGGGGGAGGGTCTGGTCGGGTTAGGTTGACAAATATGGCCAGGCAGGTGGATGCAAAGCAAAAGAACATTTCCTTCAGCTTCTCTATAAGAAATATTTGATAAAGAAACTGGGTAAACCAATAGAGGCTGAAAGGAATTTGGAATACAGAAAATAAGAATTACCATTCTATGGAGAGTTTTCAGTCAACCTAACACACATTTAATCTTTTTCCAAGCAGAGTGCATCCTTTATTTTTATTTAGTCAATGTGCACATCCCAAGCAGAAACGAGTTGGACACTTTCAATGCAAGATTGCCAAATGTGTAAAACCTTTTTTTAAACAAAATCACACCTCATCACTTTTACTCAATGAGGTTCTTGAGACTAAAATAAAAACTACAAGCAGAAAAATGTTTTATAACTAAAAGACAGAAAGTTGGAGCATGTGAAAAAAAATCATGATTTATGGATGTTTGACAGAGATTGGTAAATTCCAACGCTGCGAATTTGGCAATTCGTAAAATTTTCAAAGACATCAGAACAAGATTTTAAATCTCATGGGATAGAGGTGTCCTAGTTTCTCCATAGAATAGGACACCCTACTATCCTACCCCTGAGGCTGTCCCATCAAGCATACCGATAAGTACCCTCTATCTCTCTCCACTTCTTCCTTTATTTCTTTCTTTGTTTGCTTGTGTCATTTACTTGTTTCTTTCATTTCTTTCTTCTTTCCTTCATTTCTTTCTTCACTTTTTCTTCTTCTTTCTTTCCCTTATTTCCTTTCATTTTTTTTCTTCTCCCTTTATTTCCTTTTCTTCTTCTATCCTTCCTTTCTTTTGTCCCTTCTTTCTTTTTTCTTACCTTTTTCTTCTTACTTCCTACCCCTTTCTTTCTTTTCTTCTTCTATTCTTCCTTTCTTTTATTTCTCTTTTTCTTCTTCAAACAGCCAGGATGCCCCCTGTCCTGCCAGGACTTAAAACCTTGCATTAGAACATCAATTTCTACAAAAGCATAATTAATTTTTCCAAAAAACTATGCAAAAAAATGAACATGGTTTTGCAATAAAAGCATATGCACCTATAACTGAAAGATCTTAATAATCTATAGAATGAAAACAATGAACCATCTATATGTGCTAAACAAACAAAGGATATACTTGAATTTAACTAAAACAAAAATCAGTTAATTCACCCTTACATGTATAAACTTCTATTTTCACCAATTTTCTGTTCGTTAATGAGAGATCTTCTATACACGCAACTCTCTATATCTTAGATTTTGCACTATTGCAAAATTTTAGCTCTCCAAAACGCAAGAATTTCCACTGCAATATATTTGCTAAACTTGAACCACCATTGCTTACCAATGAATAGGAAAGTGAAGAAAGAGATCAAAAAACAGAACTTAGTGAGACGTGTATTATGGTGGGGCATTTGTGGTTAGAGCTGATCATGGTTCAGGCTTGGGCACAGAAAATATAAAATTTTCAATAGGCCTGGCCAGAAGCCCGGCTGAATGAATATTATTTACATGTCACTTTGCATGTAAATCTGACTGAAGGTGACCAGGTCAAAGAAAACCTACAAATAGTTCAATGAAGCCTTGCGGATGCAACAAAAGCATGCATTATGCTGAATGGTTAACTCATGAAGGTTGCATCTATGTGAGAAGAATATTTTTGTTAGTCGCACCTTGCTTTCTAATTCAACAGATAAATGGGAAGGTTACTGTTAATTCTTAAACTTCTTTTATTAATTTAGTTGTCCTTTAAATCTTATCTTATTCACACTTGCTAGGATAATTTACCGTTTTGTGTCATTCAAAATAAGAGAAAAATGGAAAAGCTTCATGAGAACAGAAATGAGGATTTACCTTGCAGTGGCAAAATAAGCTCAAGAATGTATACAACTCCACCATGCTTGGCTGCAGCCCAAGCAAGCTCAGGGGTGCCTGCCAAGGCATAAAGGACAGCAAGAGCCCCTTCCCTGAAAGCTGGATTCTTGTGAAGCAACTGCAATAGAAGGATGAGGTTGGCCCTTTCTGCAACCATGGCCTCTAAGCAAGGAGCATATTTTGTTAAGAGTGAAAGAACACTAAGACAAATTTGAGGAATGTTGCTTTCTGCTGGGATGGGTACAGTAAGGCATTCAAAAAGGGGTACAAGCTGTTCTTTAGCAGAGAACACGGCAGCTAGACTGGGATTGCTTGTCAATAGATTCTGAAGCAAAAATGGAGTCAATATACAAGACATCATACTAATCAACATAAAAACTTCAAAAAGTTACTAACATACCTGAAGAGATGTCAACCCAGTTTGAAGGTTTTTAACCACTTCAGATTCTTCCCTTTTTGTTTCTTCTCTACCAGTGATATCTAATGAATCATCTACTTTATCTCCATCATTTGACCCATTGACTAAACCATTATCAATTTCTGATGACTCCACAAATGTACCATCATTATCGGTCCTATAAAGAGTTTCCACATTTGCAGTATCCAAATTATGCACCAGCTCTGCTGTAAATTTAAGAAGAGCAACACAAAATGCCTCTGGTTCACTTATCTCATAGTCGGGTTGATTATTGTAAACCCTCAAGTACACATCACCAACATGTAGCTCTTTAGATAATGCTTCGTAGGAAAATGAATGTGATTCTGTCAAATCATATGAACCATCAGGGCCTTGGCTGGCACGCTGCTGATCCACAAATTTGAGCAATTCTGCTCGGGTGGAAGAATTCCAAATAATCTGCACCCCAGAAGCAATGAAGCATGAAAAAATTATGACCACCAAGGAGTTGAATTTTGGTCATGGAACACAAAGAAAGTATTAGCCCAAAAAGAAAACAAGAACCATACTATAAGACTGACAGTGAAAAGCCAAAGAAGCAGAATATGTATGTACTATTTGATGCTTGGGCTTCTACCACCCTCGGAATTTGCATGTGTGGCACAAGTTATAAGAGTTTATACATGTTTGAGCAAATGATAGCCAATGAAAATCAATGATAGCCATCACAAAATGATAATCTACACTATCAATCATGATCTACAATGTCTAATTGGATGCAAATCAAAAAATCTTGTAATTTTGTGGTTTTACCCTATATCAGTGGAGAAATGAGGCAATTATAATGGTACGATTCCACATTTTGATATAGTCTAGAAGCAACCAAATCAGCTGAAGTTTGATCTGTAAATGTTTTAAAACATTTAGATGAAAATGCACCATGGAATATTGTACCACCCCGAAATGGACCAACAGCTAACCGGTCCGGTTCAGCCCTTTTTTCAGAAAAACACAAGAATTGGTTGATTCGGTACCACCCAAAACCGAGCGGAACACTGCAGCTCGGCTCGGGTGTGAACCGAGCCATACCGACCAAATAGGGTGGGTGGGGTTGGGCGTGGGGACAGCTCGACTCGGCTCGAGCATGAACCGAGCCGTACCGATCAAATAGGGTGGGTGGGGTTGGGAGGGGGAGCCTCCTTTGGCAGAGCGCAGCGAACCGAGGGGCGCGAAATCCTAGGAAAAAAATTCTCCTACTCCACAAATTTGACATAATCTCTTCAAAAAGCTTACAAATTTTAATCAGAAGCAAGATAATCCATCATTCTCGTGCTTTTTTTTGTTCCCCCCCCCCCATAAATGGCAAGAATTTGAAAAATAGGGAGACATCATGCCAAAATTTATGATTTTACTATGATTTCATTATATATTGTAAATCTTTGGATGATCTATGCAATGACGGCAAAATCATTAATTTTTATTAATTATATATTTTTAAAAAGTATATATTTTTGGAATAAAAAATTAAAAAATTAAAAAAATCGTAAATTCTGAATATTACTTAGGATGATTTAAGCTATGTATGGTATAAATTTGATGTCCGATTATGAAATTTTTGATGCATTATATGCATAGTAACCTAGGTTTAATTTTGAATAAAATAAAAAAATAAATAGTATTTAATGCATATTAATAGGCTTAGAAAAATATACGTAGCATCCATAACATGTTTCTACTTGGATCTAAACTTAAATATTTTTTTTTAAAAATTTATATATATTTTTAATTACTTAAAAAAATTATGTATCAGTTTAAAAAAAATATGTAACATTAGTAATATATTTTAGCCAATTCAAAAGTATTATTTGAACCATATAACATAGTTTTCTGAATTTATGATATTTAAAATTAATATTCAAAGATAAAAAATTTAAAGATAAATAAAAAATTATGAAAAATTAGAAATATGAAATATATTAATCAGATGTATTTTTTGATGTCACAAAAAATAGATTTTCCACTTCCGATGAAAAATTATAATTTTTTTACATAATTATTAAACTAATAACTTGCAAAATTGAGTAAGAAGGATACAAAGCATGGGCGAGATGCTCTCGACTTGCTACTATTGGAGATGAAAATGGTGCAATACAGAGTTTAAGAAAAAAAGAATGACTAGGTTAACACAGCATTTGGCTGGTGGTTATCCCGATGTGGCCATGTATTAAGAATACCTGCAAGAGGTCCGACAGTTGATGAAAAAATATTTTACTGATTCTAAAGCAGCGAAGGAGAGGACAAAACAAAAGAGGGTAGAGGTGGATCGTCGAGCCGCAGAGCTACCTTCTTATCACTCCAGAGAGTCAGAGGCCTCCGCTTTAGATGACAAGGAGGCACAGATTGACGCTGCCATTCGGATGAGTCTGCATGATCAGCACCAAATGGAGGAGATGGCCAGGTATAGAGAACGATTTGAACCATCGTACTATGAATCGAGGTCTAGCTCTGTGATCGCTAAGGAAGAATCCGAGTTTAGGAGAACCACCTCAATCAGGAAGACGGCCAGTAGAGGTAGGCATAGTATTTCATCTATGCTGGGAGCTTTTGATAGTAGAAAATCCTCCAAAGATATGCCAGCACGAACCACTGAATGATTTAGATCCATATGCTTTTTTCAGCAAAGATTCAAAACAGCAGAGGATTAACAGTACGTTGAAAAAGGGTAAGAAAAAAAACGTGGCAAGCTATTAGATTATAATTTCATTTCAGCCACATTCCAACAAATGCAGCAGGCAATACTTACTATCGATCTACCATTTCAGCCATATAAGCAGTCGGCCCAAGTATAGATCCCCCAACACCTAAGGACATCTATAGCCAGCTTCTTGACAATAACAAGGACGAGCTACAAAAATAGATTTCTTATTATAAGAATAAATGTCCCACATACGGACTGACGGTAATATGTGATGGTTAGACCGATCCTAGCAGGCGGAGCATCATCGATTTCTTGACATATTGTGATGGAAAAATATTTTTTCACAAATCAATTGATACTTCAGATAAGATGCATGACGTCGCCTATATCCTTGAATTAATGGAGATGATTGATTCAGTAGGTGATCAGAATATCATGCAGTCATCATAGATAATAGGCCGTAATATAAGACTGCCGGAGAGTTGCTGATGAAGCGACGACTGCATATTTACTGGATCCCATGTGCTGCACATTGTATTGACCTCATATTGATGGATATTGGAAAGCTTCGTAGGGTACAAGTAGTAAACTCAGTCCATACTATTACTAGATTCATCTACAATCATACATGAGTCCTGTCATTGATACAGACATATACTAGAAGGAAGATCTTGAGACTAGATGTTACCTGGCTTGCCACAAACTGCATAGCACTTGATAGCCTTCTGGAGAAGAAAGCAGCCTTGTGTCGATGTTTGCCTGTGCCGAGTGGCAGAAGAGTAGATATGCGAGGGCCAACAATGAGGAAAGTCGTGTAGAGAACTTGATGACGAGTCAGTCATTTTGGTAATAGGCTAATAAAATAGTAAAGGTTATCAAGCCGTTATACGAGATGCTTTGCACCGTGAACAGTGAGAGATATCCCCAAATGGACTTTTCATTTCATATCATGGAGAGGGCAAAGAAACAAATCAATGAGATTGATTCGAAACATGTTCAGGAATACATCAACATTATCGAGCACCACTGGGATTACCAAATGGATAGGAATTTACATCTAGTCGATAAGCACGAATTCAAGAGTTCTCTAAAAATTTTTCTTCTCTTATACTTGTATAAGTCTACTCAATCATTTATGAAATTTATCTGCAGCTTACTATTTAAATTCAAGATTCCAGTACACCATTTCTAGGATAGATATGAATAATGAGCTTTTTGCTGCTCTCTGTAACATGATATATAAGATGGTGTCCAATCTAGAAATCGCATCCATGTGCCCGGAAGAGATATGTTAGGTTAACTGAGATGGAAGCATTTAACTGAATTCGATTTGTAATCAATAACATATTTGTTAATTTAATAAATATATTTTTTATAGATGAAACAATTTAGAGAGGAGACAGACAACTTTGAAGTCTCATCAACCGTCGTAAGAAAAAAGATGAATCCAAGTAAATTACATATCAATAACGAGAAGACTGTTGACATTACATGCCTATTAATATCATGAAATCTGATCTATAATTTTGCTTAATATTTTTGCAACTGAATGATGGATTCATTTTGGACAGTCTGCAGAAAATTTGAAAAGTATAGCTATCCGCATTCTTTCTCAGACAATCTCCTCTAGTGGTGGTGAGCAACCCCAGCAAACAAAAAAATCGTCTAATACAAAAGCGCCTCATCAATCTTGTATACATTCACCATAATCTGAGGTTGAGACTAAAATGTATCCAGGATGAAGTAGACGGATCCTATGTTGGGTGATTATGCTGATGAGAATGACGATCCGATAATCGGATAGCTTGCAGGCCAGCAGCAAGAGCCAAAACTTGATAAGCTGGGATCTCTTTCATGACCAACCAGTTTGGTAGATAGGAAGATCAGGATGGATCTAAGGCAATGGACAGATACAAATATTCTACATAGGATTTTAACTGATCAGCAACAACCTAAGAGACCACAAGAGAGTCATTCATCACATAACTCTATGTTCGAGACATCCTTTTAGATGTTTGAACGAGAATTTTTGAGACAAAGCCGGCCATCTCAAGCAGGAAGAAGACATCCATTCTTCCAGACACAACAAAGTCAGTCATAAAGGGACACCAGAGGCAATCAAGCAAGTGCTCAAAAAAAATAAAGAAAAAAAAAGATAATTGCAGCTCCTAGAGAGTGCAAGAGTTAACTGACTTAGATTTAGAGACCAAGAAGAGTGATGATAATAGTGACGGATCTGATGACCAGGAAGGGACTGGAGGACAAAAGATCGTTATTCATGAGATATAACCGCAAGGTGGTATTTGATTCACCAGTGAATCCCAGTTTACATATACCATACAAGACATGAACCACGGTGCACAAGCTGACAAAGCCCGCGAAGATACGATTTCATATAGGCAACGATCTCTTAGAGATCATCCAACATACAATGTAGCTGCAGATGACTTGGCACGTGTAGTAAGATCCATAAATGTATCTGAATTATCCTCGTATTATGGATCTCGTCATCCGCAGGCAACTTATGATCCATATAGATATGGATATGGTCCATCCGAAATATTATCTTCTAGTGGCTACTATTTTATGCAGCCTAGAGAATCTTACGGAGTGAATTTTGCTGCCGACATATTTGGATAGACCCCTCCACAACTATACTATTATTCCAAGGATACCTCTCAGAATCAGAATTTGAGTAAGAGATCTTAGATGTTTTACAATCCAGAGAGGATACCTTATGGGATAAATATTCAGGACTACAGTGCTGGTTGGATAGAGGGATGGATTGATATTCCTATGGAATATGCAGATGACCCAAATATCTATGAGCATCACAGATACTCGACGAGAAATTAGATCAATAGAGATCTTGATGTTAGTAAATTATTCTTTTATAATTCATACATAAAATATATTTAATGCATTGTTTTAGACTTCTTTTATTTTATTTCGGGATGATAAAATTGTTATATAATATAAAAAATATTAATTTGAATCTAAACTAATTTAAAAATTAAAAAAAATATCTAAAACTAAAACAAACTTTAGAAAAAAAATTGATGCCAGTATGAAACCGGCACCAAACACCATACCGATACTCGGTACAATAAGGTACCGATACCATACCATATTGATCTACCGATTCCTGAAACCTTGAAATGCACCATTTAGATTTTCAAATTCGGTACTCTTTGTTCGCTAACTATTTATACATGCTTGATGCATGGTTAAAAGACCTCGAAAATAAATGTTGTTTTAGGTACCAGGCATTTTGACATGGTAAATTACAATAATCATATATAACCATGCCAAGATGTGTGCCAATATTTATTAATGTAATGAAAGGGAGCTAATTCACCGGGAAAGCGACACAATTATTAGTTGCTTTAATAATAACATTATAAAGTGTAAATTGAATGTCAATTAAATGTTTTTTTTCTCATGATGAGGAAAATTGCTTTTCATCATGATGAGTAGATATAGTTGATCTCCTTGATACTTTGTAGAACATGCATCACCTAGAGAATGTCTAATGCTTGCACATGGAGATGGATAATTAGAAGCAATCCCATAATTGAGCCAAGTAGTTGAAATCCCAGATTTTTCTTTCAATGCAATTTTGGGGCAATCTAAGAGCTACCCAACGTAGTTAACCAAAAAAAGAGCTACCCAACGCACAATCTAATAATTACAAGCATGAAGAAGTGAAAATGAACCACCAACTTCTATAATGCACTCATTCTACTGCCGTCCAGAACTTTTTGGTATACCTGTAGTGTCAAGCCAATCCTGTTAAGAATGTGAATCTAGCCCTTGCTCCATCATGCAAATTTTGGCTTGCATGAGACTAGCTTTTGAAGCATGATGTTGTAATGGATCTTGGTTACATCAAAAGAAAGAGATTATGATGTTATTACATGTCAGAATTTTACTGTCTACAAAGTTTACCATCTGGACATTTCTGTCCAAACTATGAAATAGACTGTAATGATTCTTTTTCTTTTTCCCAACAAATTTGGTCTAGCTTTGAACTTTCTTCTCTCTGCATTCTTCATATATTTCACCTTGCTATTTTTTTCACCCTCTAAGATCTCGTTTCTTGCTCATATACAGGAAATGCAGTGAGCATTATTACTCAGTTACCGCACACCCATGCAACAGCATATTTCATGCATTGAGGAGATACCCAGCCAGCAGGCATCATCAGAAGCATTTCGATTATTGAAAAGAACGATGCCATGAACAATTCTAGGAAGCACAACTAACAATATTGGTTCTAAAAAAGAAAAATCATAAAAGTTTGTTTGGAAAAAAAAAATGAAAAGAAATTTACCTCTGGGGACTCTAAATTTGCATTTAAATTTGTCAAAAGATCCTTAGGCACCTGACTTTTAAGCATATTAGCTAGCTTTGGAGTAAGCAACGCTCTGAGTGCACTGGTAGCTGAATGGTTGTAAGGTGTTGAAAATCCATCATCACAAAGACCGCATACCCTTGATAGAGCCCGAGTTGAATGCACAGCATGCATATTTTTAGCAATCTGCACACTAGCACCAACACCATGCGCCTCATTCACATCATTCTCCTCAGCTGTGGAATCATACTGAAGCAATAGAGGTAATAGGTACCTGGAAAAAGAAAAGTAAAAATTTCAGCTATAGACTCAAAATTAGTTACTTCATACTGTTTTCTTTTTCAGATTTCTTTTTCTTCTCCCATTAGTCTTCAATCAAATGTTTATCATGCATATAATCTTTGCATTTAATACTCATGAATCCAATTTATGTGCATATCTAGAAGAAAACACAAGCAAAATATTGAATTAAAGACATACCACAACAAGCCAGCCCCAATTAAAGCATCCTGTAGCTCAGATGATACAGAAACATGAGCTGCCGTTTGGAGCGCAGCATCAACAGCTGCTGGAGCAAGCTCTAACTCAGTACAGTGCACAATATCCTCAATAAGGCCCCCAAATTTGAGAATTTCAGCTCTTGCTGTGTCAAACTGACTTAAGACTGAAAATGTACGCATCACATTTGTAACAATGATGGCAGCAGGTTCATTTGCAGGCGTTGTAGGCTGAACCACACACATGCAACGGGAGAGAAGGGTTGCCAAGAGAGGTATCCCACCATCCCTGATAAGTTCTTCACCATTCAATGAAGATGATGCACACCTGAGAAGATGAGAAACATATTACAGTCTCAAAGTACATCCTCCACTCTCATACTAGAAGAAAACAAATCTAAAGAAAAAACAAAAAAAAAAAATCAGGAAGAATTAAAAGTGAACTAATTACGTCAGCCAAACTAATTCTGAAGCTGCAATGAGTAGTGGGGCCCTATCAGATGAAAGAAAATTGTTATCATCTTTGTCTACAGTAACAGCATTAAGCAACATTGGATAGCCAGCATATTTGAAAGGTTCCAGGACATCTCCATGTCGCCTGTACAATATACACTGTCCCTTCAATAGAAGCAATAGCCTCCAAACCTGGGGACCTTGCAATCCTTGCATGCTTGCCTGCAAGAGCGTAATATGGTTACAAAACCAACAACTTTTTACAGCGACAGAAAAAACAATTAATTGTAGCAGCTTGATGGTAAATTTATTGCTCTTGTGATATTACTTATTTCTGGCATAAACTTTTCTTCTAGGTATCAATTTATAACTAGCAAATACACATTAGTGTAAGCAAATGTATACTCAAAAGCATGTTTTTTTTCCCTGCATACATGTGCTATGCATATATTCATGGATCTGTTTTATACAGGTACGAGAGACTCATATATTGAATTCACAATATTAACAAGAACATTGTAAAGTTTCTCCAACAATGTGTATTCAGTTTTCGAGAACAAGATGAACTTTCCCAGGAAAAATATGCAAATTACATCCACTACCCAACTGCAGTCAGAATACTATTCAGGTTTTTATATGTTCCATTGAGTTATTTAAAGCCCATGCACATAGGTCGATAGTTAAGATGCAGAAGATTGATTAACTACTCATCAAGGCTACCGGCAATGATGATAAGACCCTAGATAATGTTTTGGATGAGAATGAAAACAACACTAGGAGGATGGAAGAGATCAGAACATGAATTGCCAGAAATCAGCATCCTTTATGAATAAAGAATTAAAGATGATATGATGCTACAAGTATGGTTAAAAAGCATCAGGAGAGCTTTAGTGACCTGCATAGTGCCATTCATTACCATTGACACATGCGAACTTTAATAGCAGTCAAGTCCATGTTAGCCTGCCCAGACTCCAAAGTTTTGCATGACTTTAGTGCATATTTCACCAATATGCACCACCAATGTCTTAACAGAATCATAGTCTGATCATCATGGATTCAAATACCAAAGCTTACAGGAATTTTTTGTCATAAAGGTAGAAATCATTTTCAAGGGCACATTACATATATTGACATAAATAGAGGGCACTAAAGTATTACAATATTTTATGAATTGTGACAATGATAATATGTAAGAGAACAACTACAAGCCAAATATCATGAATTTTATTGTACAGTCCAGCAGCAACAAAACATATACCAGAAAAAGCTTGCATTATTATTTACTTCCACCAGTTTGTTCAGGGGTTAAAGTCCAATTTTGTTTAAAAAATGGCTATGAACTTATGACAGCATGTCTGATGCGTCAGTTAGATAATAAAATATGAGAACAAAGACTACAGCAGCTAAAGAATACCTGCAATCGCTCATAAGCCTTCTGAACAGCAACAAACTTCTCCCTGCCTTCAGGATTTTTGTCAGGATGATATCTTATTGCTAGTTTCCTGTACTGGCGTTTAAGTTTTTCTTCATCAATGTTTTCGATCTTCTTGGATGTGCTGCATTCGTCTGTCTCTGAAGGTTGCCTGTTACCAGCATTCTCACCAATTACAATGTCGTCCAAAGAGATCTCCAATATCTTGCAAGCTTCTTCCTCGGAAAGATCCATTGGCCGTCGAGTTAATTCTTCACGCCACATTGACAACAATGACTGCAAAAACTCTACATGCTCAACAATGGGCCAATTGGGAAACCTTATCTCATCACATAAATTTTGGAGGTAGTAACGATGACACCACATTTCATCTTTTAACTCTGGATAAGTTACTGGAGGCATTGGAGCATATTCATACAAGGAATGGCAGTGCTGTGATAACTTCTGTGGGAAATCACCCAGATGCTGCAAAATCTGACAGAAATCGAATAGCAACATATGATAAGCCCACGGTGCATGAGAACTATAAACATAGATCCAAAGTAAACAAACACTGCAAAATGATGTCAAGGAAAAGAAAGAAACGGATTTGAGGATTTGAAGATGCAACGGCTTAAGATGAGAAACCTGACGAATCAGATGTTCTGCTCGCATCTTGTGTGTCCAGATTATTTCTGGGGTATCAGAATCAGATACCATGGCCGCAGCAAATGCAGCAGGTCCACTACGCTCCAACACGTACAACAAGGATTCTGGAAGAAGCCCACCCAGTACACTACGCTTTGCCAAGGGTAATGATGAAGACACTGCTGCCTCTTCACCACCATGAAATGCTTGATGCACATGTGTCACAAAGAAGAGTTGTGCAATTGAAAGAAGATTAGATCCAGGATACGCTAGAGCAAAGTAAAAGGCGCCCGTGCTGTAAAGTCGAACCATTGCCTTGGGATTTCTAGTCACAATTGCCTTCAGCAGAGCAGCAGCACTTTCAACAATATTGGGTTCCCCAGTAAGCAAAGCCTGATTTTTTCAATAAATAAAAAATAGATATAGGTATCAGACCTGTCTAAGTTTTAGAAGCATCCAAAATTCAATTTTCTTTAGCAATAACATACAGCATGTGCTTCTACCCAAAAAGAAGATGCACAAAAATGAAGTTATTTTACCAGTATTCTAAGTTTTTTTTCATTATCATGGGTTCATTTCAATTAATGAAAAATTGCTCACTCTAATAGAACCAGGGTCAAATGTCCAGCATATAATAATCATACCAGGAGCTCAGAAACTACCTGAGCAACATGGGGAAGGCATCGTGGGCTTGACAGGATTCGTTTAACCCTGGGTGTTGGAGTGACAACCTCTCCAGCATCATCAAGATCAGAATGTGCAGACACCATGCTATGTAATATAGACAATGCAGCCTCTCCCACCTAAAATCAAGGATATTTAATTGCAGCAACATAAGCATTATGGCATAATAAAATCAGTAGAAGTTGTACAGAGATATTATTGTATTTATATTATGCAACAATCAAGTTAACTTAGTATACAATAGAACATACACATAATTAGATATTGAGTGCTAAAGTAAGCATAAATACATTAGCCAACTCGTATCACATGAATAAAATAATGCATGGTGCAAGGTGACATAACAAACAGCAGCACAAGCTGATGAATTCAAAACGTATGCACATAAATTAGACTTTACAAATGAGTGAAATAGTATAAATAACAACAGTAACTCAATTGTATTATATTATGCAATTATGGTGCTATAGAGCATTGGCATCTCAAACATCTCAAAGTCTATAAGATAATTTACAACAGCAACTTGGGTAATGACGAAAGATGAAAGTACTGATAGTGCAATAAAGAAACAATATTATCATTTTATCATGAACAAAGCAACCAAAATAACCGTTGCCGATACTGTGAGACATTAATTAATCCATAAATTTCTATACATTTAAACCAGTGGTTAAATGTAGCATCAAGATACCTGAATTGGAGTTAGAACAGGAATTCGAACTGCCAGTGCCCAGCGCAGTTCACGGATATCCCGCAATCGTTTCCAGTCAGACATGCCGGAAGCCCAACATCTTGTTGTCCAATCAATGGTTTTCTTTGACCAAAACCTTCTAATTGCATCTTTCTCTAGCGGGCCAACTTTTGAACCATCCTTGTCAATGAACATCCATTCCTTCAGAGGCTCCATAAAAGCAGTAGCTGCTATCAGATTAGATTGCAAAGGTATGGAAGTCCTCTCAGAAGCCTCATGAGCTATAGCTAAGAGATCAACAGCTAAAACACACCCACCGACCAAAACACAAGCTTCAACATTTGAAAGATCTTTCATTAAGACCTGCAAAATAGGAGTATAAGAACTGAACATTTATTACTAAAATAAGGGATATAAACATTTATTACTAGAATAAGGGATAAACAAACTTAGCAAAAATACAGTCTCAAATTTAGGAGCAAAAGAACAATTTTTCACAGCATAAAAGTTTCACATTCCCATGATCTCATTAAAATACAAAACAAGCGAATAAGATCTTTACAATACTAATAGAAACAAATTAATAACAACGAAAGTGCAGAATCCAAAAAAGCGTGATAGATGATAACTGTGATAGAGTTTTCCTGAAAACAAGCAGTCCCTTCCCACCTGCTCTCATTTAAGTGATCTGGAAGATCATTAGCAATCCCAAAGCATGGAAAATGTTTTTGCCATGCATGTCTATTAACACTTCAAAGGTACATGTTAGCCTCTAAGATATCAATTATGAAGATCGATTTATAAAGAGAATCAATAAGGAAGGATCTTGGATGAATAAATCCTCTTCAAATGTGTCATCTTCTTCTTTTCTTTGCAATTTATCACCATAAGTAATTATAATTCACCAAAAGCTCTTCCCTATTTAATCTTTTAGACTTTAAAGAAATCCTGAATTTTAAAAGGAAACATAGTCCTACACAAGATATAGTTATGCTATCCCGAACTTCTAAAGGATAGTCCTACACAAGATATAAATAAGTTAACTTCAGACTTTTCCATATAAGCAAAACCACAGAGAGGTTTAGGAGTCGCGCCTTTGGTCAACAATTATGCACTTTCTTCCACCAAAATCCATTTTATTTCGTTAAGAGGATAAAACTGATGAAATGTTATTCTCACTTCCTATACAAGCATAAAATTTCATCCTCGGAATTACTTTGATGAGACTTTGTCTTATCATCAGCAACCAACGTTTTAGCTGATTTGATCAAGAAACTCTAATAACTGATGACTATGGTTTCTAGTATTAAAATATTTTTTTTAAAAAAAAAACTTTCAATAAAGTCCATCGGAATTCATGGGGATTGCTGGGCTGCTTACCTACACATTAGACTATCATGTTAGATGCTCCTCATATATAGTTGCACTGGTTCTTGCGAGTAGCAACATATTGCCATGCATGTACAATGTTTATAATTTGGTACTCCGACTGGCACACACATCTGTTTCTTTCATGCATCAAAGAGTTGCATCTATAAACTGCCTTGGGGTGATTCCGTTCCTTCCATATCTCATGGACTGGAGAGGCTTACAGTTGCCTCAAGGAGTTATTCAATCTCTCTTTCCAACCATCATCACACTGAATCCCAGAGAATTCTAATAGATCTAGCAACCCACTTAAATAATTAAAGAAAAATCTATTCTTCTTTCCCAAGACTAGCAGAATGCACAAGAACCACAAGATCAGCTTTGATTAGTCATCCAGAGGCAAGAGCTGCCACAATAATGAATACATTACAAAAAAATAAAATACATAAAATAAAACAACCTGATCTAGATGACACTACATGCTTACAGGATGAAAAATAACTTTCTGCCATAATCATCACCTTTAATTGCCACCATTACCATCATTGAAAAAAAAAAAAAAAAAAAAAGAAAAAAAAAAATAATTATCAGGTATGCAAACTAGAAAGTGGGTCATGCTTACTAGCCGCCCAGGAAACAATATCCAACACTACTTGCACATGCAACCCTACAAAAGCATTGGAAAAACATCTCTTCACATTTTACTCCAAAAACCTAGACTTTTGTCCCTTTAACCAATTAAAGGAGCCCGTTTTCACAGACACTTGATTTGCACATATCTGAACACCAGATTGTAAAAATCATCACTATAGACTCCCATTCTATATTCAAGGATTCAGGTTTTTATTCAGTGTTAAGAACATCACGACATTTTAATTTCTCAATTCGCAAGAACCTTTTAAAGCAAAAATTTCCAGAATAAATTAGCTCATAGTTTTCATCCACAAGGTTCGCATGTTAGAGATGCTTGTTTTAACTTGGTGTGGAATATTACATTCTCATGACATTTGTCTTCTTGCAAGCAGAACTTGCTTATCTATCCATATATGTGATCCTTTCCTAGCATGCTGCTATATGAGCTTCAGAGGATGCACTACCTTCTACTGGTGTTGGTAATTAGTATTATCCTCTAACATAACTTACTCTAGCATACCAAAATAATGCTTGTGGAGTTGTTTAAACATTCTTCACATTACAAAGGCAAGCAAAAGATGCATCAGGAAAGTATTTACATACTCCCCATAAATTCTAGAGTTAACAGAGCTACCTTTAAAAGAAGAAGTAGGCGGTGCCTTAATGCTCGATCATTTGTTCGGTCCAACAGAACTGTAATATGAGCAGTACCATCAAAAGGGCCAACAGTCTTATAATGCTGTTCATATACAATAGTCATTGCCCTTGCACAAAGTTCTCTTACCGAAGAGCCACCACCTCCGCCAAAGCCATCCAATCTTCCCATATCACACCAGTCATCAGATGAACCCAATTCATCAGGAACAGCACCATCTACAGTAAGCCCCATGTCTGCATCACACAAGAAACGATGATATAATGCTCTAAAAAATGCAACTGGGTCTCGTAGCGGAAAATCCTGTGCTCGGCCACTGCTCCCACTGTCAAGCAGCAAACGAAGATAATACTGCCCCACACAAACTTCTTTCGATAAGCTGGGATAGCTAACTGAAAATTCTGCATAGTTCCAAGATATTTGGGGTGCATTTTCATGTCCACTCTTAACCTCAACCATTGCACTTCCCGGAACAATGTCCTCTGTTCGTTCCTTTTCAACATCTAGATTATGAACTTCTGCATGTAAAGCCTCCCTCAGCTCTTGCCTGGTACGTTCATTCCATATTAAATCAGCTCTGTTGTGATCCAGGCCAAATGCTCGCCAAAACTCATACCAATTACACAGTAATCTTCCAGATCCCACAGGAGTGTTTTCTACAAAAACCTGAGCAGGGGCAGGCAGGTCAGAATTCAAGGAACCAACAACACTAGCTTCAGAGTCAACTGAATATGAAGCATTTGAATCAAATATTTGTGATACACTAGTTTGGTGGACTTCATCAGCAACAACAGCCCCTGGGGCAACATTAAGTGGAACAACATGGGATGATTCAGCAGTTTGATTTACACCTGGGAGAGAAGAGGCAGATACTGGAACCTGCCCAATATTTGACTCTTGGGCAGATTTTTGATAGTTTTCTGGTCCTGCTGAAGCACCAACACCTATCTGCTTTGATAAATCACCATCTTCAACATTATTAGATGGAGGCATTCCATGTTCTTGAGATGTTATCCCTCTTCCAAAGTGACCTCTTCTGTGCTGCAGTATGCGCCTATGCCTCCTCCTAGTGAGAGGCGCTTCCTCATTTTGAGAATCTTCAAAACTTCCATCAGAACGTGTATGCAAATAAGCAACAAGCCCAGGAGGTAGAACTCTTGACAGCAAATCAAGGGCAGGTTGATAAGAATCAGCCCAAAGAGCTACAAGCTGCCGACTAACATCACGGCGCTCACCAGCAAGAAGGAAAAAAGCATGCAGCAAGTGCCTCAAGAGAGCACCATCTCTCAAAGCAGCATCTCGCATGGATTCTGCTGCAATTGCATCCTCCTCTGCAATAGTACGCATGATGACAGCTACTGTCTCTCTTACACTTCCAGCAGGGTGTCCAAACAATGCAAACAACCGACGCCGCAAACCAGCAACTTCGCGTAGTAATTCAACAAATATAGTGTGTTGAGTCGTTTCACCATGAGGTTCACAAAGCATAGCTTCAAGAACTTCTACAACTGACATTGACAATAATGGAGACACAGATGTAGGTTTCAATCTGTTGACAAGGATAGTAACATAATTCTGATGTGCAAAAAGTACAGATTTGGTATGCATGTAAGTTGCATGCTGCTCTCCCTTTGAGTCTATCAATATATTAGCATCACCAGGACCACCACCAATAAGCATAGCAACAAGTCCTGCTGCCTCGGCTGCTACTCCCTCTGACCCATTCCTAAGTAGCCCCATAATTCTCCCAACAGCAGCAGGAAATGACATCACATGTGATGCCGCATTTCTCGATGCAAGCAACCTACGTAGACATGCAATGAACCCCATAATCGTTGCCGCTGCTTTTGGTGATGGAGGTGGAGGGGGTGGAGCTTCTGGAGGAAGGTTCGGTGTTGCTGGAAGCATTGTAATTAAAGCCATCAGGACTACCTCAGGCACTTCAATATTAGGAGGTACTCCAGTATAGGGTATACATGCATTAAATTCCCTTATTCTACGCCATAACTTTGCTCTTGAACCGGGGACCGAACCCCCTTCAGCTACAGCATCTTTGGCGGCGGCGGCTAGATGCTTTAGATGCATTGTTGCAGTTTCCACATCAGCAACCAAACGCTGCTGACTAATAGGAAATTGCTGCAACTGAAGATAGGCCCTTGCACAAGGAGGATCTATGCGGTGACCAGGCATGGTCAACCTTGGAAGCACAGGAACAGGACATTGGCCCTGTTAGGATTGAAATTAAGAAGCATGTCAAACATAACATAAATGATCCAGTTCCATAGAGTGAAAACAAAAAATAGCTAGAGAAAGGAAAATTAATAGAATAGAAAATTGCTGCACAAATGGTATGATACATGTACTTACTGCATGGATGAGAGACAAATGAACCTACCTCAGTTTGCAAAACATCTCGAACTGCTGCAAGCAAGTTATCACGGGACGTACTTGCATACACCTGGGATTGCAGTCACACACACATTTAGAAAGTTCCCTGCATGATGGGCATTATTAAGTAGCAGTTACTTACATGAATAGGACATCCATCATTGAATTCAACTGCAAACATCTGTGGCTCTTCCGCAAACCGAACAAGAGAACTTACTGCAGATAACGGTCGAACAATAACAGCCTGGATGGCCCGACAGAAATTTCAGTCAGTGTGAGTGATAAGAATCATTGTAAGTAAAAGAAAAACTACAGTAATGGTATAATGAATAGCCATCAGGGACAAGAAAATCATGCTTGTACAATAAAGCTGCCTACATGATAGCATTTAAGTTATTAACAACAAGAGCACGGTGCCCTGAGTGATCAAGATCTCCTTAGTTACCAAAAGAAGATAACTAAACGCTCATAGTTTTAAAAATTTAACCCATTAATCCACACTAACAAGGGCTTTAAGCAAGCTAATTTGTATTTGAAGCACATTCAAATAACAAGATTTAAATCATTGAATACAAAGTTACATGGTCATGTTCTAAATTAAATTTCAAAATAAAATATAGGAAACAAAATATATCATTAACAATTTTATAAAAGCATAAAAGCATGGAAGCCAAACATAATAGCTTGGGCATTTGAAATGTATATATATGTGTGTGCATATGTATCACTGCATCCCCCCCCCCCCTTCTCTCTGTGCATGTGCGTGTCTGTAACTACCTCCATGCCTCAAGGCAGCTATACTAATTTAAACTTAAAGCAGCAAAAACTTGGGGGTACCTCATAGTTATCAGGCCGCCTTTCAACAAGTGAAACCTTTGTAAGAATAAGTTGGCGCGATACAGAATCACCTTGCTCTCCAAGTCCTCCCTTGGGTCCAACTCCCAAACTTAAGCTCTCAACATTAGCAGTTCCATGAGCAGCAGAACGTAACCTTGTCACAGACCATCCTCCATATGGGGTTTCATCTGCTCCAACTGCCTCCTTGGCTGCAAAATACAATGAACTATTGAAGAAATTAAACTACGAATATCATGGTTACCAGTACTTAAGAAAGCAAGGAATCAGAGGATTATAATTTAATAGCATCATAAGAAGTCATTATAGTTGTATAAACAATAATGGCATTGCATTTCCTAGGAAAAAATGTCATTCATAGGTCATACCTTTATTTATTTATGATTTCTAGAAAAATTATGAAATCCAGTATAAAAAAGAATCAAAGTCAAGGCTATTTTCAGGAAAAGTCTGCTTCAAACAAAAAATATACGAGTAATTCATTTTTTCAGATCATGGGAACTCACACAGAAGAAGAAGTTTAAGTCTACAATCATAGAAAACTCCCAACTGTCTGAATATCCGAACTCATTAGTTTACCCCCATTTGCCTGAATGATTGACCTCAACTCAAGAGGAAGAACTGGTAATAAGCACAAAACTATCCATTCTAGTTCTACATTTGTTCGAATAAAATGTTTAGCTAATTCCATGTGTCTAACCAAAAAATCCTTTTTTCTTCTTCTAATTTTTCTCTCTTCCCATTCATTTCCAGTGGACCCCTCATCTTCAAATTCCTTCCATTCTACTGAATTAGATAAGATCAACCAAGAATACCAAACAGATTAATGCAAAAAATAATAGCAGTTAAATACCATCTTCGTTATTTAAACACCATTGATCCACCAAATATTGAAGTTTAGTCTCAGATGAAGAGCCACATGAGTTGTCTGATTTGCAGATTAAGATGTCCTATTAATTTCAAGTTTTATGTTTCTTTACATACAGAAACTAGGTATAAAGTACAAATCCAAAAAAAGAAGGTCCAAAAAAGGATAAAACAAAGATACAGAAACAGATTGGGGAAGGGATAACATTTAGGCTGGCACAACTTTAGTTAACAACACCAACCAACAAATTATTACACACTCATGCCAATCATCTTTAATGAGCCTAACAGGTTTATTGTGTCAATTCACAAAAATCTTGTACTCTATGAATCCACAAATTTCATTTTATTACGATGCAGGAACTCATGTACTAGATATGCTATGTTATCCAACTTGTATTGAGAGTTGTCAAAGAATGAGAGAAGTAGTTTGGGCTAATGACAACTTCAATTTTATAAAGGATGCCTAAATGAACATGCCAAGGCTGATAGTCTCATGCCCACATAACAAACCGAGAAGTGAAGCACCAATGACTATTTTGTTTGATCAACCAACTGTGATCAAACTTGAAAACTGCAATTTGAATTAATGTTTGGTACCTGCATCTAGTACAGTCGTACTTATCTTGAGAACATGCTGCCAGCTGCTAAGGAGTCATTATCACAGTGAAAGAACTGAGAAATTTCATCTCAATGCAAGTAATTTAATTGTAAATATATGATAATTTCATGCAAAGGTTCATATATGAATATAAGTTACAAAGAAATTAAAAAGGAGCAGAGGATAATAAACTTTCCAGGGAAAATCATGTCTCTGGCACATCTAGCAATAGTCAGTAATAACATATCAATTTCTAAGTGGTACAGGCTAGAAATGTGCTTCACAAGTTTTGAGATCCTTAGTTCTACAATTCTGCTTCATACATACACTGCTCTGTTTTGTTTTTCGATACATAGCATTCAACTTTTTAAAAAAATAGTCAAAAATATTTTTTTCCTTTTTAATACATGATACCACTACCTTACACCCAAAGGCCATCCTGTTTCCAACCTCATTGATGGGAGCTAACTCAGTGCTAGATGGGTGATAGATGGATTACGACATGAAAAGCACCTAGAACTTATGTGTATTGCAATATTATCTCAAAATGATTTTAGTCCTGGTCATGATTCTCTCTCTCTCTCTCTCTCTCTCTCTCTCTCTCTGTGCGCGCGCGCGCGTGCGTGTGCATGCACGTGGGTGGGTGGGTGGTGGTGTGAAACACTTGATTTATCCAAGAAGTAACACAATTTTAACAAAAAAAACAACTACATCATCCAGCAACAAAAATGCTTTCTTTCGTAAACTAGAAACCTGTTTGATACATTGAATTAATTGGTTTTCAGCGGAAGTAAAAATTGTATTTACGCTTAGAAGCGTAATTTATATACTGGAAACTGACGGGAATAAGGCTGGTCAGCAAAATGTGGTGACAGAAGAGGAGCCACAAGGGACATGACTCCATTGACTCATCATAAGAACACTTATAGGTGTATCCCAATGCATACAGACTATATAAATAACCAACAGAAAATATTTGGTTGATGCAGATCAAACTGAAAAGATCATATGCCAAATAGATTATAATGTAAGTATTCATATCCATACAATTTCTAAAATATAATGTTGAAGCATGTTTCAGGCTTCTTCTGCAAACATACCCCTTTTTTTAATAAAATCTGTTACTGTCATTGACTGAGAATTGTCGACCGATAGTAACAAGCCAGCAGTAGATTTTGCAGTTTTAGTCTGCACGAAATAGATACAACATGATAGTTACATAACACAAAAAGGAAAAAGCAAAACTCTTTCTGCAGCCATCAACAAGCTAAATCAGATAAATAGAAAGCGATACTTTTTGTAACGGACTGAGAAGGCTCCAACCATACCAAAGTGGATATAATTGCAGTGTTAGATGATCCAGAGGCAGCTTTAAAGGCTTTACTTTTTCTTCCATATAATGGACAAAGAACAAATCCTCCAGGTTCACTACTTCTCTTTCCATACATGTCTGCCAAAAGTATGATGGCAGGAGAATCCATGTCTCTGAAATCCAAGCACCAACGTGGATCTCCAGATTGTCCTTCAAAAAGCTCCACACCAATAGCTGTAACTTTTAACTTCTGCAGAAGATGGTTTAAAATCATTCTAAACAGTCAACAACTCAGAGTCCAATAATCAAGGAAATTGTTTAACAAAGAGCGTCATCTAACACTAAAGAAAATTTGAATGCTTGTCAGTTATTTCTTCTACTTAGATGTCAAGTAGGACAGAATTATGAAAATCTTGGGGTCCTAGAGTATTTGAGCGTATTGCAATGGAGATTGAAGGAATGCGGATGGTTACAATTCGCTCATTTTAACCAAAAGAATCTCGACTGAATATATAACACAGGAGGGAGAAAATTTGAAGAAGGCAGCAAAAGGCGAGTAACTTACAAAAGAAGCCCACTCCGAAGTCCTCCGCTTTAGGTGAAGAACAGGAAATTCCATGACTGGCCCCAACTTCCCCCACCTCAGCCGGTGCAGCTCCGTCAGGATGCTCACCCGGAACCTCGACGAGAACTTGATCGCCTTAAACTTCCCCCGCCCATCGGTCCGCACGCTCACCGTGAATTCCTGTGAGCCGACATCGTCCCCCCGTCCCAGCACCGGCGCCGCGCCATCGAAATCATTCGACACATCGTATGAATTCGTCACGGAGAGGGTGGAAGGATCGAGGGTGATGATCGCGGAGCTGGAAATGCACAGGACTCGTTTGTACCTCCCCCGCCACGAGTGCTTGACCACCATGTACCGGGCGAGGTATTCGGGCTCCTCGGCGACGGCGGGGGCCGGCGGAGCAGCGGGCGGCGTGGGTTCCGCCGGCAGGGGGTGGTGGTCGGCGGAGGCAGAGGCGGCGTGCCGGCTGACGAAATCCATCGAGGAGAGGTGCTCTAGGTAGCGAGTCCGGCGGGCATTAGGGTTCCAGAAAGAGAAAAGCCCTAAGCCCGAGTTCGCCACGAACGGCCTGTAGCCGCGGGACTGATTCGCCCCCAGCGCTTCCGATCTCCACGAGAATTCGCACGGATTCCTCCGAGCTCCTCCTCTCCCCAAGACCAAACACCTAGGGTTTCAATCGATCACCCCGTTTGCTTCGCGCTCTCCACCCTCTCTCCCTCTCTCTCTCGTCTCGATCAAGACTAGGCACTTGCAGCCGAGAAAGGGCTTTTTTTTCACCCCTTTCTCCCTTCCTCTTTTTTTTTTATTATTTCATCAGAGTTCGGGGGTTTGTCGGGGGCCGGGAGGTCGGCAAGTGAGTGCGCTGCCTTTCCAGCGCCCGTCAGGGGCTTTTAGGGCGGAAGAGGGCCATCCAATGATGGATGGACGGCTCAGATCTGGGGGAGAGCGGTTTCGCGGGGGCGGTTACCGGAGAAGGGCGGGGCCCCCGTGGACGCTGAGCACCCGATTGGAGAGGGAGATTGTGGTAGATTAAATTGGTGTTTCTATGGTAACTACATTTGATGAACAGAGGTGGTGTTTGAGTTCCCTGGCGGGTGTAATTGTAAAGTTTATACTTTATATGGTTTATACCCTGTATAAGGGAGCATGTTGTATACAGCTTAGATGACGTTTAGTAATTTAAATATTTAAAAAAGTTTCATCATATTATTATATTTAATATTCTTTTTAAATTGGTAATTTAGATTGTCAGAAATTACTTTTCATGAGATAATCTGGATTATCAAGGATGGCTATCCAGATTATCAAATATTTGATAATCTGATAATGACATATTTAAATAAAAACATTCTTATAAAAATATAATATAATATTATATTATATTATATTATAAATATTATAATATTTGATCCGCATCTCTTCTTTCAACTCTCAAATAGTTTTTCATTCTGTATGGTTGCTCCATTGAATCTTGACATAAGAGATAATGCGTCATCTCAAAACTTGATCTTTTCTATCAACGATTCGTACTAGCTGCTCCTCGTAAGATAAATCCTTTCTTAACTGAAGAGGTCCAAACTCCACACATGGCTAGGATCTAGTACATATTTTCTTAATATGAAAACATAAAAAATATCGTGTACTCCGATAAGAGAAGGCGGTAAGGCTAGACGGTAGGCAACCATTCCAACTCTTTCCAAGATCTCAAAGAAACCACATATCTGAGGCTTAGCTTTCCGCGAACTCCAAATCTCATCACTCTTTTAGTAGGGGATACTTTGAGAAATACGTGATCTTTCACTTGAATTTCTAATTATCTCCTTCTATTATCAGCATAACTCTTCTACCGACTTTGAGCTGAAAAAATTCGCTTATTGATAAGCTAAATTTTATCCACTATTTATTGAATAATTTTTGGTCCCAAGTTAAAGATCATAAGAATTTAGATTAGATCGAGTAGGGTAGAATTAGGATCTTGATGAATACATCAAAATAAATATGGGTACTTAAATTCGATTGAATTATTAAGGTAATCCAGAGTTAGTTTAAAGCAAATTAGATTTAGAGTTTAATATCTTAATCACACAAAAGTGCAAACGTGGCAATTATCTCGAGAGACATTTATAAACTAAATTCTTGCTTGGATTATATAGAATTTTAATAAAAAATTATTAAGAAATTTTGAAAAATGTTAATTAGAGTTGTATGGTAGAAAGTGTGGTGATTGAGTCATTTAAGCTAATCAAAAATATTAAAATTTATGGTTATATCACTATGGATTATAACAGTGGTGATTCATATGGTTTAGAAGTTATTTAGCAAATCCGAGATATTTGATAGAATCTGATCAGAGTGCGTAGTGGAAGCACGATGATTTAAATCATTTAAAATTGATTGAAAACTTTAGTTTCAATAATAAGGAGATTCGAATTTCTTATTTAGCAAGAGATAGGAGGTCAAGGATGGGATAAAAATTTGATTCACCTAAGCATACCGACTTTATAATATACTAATTTTGAGGATGAAATTATTTTAAGAGGGAAAGAATGTGAGAATCGATTTCTTTGGACCCAATTTACGTTAAAGTCGACAACCTTTGCCGACTCCACCGAAAAAAAAAAAAAAACGAAGAAGACTCCTTAGAGTCTTCTTCTTCCTCCCGACCAACTCTATTGCCCAACTATGCAACCCAAAAGGGGGGGTAAATTTGGTTTTTAAAATTTTAAAGCTAATTTAAAAATATTAAGATTAAATAATGATATGCAAGACGTGTGTGTAAAGTGATTTACATTAGAAAAAAATATAAAAGATTAGAAAGCAAGAATTTGATAAATTAAGGAAAGAAAGATAGCAAACACACCACAAACAAGCAATATTTATAGTGATTCGGTGCTTTGCTTGTACCCACATTCACTCCTCAAGCTCCTACTTGAGAATTAAAATCCACTAACCGTATTCAAACTGAATACACCGTTGGAAACCTCCAACCCTAGCTAGAACACTTATTTTTCGAGTATAAGCCAATCTAATACAATCTTATTCAAGGTTATGATCAACCTTCCCAAGTTTTGGAACCCTCCAACAATTTAAATCAAAACAGTAAAGCAGAGCAAAAGATTTAATGATAATCAAATACAAGTTTAGCTTCCTTTGTGAGAAAATAAAATCTTAAGAATACTTTTCACAATAATGAAAGAAGCTTCTCTGATTTTTCTCAAGATTATTGGAGATTTGAAAGAGCTCTTGAGAGATAGGTGAACTTGAAACGAAGGCTTTTTTGCTTAAAGATGACTTTTGCTTAGGGCTGAAATTGAATCACACCAATCTTTTGTATTTTTCTCTATTTAAAGCCTTTTAAATCTTCAATAGGTGGAGGAGAGAATCATGAGAAAGATTTATAGCCATTAGAGATATTAAAGAAATCATTAAAACCTACCAAAATAAGAAAAAAATAACCGTTACAGAAAAATTTTCATTGCAAGGGTCGACTTATGGCATAGGGATCGACTCATAGATCGACTCATGGCATAGGGGTCGACCTCGAGGTCGATCTTTGAGTCAAAATTCAGAAAAATAGTCGTTCTGTATTTTTAGCTTTCGAAACAGTAGAGGTCGACCCTGGGATTAACCTTTGGCACAGAGACAGCGTGCGAAACAGCCCTTTTCAGCAGGAGACGACTTAGAGGTCGATCCTTTCGCTTCAAACTTGATTTTCTTCCAAAATAAGCATCCAAAAATCATGGGACTACCTCCAAAGAATTAGAAATCTTCTATACTTGCTTTTGAAGCTCTCAGATCAAAACTTAATAAAATTATGATTTTATCCCTAAAATACAGAAAGTCTTTTTTCAAGCCAAATTCATTAGTAATCCCCTCAAATGCTTTGTAATCATCAAAATAAATTCTTGGAACAACAATCCTCTCCTTTTTGATGATGATAAAATATTTGAGTATAAGCAAAAATAAAGCATGTAGAAGTATTGATTGAGGATTTTAAAAATTTTGAAGAAACATGCTACATCACATAATTTTACTTCTATTTTATTTCTTTTATTAATTTTACTTTAATTTTGCTTATAGTTTAATTTTATTTACTCTACTTTTCCTTTTTGACAAAGAATTTTAAAATTCAAAAATAAAAAAGCCTTTTTCTTAAGTTATTTCATATGTTTTTTACTGTTAGAACAAGAGTTTATAACAAAACTTTCAATTTACGACATAATGATCATAATAAAATTTAGCCAATTCACAAAAATTTTATTTCACATCATTCAAATGACATCATCATATATTTATATCCAAATGATTATCATAACATCAAGTCATCAAGATATATAAGTACTAAACATACAAAATATAAAGGTATCAAAAGTATTCATGAAAATTAGGCCATCAAAACATACAAAATTCATGGATACAACTATCCATGACCCAAACAGCCAATAGTACCGATGCCACAAGTTTAATCCAAAAAAAATATGACCAACTATAACTTGATCAACAACTCATAGAAACAACTAAGAGATACTAGATCATAACATAATATAAAGATGACTAAACTAAATCTAGTAGAGATTACGGCCAAAAACATCTGAATCAGATGAGAAATCAGAGATGTGATGCATTATGTCAAATGATAGATGTATCAAATTTAAAAAATTAAATTAAAAATTTAAAAAATTAAATCAAATCAAATAAATCAGCTCTCTTTTAAAAGCTTATCATTTGAAATTTCTTTCTTTACAAAAAATTAGCTTAAACTCAAATATCAAAGGCTCTCCCCATTTTTGAATGAATATGATTCTTTAAACATATTTTCAAGTATATACTTTTAAGCTTTAAAAGAATTAGAGCTTTTCAAAAATTTGAATAGTGAAATCAAGCACAACATTTAATTATACATTCTTTTCTTTTCTTAAATCAATTTTAGTCAATTAAGCTTAAAAAAGATATATATCAGAAATGTATCAAGCAAAATAAAGATAGTATCAAAGCAAAAATAATTTTACAAAGATTTTTAAAGACACATTAAAAATTTTATATTATATTCATATTTTTAAATGAGTTTCAAAATTAGAAGTATGTGTCAAAATTAATTTTTTTAGAGTGAGAATATATTTTAAATTAATTTTAACTCCAACTAATTATCAAAAATAATTTGGTAATTAAATCAATTGAATTTAAACTGAATAATCACGTGAAGGCTTAAGTTAAAAGGATCATAAAATAATCAAAGTTCATTATCCTTAACTCAAATTAATTAGAATGTTCAGCCAAGACTAAGTAGATAATATTTAACAAACAAATAATTTTCTCCTTATTTTTTAAGAGTAAATACTAGAAAATTCATCACATAATATTTTCTTCCCCTCTTTTCCATAATTATTATTGGATAAATTTATCTTTTAGCTTTTCTTTCCCATTTTGAAAGAATATAATAAATTTACAATGAATATCTTTTTTTTAAAAAATTCTATTGATGAACTACATGAATTAAAAACACATCTCCTCCTTTTTGAATAATATAAATGCATTAAATAAAATTATTTTGAACTTCAAAGATTCAAGAAAGATGAAATATTTTAAAAATTAAAGATTTTAAATAGATCATTCAAAGTAAATTATAAGATATATTCAATTTTTTAGGGATCATCTCTTCTTTTTTATTATTATTATATATATATATTAAGATTAATAAAATATAAGATAAATATTAACCTGTCTGATATCAATTAATTAAAAATTAAAGTCTTCTTTGAATATTTGATTTTAATAGCTTCTTTGAAATATTTTGCTTGACATCAATATCAAAAGACTTAAAAAGAGTATTTTTCTTAAATTTATTTTTTAAAACTAATCAATCTGAACAAGGCATGAATATTCATCAATAATTCTCTTTTAAGATCAAAAATAATTTTTTGATACTAATTAATTTTTAAAAAATAAAATAATATAATCAAAATATGTAAAATATAAATAGTTGCTTAAAATGAATCAAATGATCAAAATCATTAGAATGCTCAAATAAATTCATGAGATAAATAAAATATAATTATTTATCCATGTTTTTTTATTAAGTTCAAAAATAAATTTTTTTTCTTATAGTCAAGAAAAAAATAAGAAGGATAGATAATTTTTAATTTAAAGTAATAAAATTAAGTCTCAAGGATTGATCCAAAAATATTAGTAGAGAATAAGTTGGGATCAAAAGAAGAATATTTAAGCAAAAGAATCTAGAATTTTTCAATTCTTTCCTAATTTCATAAAATTTATCTTCACTCAAGGTCTTAGTAAAAATATTAGCCAATTGATTTTCAGTACAAACATAATCAAGAATTATGTCATTATTTTGATCATGCTCTCTTATGAAATGATATCTTATTTCAATGTATTTTGATCTAGAGTGTTGGATTAAATTCTTAGTTAGATTTATGGCACTAGTATTATCACATCTTATGCGAATTTTATTTAGTTTGATGCCAAAGTCCTCAAGTTATTACTTAATCTATAAGATTTATGCACAGCAACTTTTGGCTACAATATATTCGACCTCGGATAATGCTACTGAATTTTGCTTCTTACTAAATCAAGAGATTAAGTTAACTCTTAGAAATTGACAAGTTCTACTAGTACTTTTTTTTGTCTAATTTACATCCAGCAAAGTCTGCATCTGAATATCCAATTAAATCGATTGATGAATTCTTAGAGTACCATAAACCTATGAATTGTGTTGGGGATAAACCCCACTTTCATCGAAGTTTAGTCTGATGCTTAGCCTAATGCAACTGGTAATCATGGAAGAGCTTCGATCGAAAATTCTTCCTCCAATGATCGAACCCCAACCGAACTCCTTCAGTAGCCGAACTCCCATCGGACTTCTCCTTCAGTCAAATTTCTATAGGAGCCAAACTCCTTCCAGATACCTCCAGGAGTCGAACTCCTTTCGGACTTCTTCTTTAGTCGAATTCCTATAGGAGCCAAACTCCTTTCAGATCTTTCCTTCAATCGAATTTCTATAGGAGCCAAACTCCTTCTGGATCTCTCATTCAGTCGAATTTTTTTAGGAGCCGAACTTCTTTCTGACTTCTTCTTCAGTCGAATTTCTATAGGAGCCGAACTCCTTTCGAATTTCTCCTTCAGTCGGATTTCTCTAGGAGCCGAACTCCTTTCGAACCTCTCCTTCAGTTGGATTCCTATAGGAGCCGAACTTCTTTTGGATCTCTCCTTCAGTCAGATTCCTCTAGGAGCTGAACTCCTTTCGAACACCTTCATGAGTCAAACTCCTTCTGGACTTCTCCTTCAGTCAGATTCCTTCAGGAGCCGAACTTCTTTCAGACCTCTCCTTTAGTCGGACTTCTCCTTTAGTTAGATTTTATCTAGATTCCTCCAATGGATTACTTTCAGATTTTAAGTAATATTCTTTTCGGATGATCCCCTCTAGTCGTATTCTCTTTAGGAGTCCAAACTTCTCTGAAATTAAAATATATCAAAGTTCTTCACCAACCAACGCCTGCTTCCATCGGACTTCGACTATTAAATCTCAATGAACTGGCAATCCCACTACTGGATGGTTATGACTATCATTATCAGTCTATTGCAAGTAACACCTCTTTCCGTAATAAATTTCATGTGGCCCTGAGTGGCCCACTATCGGACGGTTACGACAGACTTCGTCTATAAAAAGGGATCCTTCAGATATATTTTCTCTAAGCTCTCTTCTTCTTTCCAAAACTCTACTGAATTCTTGTCTGAACACTCCATTTCTGTTGATCAGAAGAGCTAACTTGATCGTCAGAGGATCCTACCGGAGCCACCACCATCGACTCCAGATATAACTTTATTTTGCAGATCACCGACGACGATCTCATCTTTTCTATCTCCAGCTCGATCCGACGTCAACCAGATTCTATACCAACAGATTGAGTTTCTTTTAGGTATTTAAGTATTCTTTTTACAGCATTAAATATGATTCTTTTGGATTAGATTGAAATCGTGCACATAAACAAACACTAAACATGATATCTGGTCAACTAGTAGTTAAATACAATAAAGAACCAATGATGCCTCTATAAAATTTTTGATCAATACTTTTATCTCTTTCATCCTTGTTAAGCTTATATGATGGACTCATGGGAGTACTAATTGCTTTGGAGCTCTCCATTCTAAATCTCTTGAGTAGTTTTCTTATGTACTTGCTTTGAGTGATGGAGATTTTTTTTTTATTTGTCTGATTTGAAGTCCGAGGAAAAATGCTAGTTCACCCATCATGCTTATCTCGAACTTTTCCTGCATGAGCTTAGCAAAATTTTGACATAAAATTTCATTAGTAGATCTAAATATAATGTCATCAACATATATTTGTATTACTAAGATATCATCATGATCTTTTTTAATGAAGAGATTTGTATCTACATTTCCTTTTGAAAATCCATTATTAAACAAGAATTTACTTAGTCTTTCATACCAAGCCCTATGTGCTTATTTTAAACCATATAATGCTTTATTTAATTTAAAAATATAATTTAGAAAAGCATAATTTTCAAAATTAGGTGATTATTCTACATAAACTTTTTCGGCAATATATCTATTTAAAAAAGTACTTTTAATATCCATTTAAAATAGCTTGAAATTCATAAAAAATGTATAACCGAGTAAAAGTCTAATTGCTTCTAGTCTAGCAACATGTGCAAAGATTTCATCAAAATCAATTTTTTCTTCTTGATTATAATCCTTTACAACTAATCTTACTTTATTCCTAATTATATTTCCATTTTTATCTAATTTATTTTTATATATCCATTTTGTATCAATTATTGGATAATTTTTAGGTCTTGATACTAAGGTCCATACATTATTTTTTCAAATTGATTAAATTCCTCTTGCATTGCATTTATCCAATTATAGTTTTTTTTGGCTTTATCAATATTTTTGGGTTCAAAATGAGAAACAAATGCAAAATAATTGTATGCATCTCTAAGTGAAGAATGAGTTCTTAGCCCATATGTAGGATCACCAATAATTAGTTCTTTAGGATGATTGTGAACATACCTCTATTCTTTTGGAAAATCATTTGTACCTTGATGTTGTTTTTATTGTCCTTCACCCTCAATTTCTTGCTTGTCTTTATAATTCTCTTCATTTTAAATTATTGAATTCTTTAGGGTGATCTCCTTTATTCCTTCTATAAGAGGATCTACATCATCAATATCCTCACTCTTTCTTGATGGAAGATTATTAGTCTCATCAAAAATAATATATATTGACTCCTCTACTGCTAAGATTTTTTTGTTAAAAACTCTAAAAGCTTTACTAGAAGAGGAGTAATCAAGAAAAATAGCTTCATCGGATTTTGCATCAAATTTACCTAGTTTTTCTTTACCATTATTCAAAACAAAACATCGGCAACCAAAAATATGAAAATATGCAATGTTAGATTTTATTTCTTTCCAAAGCTCATAAGATATTTTCTTTAAAATTGGTCTGATTAGGGCACGGTTTAAGATGTAATATATTGTGTTAATTACTTTCGCCTAAAAATATCTTGGAAGGTTGCTTTCACATAGCATAGTATGGGCTATTTCTTCTAGAGTTCTATTTTTTCTTTCTACTACTCTATTTTGTTGGGGTGTCTTAGGTGCTGAAAAATTATGGTTAATTCCTTTTCATCATAAAATTTTTCAAAGTCTTGATTTTTAAATTCAATTCCATGATCATTTCAAATGCTTTGAATTGAAAATCCTTTTTTATTTGTAACTTTTTAATAAAATTTTATGAAAATATGAAAAGTTTTATCTTTGTATGCAAAAAAGAAAATCCATGTAAAATATGAGTAGTCATGGATAATTACAAAACCATAACGTTTTCCACCTAAGCTTGCTGTTCTTGTAGGATCAAATAAATTCATGTGCAAAAGTTTCAATGGCCTAAAAATTGAAACAATGTTCTTAGATTTGAATGAAACTCTTGTTTGTTTACCTAATTGGCATGCATCATAAATTTTATCTTTTTCAAAGTTCAATTTTGATAAACCGGTAACTAATTCCTTTTTGATAAGCTTTGAAAGTGAATGCATACTAATGTGTGCAAGCCTATGATGCCAAAGTCAACTAGTCTCATTAATTTTGGCATTCATAGCTACTAAATATTGTATGTTTATCATAGAAAGATCATTCAAATCTACCATATAAACATTATCATGCCTATGACCAACAAACTTAATGCCATCATTATTGGAACTAGTTACAATGCACAATCAAGATTCAAAAATAATTTTGTAACCTTTGTCACAAAGTTGACTAATACTTAAAAGATTATGTTTTGAACCATCTACTAATAAAATATTTTCAATATACTTGGAGAGAGTGATACCGACATAACCTATACCAATGATCTTTTCTTTGTCATTGTCTCCAAATATGACCATCATTCCATTTTTAGCATCAAGCATGATGAATTGGGACTCATCATCGATCATGTGTCTTAAGCATCCACTATCAAGATACCATCTTCGATTTTCTTCTTTGGATGTAAGACACACCTACATGCAAAATCAAGTTCTTACTCTAGGTACCCAAGTTTTTTTGGATCCTTTAAGGTTAGTCACAATGGTTTCTTTTGGAACCCATATTTTCTTTCTATTTAAATTATTAGAGAAGCATGTATAAGATTTGTATCATAGTTTACCATATTTAAAGTAAGTAACATTTAAAAATTTATTGCTTTATGAATTTATAAAAAAAATTTCAGAAATTTTTGTTTTCTTAAGGGGTTATAGCCTAGACCAGCCTTATCATAAATGGCATTTTGATTTTCAAGAAGCATATGAAGTTTATTTGAACTCAAAGTAAATTTTTCAACTGTCGGTTTTAAATTACCAATTTTATTTTTTAAATTTAGATTCTCTTGAGTTAAGACTAGTTTTTTACTTAGGATAGTTTCATTTTTTTTTTAGCAAGATTTAATTTTTTAATTTTAATTCTTTATTTTTAGTTCATAACTTGTTTAAATCATCTACTAAATAATAGAAGGCTTCTTGAAGTTCTTCTAATGTAATTTCATTTGAGATTTTAGCACTTACCTCATTCTCATGTGTCATAAGGCACAGGTTGGCTTATTCATGAGCTTCTTCCTCTTCGTAGCTTGAGTCGTCACTATCACTCCATGTTGTCACCATAGTCTTTTTCTTATATTTCTTGGAAACCTTTTTAAGTTGAGGACATTCAGACTTAAAGTGCCCCGGCTTTCTACATTCATAGCAAATAACGGGCTGCTTCCTATCTTTTTCCTTGCTATGCTCCCCTTTGGTAGGTAGCTTTTTCCTCATTCCTTATTTTTTTTTCAAAAATCTCATGAACTTTCTTGTGATGAGGGCTATTTCTTCATCTTATTCTTCATCTTCCATTTCATCGGATTTCTCATCTTGTTGAGTGGTAGATTTAAGGGTTATTGTCTTCTTTTTCTTGACATTTTCTTATTGATGTTGTTTCATGCTTAGCTCGTGTGTTATTAGTAATCCTAGAAGCTCCTCCAAGGGTAAAACATTCAGATCTTTGGCTTCTTAGATTGCAGTCACTTTGGCCTTCCATATCCTTGGCAAAGATCTAAGAATCTTCCTCACAAGATCAGTATTAGAGTAAGACTTATCAAGACTTTTAAGATCATTTATAATATCTATAAATCTAGTAAATATTACAGTTATTGACTCATCATGCTCCATTTTAAAAAGTTTATATCTATGCACAAGCATGTTAATTTTTGACTCCTTAACTTGATTAGTGCCTTCATGAGTTACTTCTAACCTATCCCATATTTTTTTAGTCAGCATGCATATTGAAATATGATTAAATATATTAGCATCTAGAGCACAATATAAAATATTCATGGCTCTTGCATTGAGTTGAGCTATTTTCTTATCAATCTCATCCCATTTCTTTTCGGGTTTGATTAATTCCTTACCATCAATTATCTTAGTGGATGTGTATGGTCTATTAACTATGATACTTCACATATTATAGTCAAGTGCTTGTATAAAAATTCTCATCCAAGCTTTTCAATAGGTATAGTTTGTCCCATTGAAAAGTGAAGATCGATTTGTGGATTGCCTCTCGGCTAGAGAAATACAAACTTAGATTGCCATAGATCTTTGGCTTTTTGATGGTTAAATCAAAGTAGGACTAGAGCACCGGACTTTAATACCACTTGTTGCCCAGCTATGCAACCCAATAGGGGGGTGAATTGGATTTTTAAAATTTTAAAGCTAATTTAAAGATATCAAAATTGAATGATGATATGCAAGACATGTGTGTGAAACAATTTAGGTTAGAGAAAAATATAAAAGATTAGAAAGCAAGAATTTAACAAACTAAAAAAAGAAAAATAGCAAGCACATCACAAACAAGCAAGATTTATAGTAGTTCGATGCTTTTCTTGCACCTACATCCACTCTCCAAGTTTCTACTTAAAAATTAAAATTTACTAACCGTATTCAAACTAAATACACCATTGGAAACCTCCAACCCTAGCTATCCCAAGCTAGAACACTTATTTTTTGGATATAAACCAACCTAATAAAATTCTATTCAAGGTTAGGATCAACCTTCCCAAGTTTTGGAGCTCTCCCAAAACTTGAATCAAAAGATAAAGCAGAGTAAAAGATTTAATGACAATCAAATACAAGTTTAGCTCCCTTTATGAGTAAATAAAACTTTAAGAATGCTTTTCACAATAATGGAGGAAGCTTCTTTGATTTTCCTCAAGGTTGTTGAAGATTTGAAAGAGCTCTTGAGAGGTAGGTGAATTTGAAATGAAGACTTCTTTACTTGAAGATGATTTTTGCTTATGGCTAAAATTGAATCACACCAATCTCTTATATTTTTTTCTACTTAAAGCCTTTTAAATCTTCAATAGATAGAAGAGAGAATCCTGGACAAGATTTGTAATCGTTGGAGATATTAAAGAAATCATTAAAATCTGTCAAAATAAGAAAAAAGTAGTCATTATAAAAAAAATTTGTTGCAGGGGTCAACTCATGGGTCGACTTATGGCATAGGGGTCGACTCATGGCACAGGAGGTCAACCTCGACCTTTGAGATAAAATTTTGAAAAATAGTCGTTCTATATTTTTAGCTTTCGAAACAGTAGAGGTCGACCCTGGGGTGGACCTTTGGCATAGAGACAGCATGCCAAACAACCCTTTTCAGTAGGGGACGACCGAGGAATCGATCCTTTCGATTCAAACTTGATTTTCTTCTAAAATAAGCATCCAAAAATCATGGGACTACCTCCAAAGAATTAGAAATCTTCTATACTTGCTCTTGAGGCTCTTAGATCAAAACTTGATAAAATTATGATTTTATCCCTGAAATATAAAAGGTCTTTTTTCAAGCCAAATTCATTAATAATCCCCTCAAATGCTTTGTAATCATCAAAATAAATTCTTGGAGCAACAATCTCCTCCTTTTTGATGATGATAAAATATTTGAGCATAAGCAAAAATAAAGTATGTAGAAGTATTGATTAAGCATTTCAAAAATTTTAAAGGAACATGCTACATCACATAATTTTACTTCTATTTTATTTTTTTTATTAATTTTACTTATAGTCCAATTTTATTTACTCTATTCTTTCTTTTTTACATCATCAAATAAGATTTTAAAGGATTTTAAAATTCAAAAATAAAAAACCCTCCTCCTTAAGTTATTTCATATATTTTTTTCTATTAGAACAAGAGTTTATAACAGAACTTTTAATTTACAATATAATGATCATAATAAAATTTAGCTAATTCATAAAGATTTTATTTCACATCATTCAAATAACATCATCACATATTTTCATCCAAATAATTATCATAACATTAAGTCATCAAAATATATAAGTGCTAAACATACAAAATATAAAGGTATCAAAAGTATTTATGAGAATTAGGCCATCAAAATATACAAAATTTATGAATACAACTATCCATGACCCAAACAGCTAATAGTACTAATGCCATAAGTTTAATCCAAAAAAAATATAACCAACTATGACTTGATCAACAACTTATAGAAATAAATAAAAGATACTAGATCATAACCTAATACAAAGATGACTAAACTAAATCTAGTAGAGATCATGACTGAAAGTATCTAAATCAGATGAAAAATCAGAGATGTGATGGGGTGTGTCAAATGATGGATGTATGAAATTCAAAAAATTAAATTAAAAATTTAAAAAATTAAATTAAATCAAATGAATCAGCTCTTCTTTAAAAGCTTATCATTTGAAATTTCTTTTTTTACAAAAAATTAACTTAAACTAAAATATCAAAGGCTCTCCCCCTTTTCGAATGAATATGATTCTTTAAATAGATTTTTAAATATATATTTTTAAGTTTTAAGAAGATTAGAGCTTTTCAAAGATTTGAATAGTAAAATCAAGCACAATATTTAATTTATTATTATTATTATTTTAAATAAATTTCAATCAATTAAGCTCGAAAAAGATATATATCAGAAATGTATCGAGTAAAATAAAGATAGTATTAAAGCAAAAATAATTTTATAAAGATTTCTAAAGGCACATTAAAAATTTTATATTATATTCATATTTTTAAATAAGTTTTGAAATTATAAGTATGTATTAAAATTAATTTTTTTGGAGTGAGAATATATTTTAAATTAATTTTAACTCCAATTAGTTATTAAAAATAATTTGGTAATTAAATCACTTAAATTTAAACTGAATAATCATATGAAGGCTTAAGTTAAAAGGATTATAAAATAATCAAAATTTATTATTCTTAACTTAAATTAATTAGAATATTCAGTCAAGGCTAACTTGATAATATTTAACAAACAAACATCTTTTTCCTTATTTTTAAGAGTAAATACTAGAAAATTCATTATATAATATTTTCTCTCTCTTTTTCATAATTATTATTGGATAAATTTATCTTTTAACTTTTCTTTTCCATTTTGAAAGAACATAATAAATTTAGAATGAATATCTTTTTTCTTTTTTTTAATTCTATTTATGAACAACATGAATTAAAAACACATCTCCTTTTTTTTGAATAATATAAATACATTAAATAAAATTATTTTAAACTTCAAAGATTAAAGAGAGATGGAACATTTCAAAGATTAAAGATTTTAAATAGATTATTCAAAGCAAATTATAAGATATATTCAATTTTTCAAGAATAATCTCTTCTTTTTTATTATTATATATATTTTAAGATCAATAAAATATAAGATAAATATCAAGCTGTCTGATATCAATTGATTAAAAACTAAAGTCTTCTTTGAATATTTGATTTTAATAGCTTCTTTAAAATATTTTGCTTGACATCAATATCAAAAAACTTAAAAAGAGTATTTTTTTTAAATTTATTTTTTAAAATTAATCAATCTAAACAAGGCATGAATATTCATTAGTAATCCTCTTTTAAGATCAAAATAATTTTTTGATACTAATTAATTTTTTTTAAAAAAATAATATGATCAAAATGTGTAAAATACAAATAGATGCTTAAAATAAATCAAATAATCAAAATCATTAGAATGCTCAAATAAATTTATGAGATAAATAAAGTATAATTATTTATCCATAATTTTCTTATTAAGTTCAAAAATAATTTTTTTTCTTATAGTCAAGAAAAAAAAAAGAAGGATGGATAATTTTTAACTTAAAGCAATGAAATTAAGTCTCAAGGATTGATCCAAAAATATAAGTAGCGGATAAGTTGGGATCAAAAGAAGGATATTTAAGCAAAAGAATCTTGAATTTCTAATTCTCTCCTAATTTCATAAAAATTATCTTCACTCAAGGCCTTAGTAAAAATATCAACCAATTTATTTTCAGTACAAACATAATCAAGGATTATGACATTATTTTGAACATGCTTTCTTATAAAATGATGTCTTATTTCATTGTGTTTTGACCTAAAGTGTTGGATTGGATTCTTAGTTAGATTTATGATACTAGTGTTATCACATCTTATGGGAGTTTTATTTAGTTTGATGCTAAAGTCCTTAGATTATTGCTTAATCCATAAGATTTATGTACAGCAACTTTCAGCTACAATGTATTCAACCTCGGTCGTAGACAATGCTCCCGAATTTTGTTTCTTGCTAAACCAAAAGATTAAGTTAACTCCTAGAAATTGGCAAGTTCTACTAGTGCTTTTTTTGTCTAATTTATATCCAGCAAAGTCTGCATCTGAATATCCAATTAAATCGATTGATGAATTCTTAGAGTATCATGAACCTATGGATTGAGTTCCTTTTAGGTATTTAAGTATTATTTTTATAGTATTAAATGTGATTTTTTTGGATTAGATTGAAATCATGCACATAAATAAATACTAAATATGATATCTGATCTACTAGCAGCTAAATACAATAAAGAACCAATCATATCTCTATAAAGTTTTTGATCAATACTTTTACCTCCTTCATCCTTATCCAGCATATATGATGGACTCATGGGGGTACCAATTGCTTTGGAGCCTCCATTCTAAATCTCTTGAGTAGTTCTCTTGTGTACTTGCTTTGAGTGATGGAGATCCCTTCTTTTGTTTGTTTGATTTGAAGTTCGAGGAAGAATGTTAGTTCACCCATCATGCTCATCTCGAACTCCCCCTGCATGGGCTTAGCAAAATCTTGATATAAAGTTTCATTAGTAGATTCAAATATAATGTCATCAACATATATTTGTATTACTAAGATATCATCATAATCTCTTTTAATGAAAAGACTTTTATCTATATTTTTTCTTAAAAATCCAATATTAAGCAAGAATTTACTTAGTCTTTCATATCAAGCCTTAGGTACTTATTTTAAACCATATAATGCTTTATTTAATCTAAAAACATAATTTGAAAAAGCATGATTTTCAAAACTAGAAGGTTATTCTACATAAACTTCTTCGGCAATATATCCATTTAAAAAAGTACTTTTAACATCCATTTGAAATAGCTTGAAATTTATAAAGCATGCATAAGCGAGTAAAAGTGTAATTGCTTCTAGTCTAGCAATGGATGCAAAAGTTTCATCAAAATCAATTCCCACTTCTTGATTATAATCCTTTGTAATTAATCTTGCTTTATTTCTAATTATATTTTTATTTTCATCCAATTTATTTCTATATACCCATTTTGTATCAATTATTGAATAATTTTTAGATCTTGATACTAAGATTCATACATTATTTCTTTCGAATTGGTTAAGTTTCTCTTGCATTGCATTTATCCAATTATAATCTTTTTTGACTTCATTAATAGTTTTGGGTTCAAAATAAAAAATAAATACAAAATAATTGTATGCATCTTTAAGTGAAGAGTGAGTTCTTACCCCATGTATAGGATCACCAATAATTAGCTCTTTGGGATGATTGTGAACATACCTTCATTCTTTTGAAAGATTATTTGTACATTGAGGTTGTTCTTATTGTCCTTTACCCTCAATTTCTTGCTTGTCTTCATGATTCTCTTCATTTTGAATTGTTGAATCATTTATGATGATCTCCTTCATTCCTTTTATAAGAGGATCCGTATCATCAATACCCTCACTTTTTTTTGATGGAAGATCATTAGTCTCATAAAAAAACAACATGTATTGACTCCTCTACTACTAAAGTTTTTTTGTTAAAAATTCTAAAAGCTTTACTAGAAGAGAAGTAACTAAGAAAAATAGCTTTATTAGATTTTGCATCAAATTTACCTAGTTTTTTTTTACCATTATTCAAAATAAAATATCAACAACCAAAAATATGAAAATATGCAATGCTAGATTTTCTTTCTTTTCAAAGCTCATAAGATATTTTCTTTAAAATTGATCTGATTAGGACATGATTTAAGATATAACATGCTATGATAATTGCTTCCATCCAAAAGTATCTTGAAAGGTTGCTTTCACATAGCATAGTACAGATCATTTTTTTTAGAGTTCTATTTTTTTTCTACTACTCTATTTTGTTAGGATGTCTTAGATGCTGAAAAATTATGGCTAATTCTTTTTTTATCACAAAATTTTTCAAAGTTTTGATTTTCAAATTCGGTTCCATGATCACTTCGAATGCTTTGAATTGAAAATTCTTTTTCATTTATAATTTTTTGATAAAACTTTATGAAAATATGAAAAGTTTCATTTTTGTGTACCAAAAAGAAAATTCATATAAAACGTGAGTAGTCATGGATAATTACAAAATCATAATATTTTCCACCTCAGCTTGCTGTTCTTATAGGACCAAACAAATCCATATGCAAAAATTTCAATGGCCTAGAAGTTGAAACAATGTTCTTAGATTTGAATGAAACTCTTATTTGTTTACCTAGTTGACATGCATCACAAATTTTATCTTTTTTAAAATTTAATTTTGATAAATTGGTAACTAATTTCTTTTTGATAAGCTTTAAAAGTGAATGCATACTAATGTATGCAAGTCTATGATGCCAAAGCCAACTAGTCTCATTAATTTTGATATTTATAGCTATTAAATATTGCATATTTATCATAAAAAGATCATTCAAATCTACCATATAAACATTATCATGCCTATGACTAATAAACTTAATGCCATTATCATTTGAACTAATTACAATGCACAATGAAGATTCAAAAATAACTTTATAACCCTTGTCACAAAGTTGACTAATATTTAAGAGATTATGTTTTAAACCATCTACTAATAAAATATTTTTAATATACTTGGAGAAAGTGATACCAATATAACCTATACCAATGATCTTTCTTTTGTTATTGTCTCCAAATATGACCATCACTCTATTTTTAGCATCAAGCATGATGAATTGGAACTCATCACCAGTCATGTGTCTTGAGCATCCACTGTCAAGATACCATCTTCAATTTTCTTCTTTGGATGCAAGACATATCTATATGCAAAATCAAGTCCTTACTCTAGATACCCAAATTTTCTTGGGTTCTTTAAGGTTAGTCACAATGGTTTCTTTTGGAATCCATATTTTTTTTATATTTAAATTATTAGAGAAGCATGTATAAAATTTGTGTCATAGTTTACCACATTTAAAGCAAGTAATATTTAAAAATTTATTGCTTTATGAATTTATAAAAATATTTTTTAAAAATTTTTATTTTCTTAGGAGGTTATAGTCTAGACTAGCTTTATCATAAATAGTCTTTTGATTTTCAAGAATCATATGAAATTTATTTGAACTCAAAGTAAATTTTTTAACTATCGATTTTAAATTACCAATTTTATTTTTTAAATTTAGATTCTCTTGAGTTAAGACTAATTTTTCATTTAGGATAGTTTCATTTTCTTTTAGCAAGACTTGATTTTTTAATTTTAGTTCTTTATTTTTAGTTCCTAACTTTTTTAAATCATCTACTAAATCATAAAAGGCTTCTTGAAGTTCTTCGAATGTAAATTCATTTGAGATTTCAGCACTTACCTCATTCTCATGTGCCATAAGGCATAGGTTGGCTTGTTCATGAGCTTCTTCTTCTTCGAAGCTTGAGTCGTCACTATCACTCCATGTTACCATCATAGCTTTTTTCTTATATTTCTTGAAAATCTTTTTAAGTTGAGGACATTCAGACTTAAAGTGCTCGGCTTTTTATATTTATAGTAAATAAAAGGCTGCTCCCTATCCTTTTCCTTGTTATGCTCTTTTTTGGTAGGTAGCCTCTTCCTCATCCCTTTTTTTTTTCTTCAAAAATCTTTTAAATATTTTTGTATTGAGGGCTATTTCTTCATCTTATTTTTCATCTTCCATTTCATCAGATTTCTCATCTTATTGAGTGGTGGATTTAAGGGCTATTATCTTCTTTTTCTTGACATCTTCTTCTTGATGCTGTTTTGTGCTTAGCTCGTGCATCATTAGTGATCTTAGAAGCTCCTCTAAGGGTAAAACATTCAGATCTTTAGCTTCTTAGATTACAGTCACTTTGGCCTCCCATGTCCTTGGCAAAGATCTAAGAATCTTCCTCACAAGATTACTGTTAGAATAAGACTTGCCAAGAATTTTAAGATTATTTATAATATCCATAAATCTAGTAAATATTACAGTTATTGACTCATCATGCTCCATTTTGAAAAGTTCATATCTATGTACAAGCATGTTAATTTTTGACCCTTTAACTTGATTAGTGCCTTCATGAGTTGCTTCTAACCTATCCCATATTTTCTTAGCTGATATGCATGTTGAAATACAATTAAATTCATTAGCATCTAGAGCATAATATAAAACATTCATGGCTCTTGTATTGAGTTAAGTTATTTTTTTATCAATCTCATCCCATTCCTTTTCGGATTTGATTGATTCCTCATCATCAATTATCTTAGTGTGTGTGTGGTCCATTAACTATAATACTCCATATATCATAGTCAAGTATTTGTATGAAAATTTTCATCCAAGCTTTCCAATAGGTATAGTTTATCCCATTAAAAAGTGGAGGTCAGTTTGTGGACTGTCCCTCGGCTAAAGAAATACTAACTTGGATTACCATAGATCTTTGGCTCTTTGACGGTTAAATCAAAGTAGGGCTAGAGCACCGAGTTCTAATACCACTTGTTACCCAGCTATGCAACCCAAGAGAGAGGGTGAATTAGGTTTTTAAAATTTTAAAGCTAATTTAAAGATATCAAGATTGAATGATGATATGCAAGACGTGTGTGTGAAGTGATTTAGGTTAGAGAAAAATATAAAAGATTAGAGAGCAAGAATTTAACAAACTAAGAAAAGAAAGATAATAAGCACATCACAAACAAGCAAGATTTATAGTAGTTCGGTGATTTTCTTGCACCTACATTTACTCCCCAAGCTCCTACTTAGAAATTAAAATCCACTAACCATATTCAAACTGAATACACCATTGGAAACCTCCAACCCTAGCTATCCCAAGCTAGAATACTTATTTTTTAGGTACAAGCCAATCCAATATAATCCTATTCAAGGTTAGAATCAACCTTCCTAAGTTTTGGAACCTCTCAAAAACTTGAATCAAAATAGTAAAGTAGAGTAAAAGATTTAATGACAATCAAATACAAGTTTAGCTCCCTTTGTGAGCAAATAAAACCTTAAGAACGCTTTTCATAATAATGAAAAAAGATTCTCTGATTTTTATTAAGGTTGTTGAAGATTTGAAAGAGCTCTTGAGAGGTAAGTGAACTTAAAATGAAGACTTCTTTGCTTGAAGATGACTTTTACTTAGAGCTAAAATTGAATTACACCAATTTCTTATGTTTTTCCCTATTTAAAGCCTTTTAAATCTTCAATAGATGGAGGAGAGAATCCTAAACAAGATTTATAGCCATTGGAGACATTAAAGAAATTATTAAAATCTGCCAAAATAAGAAAAAAAATAGCCATTATAGAAAAATTTTCGTTGCAGGGATCGACTTATGGCACAGGGGTCGACTCATGGCACAGGGATCGACCTCTGAGATAAAATTCAGAAAAATAGCCATTCTATATTTTTAACTTTTGAAACAGTAGAGGTCGATCCTGGGGTCGATCCTTGGCATAAAGACAACATGCCAAACAATCCTTTTCAGCAGGGAACGACTTAGGAGTCGATCCTTTCACTTCAAACTTGATTTTCTTCCAAAATAAGCATCCAAAAATCATGGAACTGCCTCCAACTGATTATAAATCTTTTATACTTGCTCTTGAGGCTCTCAGATCAAAACTTGATAAAATTATGACTTTGCTTCTGAAATATAAAAAATCTTTTTTCAAGCCAAATTCATTAGCAATCCCCTCAAATGCTTTATAATCATCAGAATTAATTCTTAGAGCAACAAACTCCTAAACATAGTTAGAATCCATCTTGGGGAGGGGTGAAACTCCTCCCCTCCAACTCTATATTAAGGATCGAAGCCTTCTTCCTCTCCTCTATTAAAAAAATAATAAAATAAAATAATATAATATAAATCTTAAATCCCTTCCTAGAACCCTCATGAAGAAATCCCAATCCTAAACCCTAGATCCCTTCTTAAAAATCCTAATCCCAATTATAAAATCCTAAATTACCTATTCATGGGATTTCGGGTGGAAGAACGTGGATTTTGACCGTCGGTTGCCACCACTGCTGCCACCATCATAGGTATTCCTTTCCTTCTCCTCTTTTTTCTTTCCAACCATCATTGCGCCATTTTCCTCCATCGGCTCTTTTCTTCTCTAGCTGCTCGATGATGCCTGAGAAAGAGGACCGGGGGTTTCTGTCTCAAGGGGAATAGAAGAAAGAAAATAAGAGAAGAAGAAAGAAGCAAACGGGAAGAAAAGAGAAAGAGAAAGGAAAAAGAAAGAAGAGGAATTGGGAGAAAAAGGAAGGAAAAGAGAAGGAGAGAGAAAGAAAGAGAGAGAGGGTTTAGTCGATTTTGGGTGTTTTGTTTGGTTTGAATCCAATTCAATTGAATTTGGACCAAATAGATCCAAATTAGAAATTTATTTAGATTGGGTCCATATTAGATTATAAAATTTGTTAGTAATTTTATTTTTTTTAAATTAAAAATTAATTAAATTATTAGAAATGCTAAAGCTTTCGATGTTGGAAGAGCGTCGGATCTAAAGATCAGATTAAGAAGATCATAGAATTTTGGATCTGATCAACAGATAAGCTTTCTTTAATCTCTGGATTATTTTTATGTATATGTATATATTTTAAAATTAAATTCTTATATATAAATAATTAAAAATTATTAAATTTTAAAATTATGAATTTACTAATGAAAATTGATTTAAGAAAAATCAGATCAAACATGATGTCATTATTATATGTTATAATTTTGAAAGAGATGGTTTCTTGAAAATTGCATGGCCTTTTCTTATAAATTGCATGATCTTTTCTTTATGGGCTCAATAAGTTTACCAATCATCTTTGAAGGATCAAGCATAAATATTTTTTTAAATATAATAATTAAATAATAATATATATCAAGATATCTTTAATTTAAAATTTTGTCATGTTCATTAAAAAAAGTCAAAAATTCTCTCTCAGTCTTCGATGACTACGGCTACAATTAGCCCCATGACAAGATCTAAGAGAAATTAGCCCTTGAACGAAGAATATCCGAATCGTCGGTGTGCTACCAGTGATCAATTCCACTGGTTAGGCCCACAAGAAAACTAGCTGTAGTTCACACGGTCACGATTCGTCCTATGACGAGGTAAAGAGATTAGTTCTGAATGAAGAACACTCGAATTATCGACGTGCTACCAGTGATCAGCCCCACTGGCTAAATTCATAAAGACTAACTCTGCCAGCGATCAGCCTCGACTAGCTAGACCCAAGAAAAATATGTTTCTGACGTGCGGCCAACGATTAGTTTTATTGGCTAGACCCAAATCATAGTCTAACTAGAGAGTTTTTCTCATACTTTTGTTTCAACCACTTTTCATAAATAAATAAAAATAAAAATATTTATTTTTATTACAGTATCAACTCAATTTTTATATACTTCAAAGAACGATGAAAGTAATTTTCATTCAAAATTTCATGTATCGATGGACAGATATAATTTTCTTTTTAAATACCACGTAATTTTTAAAAAAAAGCCATGCAATTTTCAAGAAATCTTCTCTTTCAAAATTATAGCATGTAATAATGACATTATATTTGATCCAATTTTTCTCAAATCAATTTTTATTAGTAAATTCATAATTTTAAAATTTAATAATTTTTAATTATTTATATATAAGAATCTAATTTTAAAACTTGTACATATATATATAAATAATTCAGAGATAAAGAAAAACTTATCTGTTGATTAGAACTAAAATTCTATGATCTTCTTAATCTAATCTCTAAATCTGATGCTCTTCTGACATCGAAAGTTTTAATATTTTTAATAATTTAATTAATTTTTAATTTTTAAAAAAATTAAAATAATTAATAAATTTTATAATCTAATCTGGATCCAATCTAAATAAATTTTTAATTTAGATCTATTTGATCCAAATTCAATTAAATTGGGTTCAACCCAAACAAAACACCCAAAACCAACTAAACTCTCTCTCTCTTTCTTTCTCTCTCTTTTCCTTCCTTTTTCTCCTGATTCCTCTTCTTTCTTTTTCCTTTCTCTTTCTCTTTTCTTCCCGTTTGCTTCTTTTCTTTTTTCTTATTTTCTTTCTTCTATTCTTCTTGAGACCGAAACCCTCGGTCCTCTTTCTCTAGCATTATCGAGCAGTCGGGAAAGAAAAGGGTCGGCGGAGGAAAATGGCGCGATGATGATCGAAAAAAAAAAGAAGGAAAAGAAAAAGGAATACCTGTGATGGTGGCGGCGATGGTGGCAACTGGTAGTCAAAATCCACGTTCTTCCATCCGAAATTTCACACACAGGTAATCTAGGATTTTATAATTGGGATTAGAATTTTTAGGAAGGGATCTAGGATTTAGGATTGAAATTTCTTCGTGAGAATTCTAGAAAGAAATTTAGAATTTATTTTATTTTTATTATTATTATTTTTTAATAGAGGAGAGGAAGAAGGCTTCGATTCTTAATATAGAGTTGGAGGGGAGGAGTTTCACTCCTCCTCAAGGTGGATTCTGACTTCATTTAGGAGTTGGTCGGGAGGAAGAAGAAGACTCCTTTTTTTTTTTTTTGCTGATGAAGTCGGCAAAAGTTGCCGACTTTAAGGTGAACCGGGTCCAAAGGGACCGGTTCTCATAAGTGATTATTTATTTTCTTGGATCAAGGATTCATGCATGGAATGGGATATATGCTAAAGAGACATCCAATAATATGATTTATATGGAAAAACTTGAATTAAATTCAGAATTCCATGTTTCTTATAATCATTGTGTGTGTGTGTGTGTGAGAGAGAGAGAGAGATTAAAATCACAAGCATGACAAGCTTATCATAGATCTGATGGCATTATATACTGAGAGTAAAATTTTTTTAAAATTAGGCAAAAGATTTTGCATCTCTTGGAAATTTGTTTTAATAGAATTAGCCTTTATAAATTTTGGAGGAGAAAAAAACTAATCTTTCAGGATAAAGGATATAGGAACGTGGAATTAGCTCAAGATCAAATTAGTTTCATATCTAGTTAAAAACACCCCACATGTTGTTTTAAGATGAATGGATCAAATTTAAATTTTACCCATGGATGGATTGACTAAATCTATTTTTAAGTATGACTAGTTTTAACCTAGGATCATATCTAAGTTGGTTTTGTCCAACATCAGTTAATTAGGATTTCCAATTAGAGTCCTGTAAAATTTAAGAATTGAATAAACAAATGGACAAAATTAGATTGGTTGAGATGGTAAATACCACATTGCTATACATTCAAGGGAGATAGAGTTCTAGAATAAATGCATACAAACATTATGAATGGTTGATTCCAACACAATTAGAACTCATTGTTGCTATTATTCCAAACAAGATACTTGCAATCAAGACATAAAGCCGCTTTAAATTATATTTTTAGGGGATAAAAGTAACCTTTTACTAGGCATGATGTACTCACAAACCATATCCATCCCTTCTATTCAATATTAAGTTTAAAAGGTCCAAAAATTTTCTTATGTTGCATAATAATATCCAGAACAATGGGGAAGAAAGATGATATTATGATATTAAAACAATATCATAAAAAAAGAGAGGAAATTATTGATATCTCTCCTCCTAACCAATCTTTGAATGATAAAGTTCCTAAGGAGGAAGGCATGCTAATGGTTGGAGGCGATGATTGTGGCCTTCTTGCTTTAGATGGTAGGTTGTAGCGATCTTTGCTTGGTGATGGAGATTAAAATGAAAAATCAAAAAAGCTATCACACCACATACAGAATGGTTCTAGCCTCTTAAAATTTGGAGTTTTAGAAATGAAGTTTAGATTCGGTGTTGAGGAAGATGACAGTTTAGGAAAAATTAGCCTTACCAGCTACATGCTTTGAAGATCTAGACTCTACATGATAGGATGTGAAGTAGATAACGAGAGAAATAGCAATTTAGAGCAAAAAACTATCGAGCTTGTCCACTCGGTACAAGAAAAAGTTGCCATGGAAGTCATTTTTTTCTTGGATATAAGTTGCCACCCCAATATGAGATAAGATTATAATGGCAATTTAAGGTATGTGTTGAAATCTTTTTTCTTTTAATAATTGTCTAGATATTTGTTGCGTTGCGTCATTACAATATAACTGGCTATTATTACAATGAAATTAAGGCTGTTACCAGACACCATGCCTTTGAGTGGTTCTTCCAAAATTAGTTTCAAGATTTTGACCAAATAATTCTAAAAATTAGATTTTTTAATTTAGACGGTGATAATTAAATAACCAATAAAAATAATAAAATAATATTGTTTAATATGTACTGTCCAAAAATAGTGATTTATTTAAATTGACAAGAAAATTAATATTTGAGAATATTATTTTAATATATTTGAAATTTAAAATTGCCCTATAACTAGGGACTACAATGAGAAAATAGCCAAATAACTTCAAGTATCACGATAACAATGATTGATATGCTATAATGATATGTGGTTTTGTTTTCAAGATCTATTAGATCTTCTTCGTATATGTGTAGGTGAAGACTGCTCGATCGTAGCATGATCAACATAAGCCCCCTTTTAGCATTGGCAGGCTTTCAAATCAATACAAACAAGGCAACCATTCTTCAATCTCCCAATTCAAATAATGCTATTGAAATGATTTATAAGAACTAAATTTTATTCCGCTTTCTTTTATATTTCTAGCTACCTAACCAATTTGCCGTGTCTCTTTGAACTTTGGATGGCTAGAGACATCTTGCATTGAAAATGAATTCCCATGGTTCAATGGTCAAGATGTAATTATACATGGAAAAATTAAAATAACAGATATTGAATGATAATTCTTTTTATATGAATCTCTCTCAAATGGGAAGGAGAATTTGTTAGAAATATAAATAGTAGAACTATGCAAATAACATCTACTATGTTTCTTGTTATCTTAAAGCACTTAAGATGCATGCCTCTAACAAATATTCTGCCCATATTTTAGAGCACATTTGATCATTTGACGATGAGCATCACATGCTTGCTAAAAACAAAAATTATATGCCCTGTTGTTTTGAATAACCATGCATGTTGCGACTCATGAGCAATGAATCATGTGTGTGATTGCTCATCTTATGTAACGGAGAACGATGCTTGTAAATATCCTATAGAGCAGAAGAGATATGCTTTTGATTAATTTTTTTTCTTTTTTGAAAAATAATATGGATATAGATATCTGCTTTCTCTCTCTCTATCTCACTCTCACTGACACACGAAAAGAAAACTCTCGTTCCAGAAATCCTACTTGCTTAGTACGGATACTATGCTATTCCAAAGGTTAATACTAGGCCTTTTTCAACGAGAAAAGCTTGACATTTTGAGGGATGTGGAGTTTTTATAATTTGTGCGTGACTTCTAAAATCTCATTCATCACAATAATTTATTATCATGGTTAAGTCAACCAGTTTTATCTTATCCAGTTAATATCTACATTTGGAAGAGAAAAGAGGACATTGTTTGAACCCTGGCAGCAACACCACTCTCTGCCTGGAGGAGTTTCTGGATTCGTCTGGTGGTGATTCATCTCCAAAATACCTTGACGACCAATTTTTTTCAAAATGTTCAGCTCTCAAGTCTTGCCCGGGGTCGGGGTTGTCATCTTTTTTTCGCGAAAGAAGGATTAACCTTCCTTCACGCAAATCCACCGTTGGATCGCCTACTAATCACTTTAAGATCCATGCAGTTGCTTTGAGAGCTTTGCAATCGGCAATCTGACGGTAGATTCTCGCGAAGGAAGATGAATCCTTCTTTCGCGCGAAAGATACAACCCGGTCCCTGAGGAGATTCGAACAATCTTGCCCGTTCCTTCTGTTGACCCTGGGTAGACCGTGGTCAACCGACCGCTAGGCCTACCATCAAGAAAGAAAAAGCTCAAAAAGAACGAACCCCTACCGTTTTTGCTGCCCTCCGCTCACCCTCCTCCCTTCAGCCTTCCGCGAGAAACCCCGCTACCGCTCAAAGGATATCTTAAATCCCAACGACATGTATAACGGTCGATTTTTCAGTCTCTTATACCCTCTTCGTCCCCAACCCCGAACCAAAGCCGAGAGAGATCGAGGCAACGGCCGAGACGAAGAGGAGAGCGAGAACAGATGGAGCGAGGAGGAGGACGCGGACTGGGGGATGGTCTTCCGTCATGGAAAGGAAAGCAAAAGCGGAGCTCCATGAATCCGAAGACAGAGAGGTAGACGTCGGCTTCCTCTTTATTTCCAGAATGCTTGCTAAGTCTTTCAAGAAATGTTCAAGAACTCCACCTCTGTTCCTTTCTCTTTTTCTCTCTTTTTTTTTTTTTTTTGGCTTTACACGTTTGTCTTCATCTTTCCTTATTTCTTGATCTTCTTGGTTTCTTTTACTGCATCAGACCAGCGGCGTCGTCTCCAGCTCCCTTTGTTCGCGCCTTCGGAGAGTCTATTAGAATCGGAGATGGAGCACCGGAATACTATCCGTGGGCAGGACCGAGCTCGGATTTTTCTTATGAACGCGAGGGTGTGAATCCTTTTCTCCCTTCTCCTTTTTAGTTCTTTCCCACCAATTGTGCTTCTAGCCACATCGTAATTTCTAAAGTATTCGATTTATTATTAGAAACCATTTTCTTTGGTTGAATTTTGAATAGGTTATCTCTCTCTCTCTCTCTCTCTCTCTCTCTCTCTATATATATATATATATATATGCTGCCATTAATACAAAAGAATTCTGCATATGATGAGAAAATAAGAAGAAGCGTTACATTTAACATGCTGCTATCCATGCCTCTTGTAGCAAGGAATTAGGAGAGAATGCAAGAAAAGAGGAGCAAAGTTTCATTTGGTTGAATCTTGAATAGGAAACATTTCTCCTACTCTCTCCATCGATATGAATGTGTGTGTATACATATATGAAAAAATTATCTAATAATTTTTAAATTAATTTAAAATTATTTTTGAGATCTTGTTGGAGATAAATTTCGCTCCCATCGAAGTTCAATCTGATGCTTGGCCTAACGCAACTGGCAATCATGCAAGAGCTTCGATCGAGAATACTCCATTCAGCGGCCGAATCCCTTTTGGACTTCTTCAATTGGACGCCTACGAGAGCCGAATTTCTTCTTTAGTCAGACTTCTACGGAAGCCGAACTTCTTCTAGATCTCTCCTTCAATTAGATTTCTACAAGAGCCGAACTTCTTTCATATTTCTTCTTCAGACGGATTTCTACAGGAGCCAAACTCCTTCCGGATTTCTCTTTCAGTCGGACTTCTACGGAAGTCGAACTCCTTTCGGACTCTTCCTTCAGTCGAATTTCTATAGGAATCGAACTTCTTTTGTATTTCTCCTTCAGTCGGACTTCTACGGAAGCTGAACTCCTTCCAGATCTCTCCTTCAGCCGAACTCCTTTAGGAGCCAAACTCTTTCTGGACTCCTTCAATCGAATTTCTAAAGAAGCCGAACTCCTTCTGTATTTCTCCTTCAGTCGGACTTCTACAAGAGCCGAACTTCTTCCAAATCTCTCATTCAGTCGGATTTCTACAGGAGTCGAACTCCTTCCGAATTTCTTCTTCAGTCGAACTTTTATGGAAGCCGAACTCCTTCCAGATCTCTCATTTAGTCAGATTTCTATAGGAGCCAAATTTCTTCCGGATTCCTTCTTTAGTCGGACTTCTATGAGAGTCGAACTTCTTTCAGATCTCTTCTTCAGTCGAATTTCTATAGGAGCCAAACTCCATCCGAATTTCTCCTGCAGACGGATTCCTCTAGGAGTCGAACTCCTTTCGAAATTCTTCTTTAGTCGAACTCCTCCAGGAGTCAGACTCCTTTCGGATTACTCTTACAGTCGGACTCCTCCCACTCTATCGGACTTCGAACACATGCTTTCACTAGATGGTATGGCTGCCATTATCAATTTGGCAACATCTCTCTTTCCGTAACAAATCTCATGCAGCCCACAACTAGACGGTATGGCTGTCACTATCAGTCTAGCGACACCTTTCTCTCCGTAGCAAATCTCACGTGGCCCATGATCAGATGGTATGACTGCCACTATCAGTATGGCGATACCTCTCTCTCCATAGCAAATTCCACGCCACATGCTCTGTCTATAAAAAAGGACCCTCCAGATATATTTTTTTCTAAGCTCTCCTCTTCTCCTCTAAACTCTGCTGAACTCTTTCCTGAGCACTCCATTTCTGTTAGTCAGAAGAGCTGACTTGATCGTCGGAGGATCCTGCCGAAGCCACCACCACCGACTCCGGATGAAACTTTATTTTGTAGGTCACCGATGGCGACCTCATCTTCCTCAATTCCAACTTGATCCAGTGTCAACTAAATTCTGCACTAACAGAATTGACGCTAGAAGAAGAGCCCTCTATTTTTGAGGTTCCCTTATTCTTAAAGGAGTACTCAGCAGCGATCTTTCTCCTTCCTCTTTAAAGATCTCTCTTCTTTCTCTTTAGAGTTCTTTCTCGAGAAAAAATATCTTCTAAGAAAGCTTCAATCCGACGATCGATGGCCTCCGCAGCCATATTCCATCCAGACCTATCCACTCCCACTTCAGCCTCAATAACTCAAGCTCCACCTGTAGTCGTGGTGGATGCAGAGTAGTTCAACCTACTGGTTTAGCAGGTTTGTGGTCTCACGGAGGTGATGCAGGCCATACATCGGCAGGCTCCAGCACCAGTTTGGTTGGAGTAGGCTTCTCCGGAGCCCCATGATCTAATCTGGGAACGACCGACTTGAGCTATCTGACCTCTGATCTCCAAAAAGGAAAAGCAGAGAATGGAGGGCTCCTGCTTGGACCACGACTCAACCCAAGGGAAAGCTTCACACTTATTCCACTAGAAAATCTTGAAGATCAACGACCGTGAAGATCTCCTAGATCAAAGGCTCCTAGAAATGAGCCGACAAATCAAAGAGCTCCATCATACTCCCTCCTTATATGATAATGATATTTGCACTGATCCTCTTTTTTCTCAGAAGATTATGCAGGAACCGATCTCGCCGAAATTCAAGCTTCCGCAGTTTGAGAGTTATGACGAGACCATCGATCCGATCGACCATTTAGAGATCTTTCGGATAATGATGTTGCTCCATGATGCACTAGACGCTATTTTGTGCTGGACTTTTTCGTTCACCCTCAAGAGAACTGTCAGGAACTGGTACTCGATACTCGGTACTTAAGTTGCATACCATCTTTTTCTTTGATTAGATGAGCCATCAATTCGTGGCTCACTTTGTCAGTAGCTGACGTCCGCATCAAAGTTTGAATTTTTTGATAACCATCAAGCAGAAGGAGGGAGAATCCATCTGGGCTTATGTCATCCAGTTTAATGCTGCTGCATTGGAGGTCCAGAACCTAAATCAATCAATCGCCATGGTCACACTCAAGGGCGGCCTTCAGAAGAATGATTTGCTATTCTTCCTAAAAAAGAAGTACCCCAGAGACTTTACCGATACGCTAGCTCGGGCTGAAGGTTATATCCGAGCTGAAGAGGTCTTTAAGGCCAAGGATGATGAAGCCTTTGGTGAGCGATGAATCGACGAGCCGGGCAGGCCCACCGAGGAAGGAAAGCCGAGTGAAGCTTGGCCATGCTCCCGAACTTCCTCTGAGCGCAAGCGATCTCGAACTCCTCTCCAGGCTCAAAAGCAGGAAAGCCTCGATAGAAGGGTGCGGCGGGGTTCTCCCCTCCAAAAATTTTACAACTATGCCTCTCTCAATGCTCCGAAAATTCAAGCGCTGATGGAAATCAGGGAGCAACTGCCAAAATCGAAAAGGATGCGTACTCACCCCGGCAAGCACAATCTTATCAAGTTCTGCCTTTATCATCGTGACCACGGTCACGATACTGAGGAGTGTATTCAGCTCCAGGATGAGATCGAGGAGCTCATAAGGTGAGGCAAACTTGGCCGATTCCTACGGTGATGGCCTGAAGGGCGGAAAGATCGATCGAGGGCATTACCGCAACCTGAGCTACCAAGGAGGGGGGATCAACAAGAAGATCGATCACCTCTCGGCATCATCAACACTATCTTGGAGGGACTTCGATGAGAAGAGACAAGCAGATCCAAGGGATCAGTGAAGAGACGGAGGACTGAAGAACCCATAATCTTCACTGAGGCAGATGCTCAGGGGATTCAGTTTTCGCATAATGATGCGGTTGTAATCTCTTTAAACATTATCGACTGTGATGTATGCCGCATTTTGATAGATAATAGAAGCTCGACCGACGTATTATTTTATGATGCTTTCTCAAAAATGTTCTTACTCAATAATCACTTGGGACCTATGAACTCTCCGTTGATAGGCTTCACTGGCGATGCCATACCAGTTGAGGGTATAATAACTTTAGTTGTGACTGCAAGGCAACGCTCGAAGCTGGCTAAGGCACAGGTCAATTTTTTAGTTGTAAGGACTCCATCCGCTTATAATGCTATTCTCGACCGATCTGGTCTAAATGCACTTCGGGCAGTGGTATCAACTTATTATTTGAAGATGAAGTTTCTAATAAGTCACGGGATCGGAGAGGTCAGAGAAGATCAAGCTCTAGCAAGGCACTGCTACTCAATCATCCTGCATAAGAAAGAACAGTCCGACCCTTATCCCATTGACGGGCTGGATATCCGCGATGACCTCATCGAGGAGTGGGGCAAGCCTATGGAGGATCTCGTGTCTGTGTACTTAAACGACGAGAACGTAGAGCACGCGGTGCAGATCGACTCCAACTTGGGGGACGAGGTTCGGAAGCAACTCGTCACCTTTCTTAGGAAGAATGCGAACATCTTCGCTTGAGCTCTAGCGGATATGCCAAAAATTGACGTCGAGGTCATTGAACATTGGTTGGCCATTGATCCGAAGCATCGGTCGATAAAAGAGAAGATGCGCAACCATGCCCTAGAGAGATAGAAAGCAATCGCAGAAGAAGTAGGCAAGCTTCTCAAAGCTGGATTCATCCAAAAAGTTAACTATCTGACCTGGATCTCAAACGTGGTCCTTGTCAAAAAGACAAACAATAAGTGGAGGATGTATATAGACTTCAAAAAGCTAAATAAAGCCTGTCCAAAAGACAGCTATCCTTTACCTAGGATTGATCAACTGGTAGATGCAACTTCAGGCCATGAGCTCCTCACCTTCATAGATGCCTTCTCTGATTATAACCAGATATGGATGGCGCCAGAGGATAAGAAGAAAACTGCTTTTGTTACTGACCATGGTCTTTATTGTTATAGGGTTATGCCCTTTGGACTAAAAAATGCAGGGATAATATAACAGCGTCTGATCAACAAGATCTTCATGGAGTAGATCGGCCGCAACATGGAGGTGTACGTGGATGACATGCTCGTCAAAAGTTGAGCTTCTATAAACCATCTCATCGACCTCAAAGAGACCTTCAGCGCACTCAGGAAGCATAAGATGAAACTGAACCCGACCAACTGCGCCTTTGGTGTGACCTCTGAAAATTTTTTGAGATTTATGGTGTCAAGACACGGAATTGAAATAAATTTAGAAAAAATTCAAGCCATTCAAGAGATGACTGCTCTAAAAATAATCAAAGAAGTTCAACACCTGACTGAAAAAGTGGCATTCCTAAATCGCTTCATCTCGAGATCGACCGAGCGATGCATGCCCTTCTTCCGAGTTCTCAAAAAACCAAAGAACTTCTGCTGGACGATGGAGTACCAACGGACGTTTGAGAAACTTAAAAACTATCTCGGCTCACCCCCACTGCTGGCAAAGTTTGAATCCAAATAAGAATTATTCCTATATCTAGCAGTCTCTCCGACAATCTTGGCAGCAGTTCTGATCAAGGAAGAAGTAAAGATGCAGCGATCGATCTACTATATAAATCGGATCCTGAGGGATGCAGAGATTAGGTACTCTAAGCTAGAAAAATTGACTTACTCTCTTCTAATTATTGTCAAAAGACTCTGACCTTACTTTTAGGACCACACCATAACGGTCCTTACGGACCAACCAATAAAAGCAGTCCTTCATTGAACGGACACCTTCGAGAGAATCATAAAATGGATAATTGAGCTCACAAAATTTGACATCAAATATCGACTCCGACCATCGATCAAAGCTCAGATATTGATAGATTTTGTAGTAGAATGTACCATCCTAACTGAAGTCGAGCTTGAATAGAATGAGACCGGCGCTATGCTGTCGCAACCAAGCCTCTTCGAAGAGAGTGCCAACCTTTTCGAAGACTTTTGAGCTCTGTACGTGGATGATTTATCCAACTCTGCTGGAGCAGGTGTGAGGTTAGTCTTAGTCAGTCCCGAGGGAGTCATCGTCGAGTACGCGCTATGCTTCGAATTTTCTACGACTAATAATAGGTTCGAGTATGAAGTACTGATTGTCGAGTTAAAAATAGCAAGAGAGTTAAAAATAGATCGGCTCCAAGTCTACAATGATTTTCAATTAGTGGTCGGTCAGATTAGTGGCAACTACGAAGCACGAAAGGAAGGTATGATGAAGTACTTGAAGAAAGTAAAGGATTTGATCCCAACCTTCGACAGTTTTGGCATTCAACAGATCCTGAGGGCAGAGAATATAAGAGCCGACCTCCTCTCTAAATTGGCCATTTTAGCCCCAGTCGAACTGTCAAAAGAAGTATTTTTTTGAGATTCTAAAATGCCCAAGCTTAGAGGAATCATAGGTTGTTATGTAAATGGAGCTTGAGCCGAGCTGGATAGATCCATTGATTGCCTATCTCAAGGAGAGAGTTCTTCCTCGTGATTCGAAAGAAGCTCAAAAACTCAAGAATCAAGCCTTTCGGTACATTTTGTACAAGGATAAGTTGTATAAGAGATCGTATTCTTTACCACTACTGAGATACCTCCAACTTTCAGAGGCCGACTTCGCATTATGAGAAGTGCATGAGAAAATCTGTGAAAGTCACGTAGGAGCCAGATCTCTATCATAAAAACTATTTCGATAAAGGTACTATTGACCGACCTTGTATCATGATTCTGTAGAGTAGATTAAAAAATATGATCGCTGTCAGAAGAATGCAAACATACAAAGATAGCCAACCTTCGAGCTTACTCCATTAAGTACGTCTTGGCCATTTGCGTAATGGAGAATAGACATACTTGACCCTTTTTCGATGGCGTTCGAGCAGCAGAAGTTCCTCCTGATCGCAATCGACTACTTCACCAAATACATCGAAGCTGAACCACTAGCAAAAATTATCGAGGCCAAGGTACAGAACTTCATCTAAAAGTCAATTATCTATCGGTTCGGTCTGTTCCAAACTCTCATAACTGATAATAGATGATAGTTCGCTGGAAAGAGGTTCACCGAGTTCTACGAAAATCGAAATATCTTCCACCACTTCACATCAGTAGCTCACCCACAGGCAAATAAAAAAGCTGAAGTGACCAATCGGACTCTGCTGTAATACATCAAGATAAGACTTGATAGAGCAAAAGGGGCCTGAGTGGATGAACTCTACTACATCCTCTGAGCATACCGAACTACTCAAAGGTCATCGACTGAGAAAACACCATTCGCTTTAGCCTTTGGAATGGAGGTAGTTATACCAATCAAGCTTAAACTCCCATCAGCATGGGTTGTCACCTTCAATGAGCATAATCTATGGGACCTCAGAGCCAACCTCGATCTATTAGAAGAAAAAAGAGAAGAAGCTCAAGTTCGGATGGCGGCCTACAGACGAAGGATGGCTCGATATTATAACTCCAGAATTAAAAGTAAAATATTCAAAGTGGGAGACTTAGTGCTTAGGCGAGCTGCTGTCTCCCAGCCTCAAACCCAGAGGAAACTTGCCCCAAATTAGAAAGATCCATATGAAGTGATGGAGGTCGTCCGATCTGAGACTTATCACCTGAAGGAGCTCGAAGGAACAATGCTCCCACGATCTTGAAACTCAAAAATCTGAGGATGCTACCGGTAATTTTTCTGCAATAAAGCTTCTTCATTTCGACATTATTATTTTTTATTGCAAAAATTATGTGATGACAGAAAAGAAGCAATTAAAAATGGTCACGTTAGGAACAAGAGGAGAATCTCGTCCTAACGTAAGCAAAGTCGAAGACCTCATTCATTTTAGACGAGATGGGGGGAGAGACCTTGACAACGATCCTTATGTGCCCCACAGTCCATTAAAAATAGAAGAAGAATCTCGTCCTAACGTGAGCAAAGTCGAAGGCCTCATTCATTATAGACGAGATGAAGAGAGAGGTCCTGACAATGGCCCTTATGTGCCCCCACAGCTCGTTAGGAACAGGAGGAGAACCTCATCCTAATGAGAGCAAAGTTGAAGACCTCATTCATTTTAGACGAGATGGAGGAAGAGGTCCTGACAATGGTCCTTATGTGCCCCCACAGTCCATTAGGAATAGAAGGAGAACCTCATTCTAATATGAGCAAAATCGAAGACCTCATTCATTTTAGACGAGATAAGAAGAGAGATCCTGACAACGGCCCTTATGTGTCTCCACAGTCCGTTAGAAATAGGAGAAGAACCTCGTCCTAAGGTGAGCAAAGCTGAAGGCTTCGTTCATTTTAGACGGAATGAGAGGAAAGACCCCGACGATGGCTCCATCGTGCCCAAAAACAACAGGAGATAAGATTTTCTTCAACCTCGACTGGAGATAAGATCTTCTCCGAGCTTCAAAGTCTACATCAACAGGAGAGAAGATCTCTTTCAACCTTAACTGGAGACAAGATCTCCCCCAAGCTTCAACTTCGACGTAAACCTCGGCTGGGGACAAGATCTCCCAGAGCTTTAACTGCAACATCAATAGGAGAAGAGATCTTTCTTGACCTCGGCTGAAGACAAGATCTCTCCCAAGCTTCAATTTTAATGGATGCGGAGGCCGAAAAAGAACTTCGACGGTCTTCTTTTTTGTACTTTCTTCCTTCAAAATTTCGAACTCGAAAGTTGGGGGACTATTGTTAGGGATAAATTCTGCTTCCGTTGAAGTCTAGTCTGATGCTTGGCCTAACGCAACTGGCAATCATGGAAGAGCTTCGATCGAGAATCCTTCCTCCAACGGTCGGATCCCTTTTGGACTTCTCCTTCAGTCGGACGCCTATGGAAGTTAAACTCCTTCTGAATTTCTTCTTCAGTCAAACCTCTACGGAAGCCGAACTCCTTCCAGATCTCTCCTTTAGTCAAATTTCTATAGGAGCCGAACTCCTTCCGTATTTCTCCTTCAAATGAATTTCTACAAGAGCCAAACTTCTTCCAAATTTCTCCTTCATTCGAACTTCTATAGGAGCCGAACTCCTTCTGGACTCCTCCTTCAGTCGAATTTCTATAGGAGCTGAACTCCTTCTGTATTTTTCTTTCACTCGAACTTCTACGAAAGTCAAACTTCTTCCAGATCTCTCCTTCAGTCGGATTCCTTAAGGAGCCAAACTCTTTTCGGACTTCTTCTTCAATCAAATTTCTATAGGAGCTAAACTCCTTCCGTATTTTTTCTTCAGTCGAACTTCTACAAAACTCGAACTTCTTTCAGATCTCTCCTTCAGTCAGATTTCTACAGGAGCCGAACTTCATTTCGGATTCCTCCTTCAGTCGAACTTCTATGGAAATCGAACTCCTTCCAAATTTTTTCTTTCAGTCGGACTTCTATAAGAGCCGAACTCCTTTCAGATCTTTTCTTCAGTCGAATTTCTATAGGAGCCGAACTCCTTTCAAATTTCTCCTTCAGTCGGACTTCTACGGGAGCCGAACTCCTTTCAAATTTTTTCTTCAGTCGAACTTCTATGGGAGCCGAACTTCTTTCAAATTTTTTCTTCAGTCAGACTTCTACGGTAGTCGAACTCCTTCCAGATCTCTCCTTCAGTTGAATTTCTATAGGAGCCGAACTTCATTTGGATTCCTCCTGCGGATGGATTTCTCCAGGAGCCGAACTTCTTTCAAAATTTTTCTTCAGTTGAACTCCTCCAGGAGCCGAACTCCTTTCAGATTATTCTTACAGTCGGACTCCTCCTGCTCAGTCGGACTCCAAATGCATGTTTTCACCAGATGGTATGGCTGCCATTATCGATCTGGCAACACCTCTTTTTTCGTAATAAATCTCAGGCGGCCCACGACCAAATGGTATGACTGCCACTATCCGTCTAGTGATATCTCTCTCTCCATAGTAAATTCCACGCGGTCTACAACCAGACGGTATGGCTACCACTATCAGTCTGGCAACATCTCTCTCCGTAGCAAACCCCATGCGATCCACTACCGAACGATATGGCTGTCACCATCAATCTGCTATAGGCTCCATCTATAAAAGGAAACTCTCTAGATACATTTTTTCTAGGCTCTCCTCTTGTCCTTTAAACTATGCCGAACTCTTTCCTGAGCACTCCATTTCTGTTGGTCAGAAGAGCTGACTTGATCGTCGAAGGGTCCTATCGGAGCCACCACCACCGACTCCAGACGGAACTTTATTTTGCAGGTCACCGATGGCGACCTCGTCTTCCTCGACTCCAGCTCAATTCGGCATCAACCAGATTCTGCACCAATAATTTTCATATTTTTTTAGATGAAATAAAATCTTTCTTGACCGTTAAGAAGTTATTTTTCAGTTTCTACTATCCATTTAAACCGTCCATTGCCCATAAAATGATAGAACTGATCTTGAATGGGTAGTGGACATGACCGCCCTGGGGACGTGCAGTGGTGTTGGAGGGAAGGTGGTCGGGGGCGTGTGAAGGGGAGGGGAGCATGGTCGGGGGGGCCAGGGGCCGGAGGTGCGATGGGCGGGGACTGGGGGGTCGTGGTGTCGGCAGGGCGGGGGCGATGCGGTTGGGGGCATGCGGAGGGGAGAGGAGTGCGGTCGAGGGGTCAAAGAACGGTGCTGGAGGCACAATGGGTAGGGGGCGCATCCCCCATGGCAGCTATGTTCACTACCCATCTAAGGACAGTTCTGTTATTTTCTGAATAGTGGATGGCTTAAATGGATGGTAGGGACTGAAAAATAACCCTTTAACAGTCCAACATGTTTTATTTCATCTAAAAAATATGAGGACTAAAAAACAATTCTAAGTCAAAGAACTATTAGATAATTTTTTCTATATATATATATATATATATATATATATATATATAGAAAGATATCGGAGGCCAGTCTCTATTTTGATCGGAGCCTTGTTCGTATCTAGTTGGATCTCTGACCATTAGATCAGTGTGCATCTCTACACCCAAAAAAATAGGTGCCTGACAAGATGCGCTTTCAGACTGAAAAAAAAGCAGGCACTGACGCCTGCACCTAAAAAAAGTGCCTAAAATTTTTTTTAAAAAAAGTCTAAACCTCCAAAAAAAATTAGAAAAAAAATCTAAACCTGAAAAAAAATTGAAAAAAAAGAAAAAAGTTTGAAAAAATTTAAATAAAAATCTAAATTTAAAAAAAAAAAAAGGAAGAAGGTATCTTCTTCCCAAAAGAAGGCACCTTAGCGTTTTCTTCCCTTTTTTTTTCTTTTCTTTTCTTGTTGTTTTTTTTTTCAGGAGCTTGTTTTTCTTTTTCTTTTCAGACGCCTGAAGGAAATGTAGGGCCTTCAGCATCTTTTTTTTTTAATCTTTTCTTAAGACTTTTTTCATTTTTTTTCTATTTTGTTTAGACTTTTCTTTTAGGTTCAGCTTTTTTTTCGAAATTTTTTTTCAGATTTAGCTTTTTTTTATTTTTGAATTTTTTTCAAATTCAATTTTTTTCTAAAATTTTTTTTAGGCTAGTTTGTTTTTTCTGCAAGTCTTTTTTTTTTTAAGGCACCTAGCCTTTTCTTTCAATTTTTTTAGGTTTTTTTTAATTTTTTTTGGGCCTAAAGGCGTCTTCAGGTAAATTATTTTTCTTGAAAAAGTACCTAAAAAAAACTAAAAAATTAAAAAAAATTAAAAAAAGTTGGAAAAAAAGGTCTATTTTTTTGTGAATTTTTTTATTTTTTTAGGCATTTTTTTAAAATATTTTTTTAGATAGTAGACCTATTTTTTCCTAATTTTTTTTAGACATAGGTGCACGTCTTTTTTACAGCTGGCACGTCTTTTTAGATGTATACTCGAAGATGCATGCTGATCGAATGGTTGGAAATCCAAGCAGATATAGATTGGGCTTCGATCGATTGGAGCCCAGTCTATCTCTCTCTCTCTATATATAAGCTAATTTATTAAAAAAAAAATCAGACACACTCTCTCTTTTTCACACACATTCCAACTCCACCTTAGCTTTTATAGTGTTTTCTAGAACTAATGTACATGAAAACTTGCTTTAGGTTTGGAGATTAGTTATATTAGAAGTCAAATTCTTTGCAGGTTGGCTGGAGATGAGGGACAGTGATCCTGAAGCAACACACAGGGAAGATGTGAGGAGGAGCGAAGAGGCCCTACAGCGAATGCAAAATAAAGCGATGGCTGCTGAATATGAGAGGTTGCTTCTGCAGGAATATGGACAGCAGAGGAGTTCAGAATGCACGTTGGGTGCGCCATGCTCGCAGCCTAATCAACAGCAGCACTCTACATTCCAACCGGGTTCATGGCCTGGGGAGCAGCAGCATTTACAATACTTGGAGCCTAGACCAGCCTTGCAACCTGGTGAGCAGCAGCAGTCTGCAGACTCGACTTTTGAGCTCGACCCGTTCTCTGGTAAGCAGTTTCACTTGGAAAGCTTCATTCTTTTTTTTGGTCTTTCATGTCATTCGAGATTACAACACAACAGCTGAGTGATACTTTGAGTTACATATTTGAGTTGCTAAAGCATTTTTGTTAAATAAAATATAAGCATAGATTTCTAAAGCATGTGGCAATAAATGAGGTTTCATCATGTGCTTCTACCTTAACCCTGTCGATGCATGCATCCACCGAACTATATGTTTGTTATAAACTTGCCATACATCCTTTATTTTCCTAAGCACTTGTAGGTCCATGAATTATTAAATGTTCTTTTCTACCAATTGGCCATGAAGGAATGCTATTTCTCACATTAAATTATTGAAGTCAACCACCTTAGATAAGAGTAACCTTCCAAAAGCTGCTTCTACACCTCTCAGAGGTTTGATCAAATTATCGAAATATACTTCTTGCTTCACAACCATTTGAACCATGCACTTGTTGATATCTCCCTTTTCTAAGCAACCTCTTGCTCCTCCTAACATATGTAGCTGAACTACGTTTGCAAATTAGTTCTTATAGAGACTTCATCTTCTTTCTCATAGCTCCATCCTAGCTTTCATCATGTTGTTGGAATAATTTGCATCACCAAGAGGCTCATGAGTTAGAATGTTTGACAGCTAAAGTTTATAAATGATCTTTCAATTTGCTGAACGGTCAGTCCCTTTTGTCTTTTTCATTACCTTATATCTCTTTAAACAGCACTATGCCACTATCTGTTAGTGCAACGTTATGGCAATTTTATTTATTTATTTTTTCTTTTCTTTTTTTCCTTTTTTTTGGAGAGAATTTTGTTTCCTTAATGTAAAAAGGCACACTACAACACCTAGAAAATATTAGTTGACCTAATTTTAATTGCAAACACAGACTCAAAGCAACTAATAAAGTCATAGATAGACCTTGAAGAATGGTAGGAAACCAATTTCACATACAATGCAAGTAAAGCCAAGATATAAGTGTTAAAGACATCATGCCATGCTCTCAAGGCCAGCTAAAGACCTTTAATTGGACATTTGGGTGGTTGTAGATTAAAGTTTTAAGAAATTGGACCAAGTTGTTGATGAAACAGGTTTTCTTATTACATTTGTGCATATGGGAATTTTTTGACCTCTGTCTTATGATTCATCTACAAGACAAGGCAGAATTGAGGATGATATAAGTAAAAATTACATTAATTTTCAGCCTAGTCATTGCGCTGCTTCAGTTTGATGGTAGGATTTAAGGATGAACAGCTTTGACTGCTTTACATTTTCATCTTCTTTTAGTTTCTATTGACAAGACAATGACACTGAGGAACGATATTCCAGTATATTTTTAGTGGTTATTTGTTGAAAGAGGTCTTCTGCAGCTCTTCTTTTCATTGTGACGAGTCACCTTTGATGATCATATTGATTTTATTGATTTCTGTTCCAAGCATTCCTCGGTTCCTGTCTCGACAATCTTATGCACATCTCTTTATTTGCCTATGTTATGAAACTGATGATCACGATGATACCAACAATTTGGCTGATATGAGAAAGTCCTCACATTAGCGGCTTTTGCTGCGATGCTATTTCAAAATTTACTTGAAGGTCCATACAGTTCTTTTATCTCCTCAGGGTAAGGGTAAGAAGAAGGAACTGGATCTTGGATGAATAGAATGGGAACATGGAAATTTTTTTTCCCTGGAGAAAAAAAGGCAAAAGTTTGAAAAGGATCAAATTAGAATCCAATCTCTCCCTCTCTCTCTCTCTCTCCCTCTCTCTCTCTCTCTCATGTTATTGACTAATTTTTCATATAAAAAAAATATGGTTTCAGATCCTTTGTAATTGTATGCCTCTTGTAACTTTGCCAACAAAGATGGATGGAAACACGGTCGAGTTTCAAGAGAACCTAATGGGAAATTGAATTCTTCTGCAGAAATGCAACAGATGGAAGATTTCAATTTTGGAGTAACATATGACTTGAACACTGGGGAGGTGCTGCTGCAAATGGAAACCGAAGTGAGCGATGCATCTGGGCAGCAGCACTTTGTAGACTCGTCGCTTGGGTCAACCGCACCGCATGGTGAGCCTCAGCACTCAGCACCCAGTCCATCCCAACCGGGCTCATCTTCTGGAGAGCAGCGGCATGCAGAGCGCTTGACGCCCGGTCCCAGCTCAAAATCTGGTGAATGTCCGCACTCGGCATCCAAGACTGATGAGCTGCCGAGCTCATCAGAACCAGGGACAAGTTCACAGTCCGGTCGGCAGCAGCAGCACTTGGACGCAGCAGCAGCTGCCGGAGGTTCATCGCCCACCGAGCAGCAAAACTCACTCTCATCCTGGTATTCGAGTTTTAGGCCCACGGGGCGGCCTGGTGAGTGGCAATTGGATGGCTGTTTCGGATGGCTGCCTGTGTCTTTCCCAAAGGACTTGTTGCCTGCATGGATGTTACGCCAAATGCAGCAGCAGAGGTCGAGCTCACAGACTCGTGATCGGCGGCACCCGGTGGCTAGTGATCGTCGGCACCCGGTGGCGTCCAGCTCACAGCCTAGTGATCGGCGGCACCCACCATTGAGCTCAAAGCCTGGTGATCAGCGGCGGCACCCAGTAGCGTCTAGCTCACAGCCTGATGATCAGCGGCGGCACCCAGTGGGGTCTAGCTCGCCGCCTGGTCTGCAGCAGCACTCGGTGCACTCGGAACTTGGGCCAAGCTCACAGTCTGGTCGGCAGCAACCCTTGCCTCACTCGTCCTCGGCTGGTGAGCAGCAGCACTTGGACGCAGCAGCAGCTGCGGGAGGTTCATCGCCCACCGAGCAGCAAAACTCAGTCTCATCCTGGTATTCGAGTTTTAGACCCACGGGGCGGCCTGGTAAGTGGCAATTGGATGGATGTTTCGGATGGCAGCCTGTGCCTTTCCCAAAGGACTTGTTGCCTGCTTGCATGTTACGCCAAATGCAGCAGCAGAGCTGGAGCTCACAGACTCCTGATCGGCGGCACCCGGTGGCTAGTGATCGGCAGCACCCGGAGGCGTCCAGCTCACAGCCTAGTGATCGGCGGCACGCACCATTGAGCTCAAAGCCTGGTGATCAGCGGCGGCACCCAGTAGCGTCTAGTTTACCGACTGATGATCAGCGGCGGCACCCAGTGGCGTCTAGCTCACCGCCCGGTGATCACCAGCTCCCACCATCGAGCTCACGGCCTAGTGCTGGGGACCGCCCACCACCTTGTGTCCGACCTGTACACTGGGATCATCTGACGCTGGATTACAAGCCTCGACGTAGATCAGACTCAAAGCCTGGTTATCAGCAAAACACTGTGGGAAGTAACGAGCAGCACCCTGAATCGAGCTCACAGCCTGATGACAGGCAGCATCCTGCAATCGCCGCACGGCCTGATCAGCAGCAGCAAGACGAAGCACACCCCACATCAATTTCTGTGCCAAACTCTGAGGCTGGCGACCGGCAGGACGCGGTGCGCCATCCGCATGTGCCAGGCTCTCAGCTTGATCAACTCGAAGGAGGTCACAAGGATCGAGCATGAGCTTCTGTTTTTTTCCATTTTTTTTTTGGTGCATCCAACAGAAGGATTGTGAGTAGATATATGATCATTGATAACAGCCGGTGACAAAAGAACCCATACGATAGATAGAAGAAGATCGAATTAAGTTCATCGCTGAGCCGCTCAAGAGCTGGCTGGCTGCTGAGCCATTCCATCTCCGAAACATTCTTCTAATTTAGTTCATTAATCTAGGCTACCTTTTGTAGCTGTCCTCCGTGGTATCGGCACCCTGTGGCCAGCCATTTGCAGGCAAGCCTTGGCTCAGGCTCGTTGGCTCGTTGCATGAAAGAAGTAGGTGTAAAGTGTAAAGAATCTATCCCTGTCATACTCCACAGTGAGTGAAAATAAAGCTTTGGATCTCCAAATCATTCTTTTCGCTGATTTATCCTTTTAACCTTTTCATTTGGTTGGTACATGGAACAGCATATGTGATTTCTGTATGAAGCAATGCTTTTTAGCTCAATGAAATCCACGTATACTGTTGAGGTTGCGAACATAGAAGTTCATGCTCCAATATGGATTCTAATAAAGCTAGCTCACCTCTTTGTACCCAAGATGCAGCTCACACTTTGGTACCAAAAAAGAAGCTTACCTTTTCTTAGAGCCATGCGGTATGGTTATCATCATAATTGGAAAGTTGGAACTATTTCACCACTGAATAAGATTTTGTATTGTCTAAACTATGCAGAAAGTGTTAAAATCCTTCTACCACTATTCTCATATTTTGAACCTCTTTTAATTCATGGCATATGGATCGTTTGGACTTTCGGGATCATGAAGCAAGGGATTGAGAATAAGAACTTAGATTACGAGGTCTTTTACGTCAACAATTAATTCATCAGCAAAATTCATCCCCAATTATTGCACTGCTCCAAATTAATGGGTGTTGACATGTCTTTCTTTTTTTTTTTTTTTTTTTGAAAGCTGAACTAATATTCCAATTTCATGATTTTTAACGAATTCATTGAAAAGTTTTACAAAGCTACTAAAAAGGCTAGTACATTCAACTCGTTGAAAATTGATGTTTGATTAATTATAATACAACAAACTCTCAGGCTGTTATAATGAATAACTGGGTTCCTTCTCGTGGTACGTGAACGATCCTTCCCCTTGTTGCTTTATATCGTATTTTAAGCTGATTTCTTGCTTTTTCTATCAGCTGTTTCCTTTATCTCAAGGTTTAGATTAACAACATAATTTTCTTATTTTCCAAAAGAACAGAATCAGAATGCGATTTCATAGTATTTGAACAAGTTGGTGGTTTTCCTCCTCTGAATGAATCAGGTAACTAAAAGAAAGTCCTTACTCTCTAATTGAAACTTGGTATGTATCGTTTATTAAGCATTGACTTATTTACGTAAATTATGATACCAATAGAGAGTTTTATGAGCGTGTTCTTTTTGGATGTTATCATTATTATTTAATATTCTTTGACACTGAAAACTACTGGATCGAATTGCTGCTCAAGCAAAATTAGGATACCAATGAGCGTGTTTTTATGCCGAGAAAGGTGCTCTATGGGGACTTACATCAACTATTTAATTCTTCGCCTATTCTCTTTCAGTGGCTGAGTAAGTCCATTCAGATTAGATAAATAGATGTCTAAGTAAATGCCTTGCATGACATTGCGTATTAGTAGTTACAAATTAAAACCTTGCTGGCATTGTTGCTTTCCCTCACTCCTCTTGGCATTGTTGTATAAGGGATGCTGCTCATGTCATTTCATGCATTAGGAATTCATCTAGTTCGCATACTTTTAATGTTTTATCCTAATTTATTTTCTTATTTCTTTTGAATGACGTGAGAAGGCCGGGTTGACCACGTTCAAGGGCATTCTTCTTTGCATGGTGGAAGTATGAGTGTAGTGGCAACTTGTATTTCATTTGCTTGGATTTTCCAATAGATGCCCCATAGGAAAATTTTTGAAAGGGTCTCAGCCTTGTGGTTCATTCTTTTGAATGACATGAGAAGGTTGGATTAACCATGTTCAAAGACCTAGTAACTTCCTTTGGATAATCTATGATGCTAGTGGCAACTTGTATCCTATGTGCTTCGGTTATCTATAGATAAGGAAATAAGACTAAGACATGCACTTCGGTATCTAATCAATTTAATTAGAAGTTGTCCTTAGGTTTTATGAATACAAGTTCTTTTTTTTTTTAAATATTTTTATCTTTTCTTCCTAGGGTTATATATTTCACATGAAAGAATGATTCACCTTCCTTCATGCGAATCCACCAATGGATTGCACAAATATCATTTTGAGATCTATGATGGCTGATGAATAAGAGAGTTTGGAGTATTTTGAAAGTTGTGGAATGCAATCCAATAAATAACATTGTAAAAGAAGATTAACCATTCTTTCTCGCAAAAAAACATGAACTCCATCCTTCTTTCTCGCACATTTTGCATCTATTTTTAAATTGATTGATAATATATTTACGCCCTTTAAATAACATATAAATATCAACACAAAAACTTAGCCATCAACTAAGCTTTCCTGTTCGGCCACTTCAAGCCTCCACCTGATCCAGACTCCTAAGGATAGAAAAAATAGAGAAAAAACCAGAGAAAAGTATAGGAAAAATCAATGATGGAAAATAATTAAAAGGTAAGACTTTAATTTTCTCACATGGATTAATCATTCTTTTTTCTTTTTGCTTCATTTTCTTTTCGTTTCATTCTCTTTTTTGAAGATCCATGGGAAAGAGAGCACTTGATGGTGATCGGAGGGGTTTCTTAGGTTCAGGTTGGGTTTTTTTTTCGAGTGTATGTAATTTTATGTAAGTTATGACTGAGGGTTTGAAAGTTTAATCTTGGTAGAAGCATAATATTTAAATTGATTAGATAGATTTGGATTCATCAGATGTGTTTGGATACCCGAATAAAGGTTAATCGGGCAGGTTAGGTATTCGATAGGTTTATTATTTTTTAACAAGATAGATTCGGGATTTTTGAATAATTTTATAATCAAGTTTAGATCGGATTCATATAATAAAAATTTAAATGGATAAGTCTGCTCTTCAGGACGATCATAGTGATCGACTGATCCAATTCATGTACTTCGAGTATGGCTGCATTGAAATAGATCATATAAGATCGAAGAGACTCTCATTCCCTTTATTTGATATTGATCAAAGAGTCAGATTCTCAATATTACCTTCTACTACTCATAAAATAAATTATGAACGGCCTGGTCGAATGAGTGGATTGTAGTCGATTTCAACTTTGAATATCAGTATTGAGCTGTATTTCTCAAAATGGAGGAAAAGGCTCGGTACAAGATCGCATCTATTACCTTGTGGAGGAGCATTATAGCTTTGAAGCGCTCCAAATAGTCTATAGAATTAGTAGTCTCATCATAGCTTTCTAGCCATGGCATATCGAAGTGGTGGGGAGCGACTCTTGATAATGTTAGCATTGAATGGTGGATCGGTATTAAATTTATCATTTTGGGTTGGGGCTTCATTACACAATGCTGATTCATTTTTTAAAGTTTAGGATCAATGACAACATCGATAGGCCTCCGAACGTTGCGAAGGAGATCGGCCCGAGGTGGAGTTGTGTCCTGAGCTTGGAGTCAGAGATCGCCTCCTCCGCTGCAAAAATGGGAAATCAGCGATGTTTTTTTTTTTTTTTGGTGTTTGCCGAAAATATTCGTTGATAAATTCCGCGACAACACTTTTATGAGCGTCGTAAGCGCGTCGTGAGTGGAAAATGAAAGTCTTAAAATTAACGACGCGAATTAGTGTAGCCGACATTCGGCGCGTTGTTAATGAAATTCTCGGCGTTTAACAACAATTTAAAGTGTCGTCGGAAGCCAACTAAAGAAATTAAAACCCTGGCAACGTTTTAAAGCGTCGTCGGGAGCCAAAGTTCTAACCGCCTAAAACCCCGAGGCAACGTTTTAACTCGTCGTCGGGAGCAACTTTAAAAGAATTAAAACCCGACGTTTTAAAACGTCGTTGGAAGCCAAAAAAAACCAGTAAAACCCGCAACGTTTTAAAACGTTGTCGGAAGCCAGCATTAAAAAATAAAAAAACGCAACGTTTTCATCGGGAGCCGAAAGTCTCCCGACGTTAAAACGTTGTCACAGTACTTAAAAGATAAAAAAAGATCCGACATTAAAACGATGGCACCTGTCTTAAAAACAATAAAAAAATAAAAAAATCAGACCACATGAGAAATTTTTCAGTTTATAGTGCGAGAACTTTTTCAATTTCTGATTGCTTGCATTAGAATGGCCATTCTCGCATATATTATATTTCTTTTGGATTATGCACACAGACACAGATGCCAAAAGGATAGAGCATTTTCATTGCCCAAGGGGTTAGCACAGTTGTGGGTCCATATATCTGTTCCTCAAAAGCTTAAAAACAGCATCTGAGAAGACATGCTTAAGGATAGAACTGTATGTAAACAAAATGTTCGATTGTCAAATAACGACAATAAACACATTTAGTCAGTTCTCCAAGTTCTGGTAAGCAGATTCTCTTGAACGATTTCATACAAATATTAAGCAGCAAAATATCAAGCAGGAATAAATATGGTGCTCCCATGAACCAGAAAATCTTCTTGAATCTTGACTACTTATAATCTTGATCTTAAGTTAGCCACTATAATGAATTAATTATCGTTGCTTCTGGATCTCCCGACTTAAAATCAATCGACGAGGATGGAAAAGCTTGACCAATGAGGAATATGAGACTGAGGATGAACTTTGCTGGAGCTTCATCCATTCATCTGCAATAAAGTCCCCATCGAAGTGCTCTTCGGTAAAGATCCTCCGATGCTCAAGTTAGAAGACTGAAAAATAATGAAGAGAGAAAGCATCGAATTAAATTACATACCTAAAGAATTCCGAAACTCCTTTATTTATAAAAAAGAAGTTGAAGTCGTATCCATTTCGAACTCTAACGGTTTTCCGAATTAACCGCTCTAAATTGATTCGGAAGATTTCTTTTCTTCTTGAGAGACAGCATTGCAAAAGATTCTTCCTTTATTCAAATTTTCTGATTCGAAGAAGACGCAATTTCAGTAGAAACAGTTGTAGATTGATCATTGACGAGTCATGAACCTATTCATATAACTTGACGGCCGATCTGAACCTGACGAGGATAAGATATAAAGACCTACCTTTTTTTGCCAGGAGATGATTTTCAGTAGATCGATCGAAATTATAAGTCAACTTAAGATGATCTACAGCTAACCATGGACGAAATATCGCATTGCTCAGACGATTCATTAGAGTAGATTAGTGGCCAATCCTAAATAAGCCAAAGCCACACCAACCCCATTTCACAATAATTACTATAACTAGATCAGTACATTTATTACAGGAAAGATGGGATGGAATCCCAATCTCAACAATTAACAGCTGAATCACGAACTGATTTCTATAAGAAAGATGCTGTAGTTTTGGATGACTCTCAGAAGCTGCATCCTGCATTCCACATTAATTCACTCACAACAGCAGATATATGTTGATCACAAGGCACTTGCAGCTTGATCATTTGTTATCACTTAACTATCGTAAATATTCAAATAAACAAAATCTATTATCTGGGAAGACATGCCCATAAAATCGATTATATATTATTTGGTACATCTAATAGCATCCACCAAATTGATGTTTTTATGTTTCTCTAGCTTAACATTACAAAACCATAGAACCAAAAAGGTCCACCTGAATAAATTCATGTCCTATCTAAGAAGTTGGTACAGCTTCCAAAACCTCACCCTTTCTCTGTCTCTGGCACTGTTGCACCCTTATTCTATCTCTGGCACTGTTGCAATACCTGGTTCAGTTAATAAACAAAAACTTTTCCCACTTCACATCTTCGACCGTCTCCTGCACCAACAAGAGCTTCATCACCGATATGTTATTAATTAAAGGAAAAATGCTTGCAGAAATGCTCAATTTATAGAAACAGTATATTATAACAAAATTGAAACAGTCTATTATAATAAAATTGACTGGCAATCCAAAAAGTTAGAGGCATTTCTATGTTTTACAAGTGCATCTACTGCATGAAAAGTCGATTGCATTTATTCTCCATCTTCAAAGTAAATATTGTCCGGTCAAGAAAGATCAATGGGTTTACCACATAACTGCCCCAGTTCTTCTTCTAGAAGTTGCAAAAGATTCACTTTACTCCACCTATATGTCCAAGAATTAGTTGCCACATCCCAATCAAACCTTGCTGGCCTAATGCAAAAATGAATTAAGAAAAACATAACCGACCAGCATCAGGCTTAAGAAATAGAAACAGAAATAGATGAGGAATTGGCCAAAGACAATACGAATGAAGAGAATGGAAAGGTACATGTATTTAATCCTGAGAATTCCTGTCCAGAATGAAAAGTATTTCAAACAGAACGATGTTGAAAATCTTCACTCTATATTTCAGGCAGCAAATACCTTTATTCCTTTGCGACACAAAATAAAACAATCTAGCAAAGCTGCTCAGCAAACACTCTGATAGAAGAAAGTTCATTTAGAAAGAATCAACTTTCCTTCATCTATTGGACTTAGCAAACATCATGAAAGGAACTTTTAATCCATGTGGGTCTTTTCCACCATATCTATCATCTAGCATGTATATAAATCTACGATAAGCTTCTTTTCAATTAAGGAACAAAAAATGTTCATCTACCCATGTGGGTCAACAACAAGTATACGAGATCCCTCTAGAAATCTATCAGGCAAGCTGCAGTAAATGAGTGAAGGGATATAAATACATCACTATACCAGAACAAAGTTTGTGAGTTAGTAATACCATATACCATGATTATTTGTAGAACCACCTACTGCCAAATTTGACAGGATAATGCATGATACTGCTACACTACATTAACACAAAATAAATAACCAAATAAAACAGACATGATGAGAAAACTCAGCTGTCCCTTTCTGAAAAACATACGGGCAACTTGACATTGTCGTATGATAGAAGGACATCAAACTATTTAGTCTAAGTAACTATGAATTTACATATAAATAAATCACAAAGTAAAAACCATGAATCAATCAACAACGAACAAGCGCTGTTCATATTTATTTTACCATTTACTTTATCCCTAACATGTTATTTATTCAATCGAGTTTCCCTAATCCTTGAATCATGCCTCGCACTCAGGTTTTCTTCAGGTCTTCCCCTTTTTTCCTCATGTCCTTTGACAAACAACCTAGCTACCATCCTACTTGCGAAGCTGTTGCATGAAAGTTTTTCTTAAGTCTTCCCATTTAATTCAGCTTCACATTGATAGCATAAAACAACAAATTTTACACAGCTAGGGAAGTATGCTAGCCAAAGGATAATGGCCAAGGGCTGGGTTGAGGTTTTGCTCAATCACCTGCATGGTTAATAGACAACTCCATGCTAACTAGTTGTCAAGCTTCAAGATATTCTGATGCCACCACTGAAACAATACAAGCATTGCAAATGAGGATATGTCCTCAATCAGCAAAATAAGATAATGGAGCTATGACCAATGGGACCCAGTGAAATTGCTGTGCCGGTATTCTGGTAGAAATTTTATTAAATTAGCAAAACAAGCAAGAACTTGCCTGTTAACAGAATGAAAACAATAATTAACTGATAGCAATTGGAACAAATAAACAGGTAAATAAAGTTCGACACAAAGTTAAACAAAGAAAGACACTGATAAGCTCAATTTTTGAAATAGTAAGAGGAGTTCATTGCAAGGTGAATTCAAATAACCCAGTCAAAGAAACTTTCAATCCTCCCATGCCCTCTATCCTTGTATAATGAATAAGTATAATCAAGTTACTAGGTTTTCAAGTCTTGAACTTTCCAGGTGACACCACTAGAACAAGATAACACAGAAATATTCTCAAACTTTACAGTACAAGAGAAAAGACAAGAAAAATATGCTCTTACTTGTTCAGATATACAGAGGGCTGTGGCGTTTCCTCATCCCTGCACACGCCTTCATTTCCAAAAAGAAGACATTATGTATAAACCAAATACTATTATGAAACCAATGAGGTTTAACATTTAGCTTTTATACTATTTCCATCATCATACCCATCAAGATGACTGTCAGCCAATTTTCACTAGCTTTTTGATTTAAACCAATATTGCAAGTAACATCTCTTTTTCAGAATAACTGCTGGAAGCATCTGAACCCTGTAAGAAACAAAAAAATATTTGTAAGTTGAGAATATAGACAACCATATATATATATTTAAATGACAGCAATTCCCTCTTTCTTTAAACTGAGAACAAAAATTTAATAATTTGTAGATAAAGAAAGATAAAACCCAGCATCATACAGCAGTATCTATGAATAAAAGAAAATTAGAAGCAGGACAAGAAAGCTTATTCTTTCAACAAGAGAACATAAACTCAAGAATCCAAAGAGGAAAAACAGAATTTATTTTCTACTTTGTTATGAACAGACCAACATAACACAGTTCAACGATTTAACATATTTCCATAAGAAACAAGAAATATCTTTAAAAAAAAAGACAAATCATTAGAACTAGTGAAGGTTTTCATAAATTATTGGTCTTCATAATTCATCACATCAAGATATATTAACATCCAAATATACAAATATATGCACCTAATAAGATATATTAACAATCACAAAGCTTCAATAATTACGAAGCTACCAAAGCATTCACAAAGACAACAATAACAACTTATTCCCAATATATGTCCAGAAAAACCAGCAAACCAGAAAATCTAGACCAAGTAAATACACGGCCACTGTTTCAATCCCTAAATCAGATTACTCCCATAAAAGCATCAGCCATCAAATTTAAAGTTAAACATTATCTAAGATGAATGAATGTCCAATAAAAAAAATACAAAAAGATATATCACATAAGCAAATCCACCCCCCCCAAAAAAAAAAAATAAAAAAAAACAAAACAAAACAAAACAGAGAGGGCAATCATTTGTTTATAGGATCAACATCATCTCGATAACTGGTAGAAGCGTTGGGACCCTGTAACAAACAGAAAAACCTTCTAAGTTGAGAAAATAAAAAAATATATATACAACTCATAAAACCTATACATAAAAATACATGTAAAAATAATATAAAGTTCAAAAATTATATTTAGCTAATTACCTGATGTGGGGCAAAATCACATAAAAAGGATGTAATCTGATCAATCTGAGTCCACAATGACATTATCTCTATCTGATGGGACTGCCTCATCTCCTCCATCTGTACATCACGTCTCCAATTCATCTCCGTAACTATCTTATATCTCTACATCATCTACTCGTATCTCTGTGTCATCTCCTGTCTTGCATATATGTAGCTAATAAAATTCAAATATCCACCCCATAAGCTATAGGAATCATTAAATGAAATTTATTAGAAAGGTGTATCCAGAAGGAAATTATAGTGGAACTAGCATTTTAAATGCAAATTCAGAGAAGGTATACCCATACTAAAAGAAAAAAAATTCAAATATGCACCACTGCATTGTCCACCTTTTAAGCATCAAAATATATAGAGATATGGTCAAATAATAAAGATCTGGCATAGAGTCAGTGTCATGGACACATATCTGAATGGGACACAAGATGGTGTCATAAGACCATAAGAATTTGGTCCATCAGCTTCTAGGTAAATTGCATTTAGTTGATCAGGTGATGTATCAACAGAATTTTTCTTGTGCAATCAAGGAAAAAACGAGTCCATGAGTCATTTATAGGATGTCAAATAATCAAAGTACCAGGCTTTTTTGAAGAAATCATTGAGTTCATCCCATCTCTGCATAGGTAGGCAGCCTTGAGTAAAATCAAACATCCCGGAATTATTCTTAACAAAAGGAGTACATGGCTGTTGAGGATCCATGCCATATATGACCTTTTCTTGCAAGAAGCTCCCAACGCGGAGTTTCAATGGAGAAAATTCTGCAAGGTCACAAGAATTAGATCAAAGAAAAAAATTAGATTGATCATTTGATACTACAAACATAGTCATAAATTATTTTTTAAAAAATAAAATACCAAGAAAACACCTACCTTTAACAGCATTTAATAAAATCTTGTTGGAAAGGTCCCGCAGGAAGGAAAAAATGAAACACCTACATCAATCACCATTTTTATTTATTTTACTTTTACATTCAGAAAGTAACATTTGTTTATATATATATATATATATATATATATATATATATATATATATATATATATAGCATAACTTTGTTTACTATATTGCACATGCAGTACACACTCCTTTCTTTAAGCAAGTTCATAAATTGCTTGACAAATGCGATTATTACTAACATCTAGTATCAATTACGACAAGACAAAAGGAACATTCTACCATACACAAAACTTAATAATATAATCTAAATTAAAGAATATTATCAAAAAAGTAAAAACCAGTGTAACAGAATTACCTGCTTCTCTAAACTTGTTCTAATGATTGGTGTCATGATTTCTCTGAGACCATTGTCACCATTTTGCCCTCCATTAGATAAAGGCCCAGTTGATTTTCTTGAAGGAGCTTTACCAGCAATGTCCTCCATATCAACAGCAGCTAATTCCATGGCTTTCTCCTCCTCTTCGGAATTGAAGCCATTGCTCTCTGGAGTAGAAGCCTAGTGCCCACCATTCTCCCGCACATCACCCTTCAGTAAATGACACTCATCTCGTGGAAACACTTAATGCATTTCCACCAACCATAAAGGCATATCAAATTAGATAATGACCTCATAGCAGACTGATGACTTTAATTGTTTCACTGGCTATCCAACACAAGCATCGATATAAAGGTTAAGATATATCTAAAGGGATTCCACTTTCCACTTTTGTAATACTCACTGGTTATAATTTGTTCAACAATGCAGCCATTTGGAACAACTCTTTACTTTAAATGGTGCCATGACCTATTTTAAACAAAATATATCAAACTCTAGGCATGCCATTACCCACCAGCACAGAATGATTTGGAAGCCTGACAAATTTGGCGATGAAAGATGCAAGTATATAATTAGAAGGAAAACAACCTATCAAATCATCGATGATCGTTATGAGAACACAAGAACCATAATTACCGACCAAAGCTTTCGATTTCAAGGATTTTTAAAGACGAAAAAGAGGAATGATCCCTACCTTGAGCTGCTATAAAGAGGACGGAGGAGGCGTGGGCCTGGAAGCCGTAGGAGAGGTTGAAGCCCCGATCGAGGAGGCCGACAGTGCCATCATCGCATCCGATAGCGATCCGCCCCCTCCCGCTCGAGCAGCACAGGATCTGGCCGGTGATCTCGCCGGGGATCGAGGCCTTCCCGGCGGACTTCTCCTCGAAGAACTCGAACTTCCTCCACTGGTACATCTCCAGACGCGATCGGAAGAGCGGATTTGGATAAACCTAACCCTAGAAATCGAGCTGGCTTCAGTTGGAGAGGATGTGATGAGGGGGAGGAGAGATGAAACTTGGAATCGGAAGAGGCAGTCCATTTCAATAAAAAATCGATACTTTAACCAAAGAAAAGAAACCCACTGCCATGGCCTCCTCCGGCTCGTAGCCTCGAGGATCGACGAGGTCAGAGGGGAAGCCAGTGGCGCGGAGGTGTTCGACGAGGCGGCCGATGAGGGCTCGGGAGGTTGCGGTCTGGGAGGCGAAGAAGATCTTTCCCCTCGAGATGGGATCAGGGTTAGGGTTTTGGGAGGAGAGGTTGAGGCGGCAGGATTTCCAGAGGGAGGAGGAGGAGGAGAGGGACAGAAGGGCAAGGAGGGCGAGGCTTTTAAGAGAGAAGTGGATGTCGATACTTTTAAGAGAAGATGGGGCGGTGAATGGCTGGAAAAGTGGAGAACCCTGGGAAAGAGAAGGAGCGGGCGTTGGATGGGCTCGGTGGCCATCTCGTTCGGTTGGGAAAGGGGAGAAGGGGGCGGGGATGTTGGCTCCGCGGGTTGGGAAAGCGGAGGAGAAGGGAGGCGGCGCCGGCGGGGGTTGGAGAATTGGACCCGACGACACTTAGAAGCACCGTTAAGGTCCACAGGGAGTATTAACTTTGAGATAAAAAATTTATGAAGAATTGGACTCCGGCGACGTTGATAAGTGCCGTATTGGAGATTGGTTTCCGACCACATTTGTAAACGTCGGTGCACGGCGCTCCACTACGAAATTTTTCGATGCTTGTGTCCAGCGTCGCTAAATAAACGTCGCCATTTTCCTTTTCTTTTGGAGTGTGGGCCGGCCATGCCGGGTCTATCTTCCCCGCTTAGGGCCGTGCAAGGGAATCTATGTTTGCTCCGACGATGGTGCTTCCCATGATGCAGGAACGATGCTGCTTTCCACGATGCAGGATTGGACCGTTGCATCGTCTAAATAGTCAAAGTTAAATCTCTTATCTAGTGGACCGATTACTCCCAATTGAGATGGTGGAGGCAAGGCATCTGTGTGATGGTTGGTTGGATTTTCAATCGGCCTAAAGATGATGGTATAGGAACGGTGTGAGGAAGTTCCTTTGCGTGGCACTATGATGTTCGATCTTACGCTTCTTCTCGAAAAATGAATTTGAAGTCATTTCTTTAGTACCAATCTAATACTGCAGAATTCTAACTCAGGTTGAGGTGGCTAAAGATGGACAGTGACCGTAGGTTTTCAATGATATCTACAAAATAAGTTTCTGACTAGCTAGAATTAATTCTGATGGAGATCCTCCAATGCTCAAGTTAAGAATACTGAAATAAATGAAAAGTGTACGAGAAATTGCATACCTTAAGAATTCCTTTGGAGTCTCTACTTATAGACAGAGAGATAGGAGCCGTTAGAGAGGCATCGTGTAAGCTTATTTCGATCAGTTTGAATGCGATACTCGGAGATCTACGATTAGACTTTTTGAGATTGGATAGTTATTATTATTTTATCTGCTTTATGACCGGTTGTTACATAGCGGTCAATTAATTTGAAAAGATGCATGGAGTTTCTTGATCGATCCATGCAGATAAATGGATCAGACTCCATAGAGAAACCTTGGATCGGCAAGAACAATGATCGATGGAGGTGTGGATCGTCGACCGACATGGCAAACAGCAATTAAAATTGGGCAGTCGAAGAGGAGATCGATGATCGAAGAAGAGATCGGCATCGATCGAGGTTTTCCAATAATCTTTGGATCAGGAGTATCAGCAGAAATAGAGGGTCGACATCGACCAAGGTTCTCCGAGTCTTTAGCCTCACCATGTCTTTGGCTTGAAAGACATTTCACCCATAACAGATCCAACCCAATTCATCTTACCAATCCAACCTGACTCGATTCACGCCATCTACTTTATCTAACTCAGAGCATATATCGGGTGAGTATGTATATGAAATTTTTAATTATATAATGGGTATGGAAATTGGCCAATCTGATTCATATTTGATCTATTATCATCCCTACCTAGAAAGATTTCTCCAGGTTTAGGCCCGACTAATTTCGTTATACCTTGGGTTGAGCTAGCCCGAAACCAGCTTGGCCCACCAGATGAACAGGTTGAATCACAGATGACATGTTACCGTGCGGCGGATGATGCCCGTGAGATGTATGAAAAATCTATGGTGCTTGGCAGATGAAATTGAATTATGGACTCGGTTCAACCCAATTAGTCATTACTGTTACCATGCAGATCCTGTTATGCGCATATGAATGTTCTCTCAGACACGATGGTAGTGCATCAGTGCACTGATTTAGTGAACCCAGAGATTTTTTTTGTCCGCATGGAACAGCCATCCAAAAGTAGTTTCCTTCTCTAACACAAATAATTTGAGCATTTTCTCTCGGCTTATGTATCTAATTCTTTTTGTCTCTGTTTTCCCTGCCTCTTATCTAGGTCTGAAAACCTTCCAGGATGCCGTTGCAAAAGTTACTCCCATGGGGTCCATCCATCTTTCCATCTCAAATAAGTTTCATCGATCATTCATCACACATCTTTTGCTGGTAGCTTGATCTGTTGTGGCCAGACGTGCCTTTGCACATCTCAAATAATTTTGTAATCTTTTAGCTTTTGATGGTAGGCTATAGCGGTCTTTGCTTGATGATGGAGATTAAAACGAAAAATTAAAAAAAGCTATCATACCACGTATAGAATGGTTCTATCCTCTTAAAATTTGCAGTTTTAGAAATGAGGTTTACATCCAGTGATGAGGAAGATGATGGTTTAGGAAAAAATAGCCCTGCCAATGGCATGCTTCGAAGATCTGGACTCTGCATGATAAGAGATGAAGTAGAAAACGAGAAAGATAATAATTAATTTAAAGCAACAAACTATTGAGCTCGTCTACTCGGTGTAAGATGAAGTTGTCATGGAAGTCATTTTCTTCTTAGTTACAAGCTACCACCCCAATATGTGATAAGATTATAACGGCAATTTAAAGTATGTACAAAAATCTTTTTTCTTTCGATAGTTGTCCAAGTATTTGTTGTGTTGCATCTTTACAATTACCTCATCACAATAACTAGCTATTGAATAAGTTACTACAATAAAAATAAGGCTGTTATTACACATCAAGCTTTTGAGTGTTTCTTCCAAAATTAGCCCCCAAGATAATTAGAAAAATAGATTTTTTTTTTTGTTTAGACAATGGCAATTAAATAACCAATAAAAATGATAAAATAATATTGTTTAGTATGTACTATTCAAAATAGTAATTTATTTTAAATTTATAAGAAAATTGATATTCAAGATTATTATTTTAATTGGTTTGGAATTTAAATTTGCCCTATAACTGGCAACTACAACAAGAAAATAGCCAATTAACTTAGGAATCAGGATAACAATGATTGATATCAAGATCTACTAGGTCTTCATATATGTGTGGGTGAAGACTGCTAGATTATGCGATGATCAACATAAGCCTCCTCTTAGTATTGGCAAGCTTTCAAATCAATACAAACAAAAATGACAATCATTCTTCAATCTCTCAAATTCAAAAAATGCTATTGGAATTATTTAAAAGAGCCAAATTTTATTCTACTTTCTTTTATATTTCTAGCAAGCTAACCAATTTGCGGTGCTTATTTGAACTTTGCATGGCTAGAGACATCTTGCATTGAAAATAAATTCCCATGATTCAATAGTCAAGATGTAATTATACATGGATAAATTAAAATAACAAACATTGAATGATTATTCTTTTTTATATGCATCTCTCCCAAAAGGAAAGGAGAATTTGTTAGAAATATAAATAGTAGAACTATGCAAATAAAATCTACTATTTTTCTCGTTATCTTAAAGCACTCAAGATGCATGCCTCTAACAAATATTCTTACCATATTTTAGAGCACATTTGATTATTTGACAATGAGCATCACATGCTTGCTAAAAACAAAAAAATTATATGCCCTGTTGTTTTGAATAACCATGCATGTTGAGTATGCTCGCAATATCATTATGTGTTTGCTCATAAGCAATGAATCATGTACATCTTATGTAATGGAGTACAATGCTTCTAAATATCTTATTAGAGCAGAAGGAGATATACTTTTGATTCTTTTTTTTTCTTTTTTAAAAAATAATATGGATAACTCATTTTAGATATCTGTTCTCTCTCTCTCTCTCTCTCACTGACACCGAAGAAAAAACTCTCGTTTCAGAAATCCTACTTGCTTAATACAGATACCGTGCTATTGCAAAAGTGAATGTTAGGCCATTTTCAACAAGAAAAGCTTGGCATTTTGATCATAATTTGTTCTATGGAACAATGACATAAAAAGCATTTCGCGTGACTTCTAAAATCTCGTTGATCACAATAATTTATTGTCATGATTAAGTCAAGCAGTTTTATCTTATCCAGTTAATATCTACATTTGGAAGAGAAAAAAAGGACATTGTTTGAACTTCGGCGGCGACCAAAGACCAATTAACCCATCACTCCCAGCCTGGAGGAGTTCCTGGATTCGTCTGTTGGTGATTCATCTCTAAAATATCTTGACAACCATTTTTTTTTCAAAATCGTGATAACTTCAGCTCTCAAGTCTTGCCCGGGGTCGGGGTTGTCATCTTTCGCGCGAAAGAAGGATTAACCTTCCTTCGCGCGAATCCGCCGTTGGGTCGCCCACTGATCGCTTCAAGAGCCGCGCACTTGCTTTCAGAGCTTGCAATGGGCAATCTAACGGTAGATTCTCGCGAAGGAAGACAATCCTTCTTTCGCGCGAAAAAAATACAACCCCAGTCCCTGACGAGATTCGAACAATCTTACCCGTTCCCTTTGTTGACCCTCGGTAGACCGTGGTCTAACTGACCGCTCGGCCCGAAGAAAAAACTAAAATAGAATGGACGCCGACCGTTTTTGCTGCTCCCCGCTCACCCTCCTCCCCTCAGCCTTCCGCGAGAAACCCCGCTACCGCTCAAAGGATATCTTAAATCCCAATGACATGTATAACGGTCGATTTTTCAGTCTCTTATACCCTCTTCGTCCCCAACCCCGAACCAAGGCCAGGAGAGATCGAGGCAACGGCCGAGACGAAGAGGAGAGCGAGAAGAGAGAGAGGCCGAAGAAGAGATGGAGCGTGGAGGAGGACGCGGACTGGGGGATGGCCTTCCGTCATGGAAAGGAAAGCAAGAGTGGAGCTCCATGAATCCGAAGACGGAGAGGTAGACGTCGGCTTCCTCTTCATTTCCAGAATGCTTGCTAAGTCTTTCGAGAAATGTTCAAGAACTCAACCTCTGTTCCTTGTTCTTTTTTTTGGCTCCACACGCTTGTCTTAATATTTCTTTATTTCTTGATCTTCTTGGTTTCTTTTATGCATCAGACCAGCGGTGTCGTCTCCGGCTCCCTTTGTTCGCGCCTTCGGAGAGTCTATTAGAATCGGAGATGGAGCACCGGAATACTATCCGTGGGCAAAACCGAGCTCGGATTTTTCTTATGAACGCGAGGGTGAATCCTTTTCTCACTTCTCCTTTTTGGTTCTTTCCCACCAATTGTGCTTCTAGCCACATCGTAATTACTAAAGAATTCGATTTATCATTAGAAACCATTTTGTTTGGTTGAATTTTGTATAGGGTCTCTCCCTCTCTCTCTCTCTCTCTCTCTCTCTCTATATATATATATATATATGTATGTATGTATGTATGTATGTATGTATGTATGTATCCAACTATGTCATTAATACAAAATGAATTCTGTATATGATGAGAAAATAAGAAGAAGCGTTTCATTTAATATGCTTCTATCCATGCCTCTCGTATCCAGGAAATTAGGAGACAATGCAAGAAAAGGGAAGAAAAGTTTCATTTGGTGGAATCTTGAATAGGAAAGATTTCTCTCTCCCTCCGTCGATATGCTTGTTTCCACATTGTAGTTACAAAAGTATTAGGGAACCAATGCAATAAACGAGAATAAACATCCTGTTTGGTCGAATTATATATAAGAATTATCCAAAAATATGAATTACGTGTATAAATCAAGAAGAAACGGTCTCCATAATAGTTGGTAAAAGGGTCCAGAATGACATGCAGAATCTAATCGCCCAAATTTTTAAACTGGGTGCAAGAAGCAGCATCATAGTTGCGAAAAAAAAGAAAGAAGAGAGTCGAAAGGCAGGACTTGGAAAAATTTTGATTACTAGTTGTATTTTCAGGTTAAAAATTGTGATTTGGGACCTTTCTTTCCCCTTGATCGTTGAAAATATCATGTATGTATTCGTAATAGGTAAAGGAACCTCGTTTAATACATGCAAATCGGACTTATCAGAAAACTAACTATACGATGACACAAACTTGGGAAATCTTTCCATGATGAGGTGTAAACTTGTGAAATTGGAAAGAAAAACTGATGAATGGTGATGTTATTAGAGCCAAAAGAGCAATTATTTTTTTCTTCCTTACTCAAGTGGAAACATGTCAAACAACCAAGTATTTAGGTCACAAAATGAAGAAAGGTAGGGCTGCTCATTTGTTGCAGCAAGTCTAATCGTTAAAAGAAAGACTACAATTTTTCATTCCTGTGGAGTTTCTGAAATTAAAGCTTGCTTACCCGGCTTAGATATTCTGCTTAATTCCAATTTTGGCAAAATGAGCACCAAGTAGTATAATGTATCTGCTTTTGGTGTTACCAGCTGAGAAGGTGTCCGATTAATTATTAGATTACATTTTGATCACATTTTGATCTTCTGTGATGTTGGTCAAAGGTCTGATAATTGCAGAAAAGTGCTTAGTGTCACCAATATGTGTATGACATTTGATCTTCTATCATCACCATTTTAGGTATGATATTCGGATCTTTCATGAGAATTTGTACCCTTGGGACTGAGGAGAATTGCCATATATGATCAGCAAAGTTATGTGAAAAAAATGAACAAAGTAATGCCTTTTTACATATACGAGGGCCCATGTGCACATATATATTTAGTCCCATATCGGTAATTCACGAAAAAAATTCTTGGAGACTACTTATATGGGACCAAGAAACCCAAATAATATCTTTCGACCAGTCTTTTTGGATAAAATCTTGAATTGTTATAGATGATATCAGAGCCGATCCAGCTCATAGCCTATATGGACTAGGGATATTATAGCATGAGTTTATTAGGGCTAACTACAGGCCACCAGTGGTGTTTATGAATGGATGCATGGATTTTGAACCTTAGCCTGATGAGATTGTCAGGACTTAAATGAGGAAAATATGTGAGGGCCTGTGCGTATATGTATTTAGTCCCACATCGGTTATTCACTGAAAAAATCTTGGATACTTATATGGGAATAAGAAACCTAAATAATATTTTTTGACTAGCTTTTATGGATCATTACACTTTTCTAATGTAAAGAAACATGCAATCAATTTAGTAAACAATAGAGTTCCAAGATACTTAGTGTTTAGGATTAGTGAGAAGGCATGGTGTAGAGGAGAGTTTGGGTTGTAGATATTCAGAATTAATTGTGCAACTATTTTCTAAAAAATTAAAAGAGCAAGTAGTTTCATAATATATTAATCCATTGAAAATTTGATATTAACTTGGCCTTAAAGTTGGAGGAAGGGGAAAGAGTAAGTGTGAAGGAACAAAATTATTGAGTGGGATGAAGAAGCTGAGTAGTTGACCAAAGAGATACTCTTGCAATAGAAATCTATTCTAGAAGAAAAATTCAAGGTAGAGAGGAAAATTAGAGGAAACCAAATAACAAATCCATAGGAAACGAGAGAGAGAGAGAGAGAGAGAGAGAGAGAGAGAGAGAGAGAGAGAGAGAGAGAGAGAGAGAGAGATGTCAAAATTTAAGGAGGCATCGGTGTTAAAAACTATAAAAGTGGTATGCTTTTCCACTTTTTATTTATTTTTTTTAAAAATAGTACCAGCTAATGATATGTACAGTATCAGTATCAGTATCAGGTGCAAGGTAAGAATATCTTCACTAGCTCATAGAAAATGATAGAATTGAATGACTTAAAATCTTTAGTGCTAATATATTTTTGTTAAAAGTTAAACTACATTTTTGTTTCTCACCATTAGTATCTCTTTCATATTCTCCCTTTTTAAACAATAATAAGTAATTATACAAAGTTTGTTGCATGAAGTCATATATCTCTTTTGAAATACATTTACAAATTACATGAACAACCTAAATTGATTATTTCTGTCTTCCCTTTCCCGTTATCAACTTTTGCCCTATGATTTTAATCATTAGTAACTTTAAGATAACCAGGTTTTGGTGAACCAGCTAGCAACATTGATGATATCTCTTGTGATACCAAATCTACACATGCTTCTCCTTTGCCTAATATATTGACTGCACTCTTTGGAGATGCATTACGCTAATTGCTCTGAAGGATGATACTTTGGGTCCACCGATTGAGCAAAAACCAAGTAGCCTTTTTCTTGCTTTAGTTGTTGTCTCACAGCCATTGTAATGTGTACTTTTAACTACTGGGTCCTTTGACTAAGATTAACAAATATCATGTATATATATTCTCTGCAACACATATGCAGAGCTGGAATCTTCATGTTATATCAAATGTCTGATGCATCCTCTTTTCATGCAAATGGCAGTGGCAGCTATCCTTCACGCAATAAAGCATCAACTTTGCTGTTTTTTATTGACTCTTAAAAGAATTTACTGTGAAATGGCTACCACCAGATAGCATATGAGTTATGCAAGGCTATGTAAACCATCAGAATTGTTCATTTTAACTTCAAGCATGAAAGTTTTTCCCCCTTAAAGATCATTGGATACAGCTGACTGCTCCAAGGACAGTCTAAAGTTCTAAGTCAGTGGTAGTTTCCATCTCCAAATTTGATTTCAGTGTTCCTTTTCTTTGCTCATGACTACAGCCTTTTTTTCATATCGGTGGCTAGACTTCTGTTAGCATTGGCTAGATCTTTCTTGTCAAACTTTGGCTCAATGTTGACTTCAAAATTTTCTTCTTCTATGCCTTTCATCTCATAGTTCTGTTTGCTACTAACATGGCAACTTAACAAAAATGATAGCAAAGCAATATAGCATTCATTGATCATGTGGCTATAAAATCTGCTGATTGTACTTGCTCTAACTGCAACATTTCCAACTAATGTAACCATGGAAGTACTTGTATGCATCCTTGGTGCGTATGGTAAGCCAAATATTGATTTCTTAAGCTCATTTACCAACCATTGCTTTCCTAACCATTTGTCAATCCAGGACTACTTTTTTTCTCCAATTGACCATGAAAGACTGAAACTTTTCACATCAAAATGTTAAAACTAACAAAGATAATTGAGAGCAAGCTTACAAAACCATGCTTTGTCACCATTTAGAGATTTGATCAAAATGTACTTCTTGCACATTTCCTGTGCACTTTTTGATCCCTAACTCTCTCTCCCCTTATATATATAAAGCTGGTGCCCCTTTAACATATGTAGCTGAACTAAATTCTGAGGCTGCCTTTCTTTATCATAGCACCAAGCTATCCATCCTTGTTTTCTCCAGAAATTATATTTTCATTATCAAAAAAAAAAAAAAGATATTAGAGATAATTGGTAGACATCTTGTAACCAATATTAAGCTTTAAACTTTGCATGTGTCTCGTCAATTATAAGAATCTTATTCTTCATGATTCTTCTCTCTCTAGGAACAGTAAATATTCTTACAAGGTTCACATAGCCAACTTAATAACACCTGATCATTGTTGGCTAGTTCCTGATATTGTTGGGCTGGGCTGCGGAGTTGTGTACCTCCCATTCTTTGCAAACCAATATAAGAAGCATGTATGCAAATTGGCATATGCTATAAGGACATTACAGCATGTTTCTACATTTTAGTTCTAAGCTTTATAAATAAAATTAATTTCTCTAGCATTTACTTTATATTCCTTATAGATCCAATCGGTATATAACTTACCGAAAAACATATGACCACTTGTTGACTACATAAACATTATTATGAACATTTCTTAGCTGCTTTGAGCACTTGCTGTTATGTTAAGGGGCTTTCACTTATGACCATTTTGGTAAGATACTTTGGCATATTAATAAAACTGACTAGTGACTTCACCATGAGGCTGATTACCAAATGTTTAAATGTTCGACCATCACTACCATAAAAGCGCCATCTGTTGTATAGAGGGCCGCAAAGGAATACATGGTATATGCCAGTGAAGACCTTAATCATTAATTGCAACTGAGACCGAAAGCAACTGGTAATCTCATACATTGACCTATTGATGGAATTAAGCCATGCTCTTGAGGTCTGTTTAAGACTTTTAATCTCACATGTGAGTGCTCATGTTTACTGGTGTTGGATCTGAGCCAGGTGGTGAATGAAATGAGCATGGCACGAATAACTGGTGGCTTAACTACTGATCTTGATGCTTCCATAGTCATTGATCTGCATTTGGTCTACCTCTATCAAAGAATGGATAGCTTTAATTCATCCCAACAGTCATTTCCTGTTGGCTAGGCAATAATGTCGAGTCCTGTTGGCTTCTATTTTATATTTTTAACAGTAGGGTGAAGACTGCTCATTAAATTACTGTTAAGCTTCTGAAGCTCTTCTTTCCATTGCTGTTAGTTGCCTCAGGCATTTCAGTTCTGATTTTGTTGACCTTGGTTCAGAGCTTTCTTCACCTTTTGTATATTGAGAACCTTGTAAACATTTGTTATTACATCAAGGATGAAACATTGGTTTTCTCCGCTTCAATTGGTAATAGCTGCTCACCTTCATGCTGGTTCAAACTGCTTGAAGGAGCTCAAGGAACTTGCTTGTGCGGTGAGCGGAAGAAGGGGGAACTGATGTACATAAGGACGCTAATTTATAAAGAAAAAAATCACAGACACTCTCTCTCTCTCTTTCACACACATTCCAACTCCACCTTAGCTTTTATAGTGTTTTGTAGAACTGATGTACATGAAAACTTGCTTTAGGTTTAGAGATTAGTTATATTGGAAGTTCAAATTCTCTGCAGGTTGGCTGGAGATGAGGGACAGTGATCCTGAAGCAACACACAGGGAAGATGTGAGGAGGAATGAAGAGGCCCTACAGCGAATGAAAAGTAAAGTGATGGCTGCTGAATGTGAGAGGTTGCTTCTGCAGGGACATGGGCAGCAGAGTTCAGAATGCACATTGGGTGGGCCAAGCTCGCAGCCTAATCAACAGCAGGACTCTACATTCCAACCAGGATCATGGCCTGGGGAGCAGCAGCATTTACAATACTTGATGCCTAGACCAGACTTGCAACCTGGTGAGCAGCAGCAGTCTGCAGACTTGACTTTTGAGCTCGACCCCTTCTCTGGTAAGCAGTTTCACTTGGAAAGCTTCATTCTTTTTTTTGGTCTTTCATGTCATTTGAGATTACAACACAACAGCTGAGTGATACTTTGAGTTACATATTTGAGTTGCTAAAGCATTTTTGTTAAATAAAATATAAGCATAGATTTCTAAAGCATGTGGCAATAAATGAGGTTTCATTATGTGCTTCTACCTTAACCCTGTTGATGCATGCATCCACCGAACTATATGTTTGTTATAAACTTGCCATACATCCTTTATTTTCCTAAGCACTTGTAGGTCCATGAATTATTAAATGTTCTTTTCTACCAATTGGCCATGAAGGAATGCTATTTCTCACATTAAATTATTGAAGTCAACAACCTTAGATAAGAGTAACCTTCCAAAAGCTGCTTCTACACCTCTCAGAGGTTTGATCAAATTATCGAAATATACTTCTTGCTTCACAACCATTTGAACCATGCACTTGTTGATATCTCCCTTTTCTAAGCAACCTCTTGCTCCTCCTAACATATGTAGCTGAACTACGTTTGCAAATTAGTTCTTATAGAGACTTCATCTTCTTTCTCATAGCTCCATCCTAGCTTTCATCATGTTGTTGGAATAATTTGCATCACCAAGAGGCTCATGAGTTAGAATGTTTGACAGCTAAAGTTTATAAATGATCTTTCAATTTGCTGAAAGGTCAGTCCCTTCTGTCTTTTTCATTACCTTATATCTCTTTAAACAGCACTATGCCACTATCTGTTAGTGCAACGTTATGGCAATTTTATTTATTTATTTTTTCTTTTCTTTTCTTTGGAGAGAATTTTGTTTCCTTAATATAAAAAGGCACACTACAACACCTAGAAAATATTAGTTGACCTAATTTTAATTGCAAACACAGACTCAAAGCAACTAATAAAGTCATAGATAGACCTTGAAGAATGGTAGGAAACCGATTTCACATACAATGCAAGTAAAGCCAAGATATAAGTGTTAAAGACATCATGCCATGCTCTCAAGGGCAGCTAAAGACCTTTAATTGGACATTTGGGTGGTTGTAGATTAAAGTTTTAAGAAATTGAACCAAGTTGTTGATGAAACAGGTTTTCTTAATACATTTATGCATATAGGAATTTTTTGACCTCTGTCTTGTCTTTCATCTTCAAGACAAGGCAAAGTTGAGGATGTGAGTAATAAATAAATTAACTTCAATCTTAGTCATTGCTCTGCTTCAGTTTAATGGTAGGATTTAAGGAGGAACAGCTTTGACTGCTTTACATTTTCATCTTCTTTTAGTTTCTATTGACTAGACAATGACACTGAGGAACAATATTCCAGTTTATTTTTAGTAGTTGTTTATTAAAAGGGGTCATTTGCAGCTCTTCTTTTCATTGTGATGAGTCACCTTTGATGATCACATGGACATTATTGATTTCTGTTCCAAGCATTCCTCGGTCTCCTGTCTCGACAATCTTATGCACATCTCTTTATTTGCCTATGTTATGAAGCTGATGATCACTATGATACCAAAAAATTGGCTAATATGAAAAAGTCCTTACATTGGACTGTTTGTTTCAACTAGCAATTAGCAGCTTTTGCCGCGATGCTACTTCAAATTTACTCGAAGGTCCATACGGTTCTTTTATCTCCTTAGAGTAAGGGTAAGAAGAAGGAACGGGATATTGGATGAATAGAATGGGAACCTGGATTTTATTTTCCTTTCCCTGGGGAAAGAAGGCAAAAGTTTGAACAGGATCAAATCAGAATCCAATCTCTCTCTCTCTCATGTTGTTGACTAATTTTTCATATAAAAATATGATTTCAGATCCTCTCTAATTGTCTACCTGTTGTAACTTTGCCAACAAATATAGATGGAAACAAGATCAAGTTTCAAGAGAACCTAATGGGAAATTGAATTCTTCTGCAGAAATGCTACAGATGGAAGCTTTCAATTCTGAAGCAGTATATGAGGTTGACATGAGCACTGAGGAGGTGCTGCTGCAAATGGAAACCGAAGTGAACGATGCATCTGGGCAGCAGGACTCTGGAGACTCGTTGCTTGGGCCAAGCGCACCGCATGGTGAGCCTCAGCACTCAGCAACCAGTTCATCCCAACCGGGCTCATCATCTGGAGAGCAGCAGCATGCAGAGTGCTTGATGCCCGGTACTCCCAGCTCAAAATCTGGTGATTGTCCGCACTCGGCATCCAAGACTGATGAGCTGCCGAGCTCATCTGAACCTGGGAGAAGTTCACAGTCTGGTCAGCAGCAGCACTTAGTGCACTTGGAACCTGGCCCAAGTTCACAGTCTGGTCAGCAGCAGCCCTTGCCTCACTCGTCCTCGGCTGGTGAGCAGCAGCACTTGGACCCAGCAGCTGCGGGAAGTTCATTGCCCACCGAGCAGCAAAACTCAGTCTTGTCCTGGTCTGGTGATTTCCCGAAGGACTTCTGGCCTACATGAATGATAAGCGAAATGCGGCAGCAGCGCTCGAGCTCACAGCCTGGTGATCGGCGGCACCCACCATTGAGCTCACAGCCTAGTGATCGGCGGCACCCACCATTGAGATGGCGAACCCACCATTGAGCTCACAGCCTAGTGATCGGCGGCACCCACCATTGAGCTCAAAGCGGTGGTACCCAGTAGCGTCCAGCTCACAGCCTGTTGATCGGCCGCACCCACCATTGAGCTCACAACCTGATGATAGGCAGCATCCTGCAATCGCCGCACAGCCTGATCAGCAGCAGCAGCAGCAAAACGAAGCACACCCCACATCAATTTCTGTGCCAAACTCTGAGGCTGGCGACCGGCAGGACGCGGTGTGCCGTCCGCATGTGCCAGGCTCTCAGCTTGATCAACTCGAAGGAGGTCACAAGGATCGAGCATGAGCTTCTGTTTTTTTCTCTTTTTTTTTGGGTGCATCCAACAGAAGGATTGTGAGTAGAAATACGATAACAGCCGGTGACAAAAGAACCCATACGATATATAGAAGAAGATAAAAGTTAAAGACCACGATAGTAGTTGAGCGTGAGCTTCTTTGCTAAGCCGCTCAAGAGCTGGCTGGCTGCTGAGCCATTCCATCTCCAGAACATTCTTCTAATTTAGTTCATTCATCTAGGCTACCTTTTGTAGCTGTTCTCTGTGGTATCAGCACCCTGTGGCCAGCCATTTGCAGGCAAGCCTTGGCTCAGGCTCGTTGGCTCGTTGCATGAAAGAAGTAGCTGTAAAGCGTAAAGCATCTATCTCTGTCATTCTCCACAGTGAGTGAAAATAAAGCTTTGGATCTCCAAATCATTCTTTTCGCTGATTCATCCTTTTAACCTTTTCATTTGGTCGGTACATGGAACAGCATATGTGTTTTCTGTATGAAGCAATGCTTTTTAGCTCAATGAAATCCACGTATACTGTTGAGGTTGCGAACATAGAAGTTCATGCTCCAATATGGATTCTAACAAAGCTAGCTCGCCTCTTTGTACCCAAGATGCAGCTCACACTTTGGTGCCAAAAAAGAAGCTTACCTTTTCTTAGATCCATGTGGTATGGTTATCATCACAATTGGAAAGTTAGAACTATTTCACCACTGAATAAGATTTTGTCTTGTCTAAACTATGTAGAAAGTAGTGTTAAAATCATTTTACCATTCTTCTCCGATTTTGGATCTCTTTTAATTCATGGCATACGGATCGTTTGGACTTTCAGGATCATGAAGCAAGGGATTTGGAGAATAAAAACTTAGATTACGAGGTCTTTTATGTCAACAATTAATTCATCAGCAAAATTCAATAACACAGACATCCCCAAGTATTCCACGGCTCCAAATGGGTCTTGACATGTCTTTTTTTCTTTTTAGCTGAACCAATATTCCAATTTCATGATTTTTAACAAATTCATTGAAAAAGCTTTACGAAGTTTTTTTTTTACAAAGCTACTAAAAAGGCTAGCATATCCAACTCATTCAAAATTGATGTTTGATTAATTATAATACAACAAACTCAAGCTGTTATAAGACATGCGCTTTGCCATTCAATCAATTTAATTAGAAGTTGTTCTTAGGTTTTATAGATTTAAGTTCGATATTTTTTCAATACTTTTTTCTTTTGAGGATAGGGGTTATATTTTTGTATGAAAGAATGATTCATCTTCCTCAATGCGAATCCACCAATGGATCACACAAATATTGCTTTGAAGTCTATGATGATTGATGAATAAGAGAGTTTGGAGTGCTTTGAGAGCTGTGTGAGATGCAATCGAGACTACAAAAGAAGATCAATCATCCATTTTTGCAAAAAATATGACCTCCCCCCTTCTTTCAATAGGAGGATGAGAGGATTTAAACTCGAATGCTCTACCCACTGCACCAGATTTTGCATCTATTTTTAAATTGATTGATAATATATTTATACCCTTTAAACTCTAATATATATATATAAATCAAAACAAAATCTTAGCCATCATCTAAGCTTTCGGTGGCTCCAGGCCTCTCACCCAATCCAGACTCCTGAGGATATAAAAAATAGAGGAAAAATTAGAGGAAAGCATAAGAAAAATTAATGAAAATAAAAAAAAATGAAAAAAATTAAAATGCAGTACCTTTTCTTACGTGGATTAATCATTCTTTTCTCTTTTCGCTTCATTTTCTTTTCATTTCATTTTCTTTTTTGTAGATCAACGGGGAAAGAGAGCACTTGTTGGAGATCGGAGGGATTTCTTAGATTCTGATTGGATTTTTTTTTTTAAAACATGAGATTTTGTGTAAGTTGTGGCAGTGTGAGTTGGCCTCCTGAGGTTTTGAGAGCTTAATCTTGGTAGAAGCATGATATTTGTGGGTGGGTGTTGGGAGAGGGGGGGTGGTAAAACAACTCTCTCAGACTATCATTGACCATGAAAGGTATTGTGAGGATGATCCATCTGGACCGTGATCCCTAAGGCTCATACTCTAAGAAATATCTGGTGGCAACAATGACGATGGATAGACCCACTTCATGAGTGAAAATCAAGATCCGCTCTTGGATCTATAGCACGACCTCCTAATCGGATGCCTATCGATCCAACTGGCGATCATCCACCAAATTCGTTGTCAGTATTTTGCCAATAGTGCAAATAAATTCCACAACAAGATTTGAGACCAGCGCAATAAGATGATTCCTCCGACCTTTGGGATAGAGGTGGACTGGCCTTCGGGTCGAGATCATGCCGACGACATCAGAAGACCCCGTAGCGTGATTCGAAATGAATATGATTGTGATATTGATTCATTGACTGAACCCCGACCTCGATCCTATCTTTCTAGTCACGTGGATCTTCACTGACAGACATCCATGACCAACAAACCTAAGTGTTCACCTGACAGATGCACACAACTAATAAACTTGGTAGACATCTATCCGACGACGTTCACGAAATCATGCCATCTATCCTAATAGCCTATAAGCTAAGGACACGACAAACTTCGATGATCTCCTATATAAAAAGATAAATAAAGAGACCCTCGAAAGATAAGGACAGTAAAAAATATATATATATAACTCGATGCAACTCATTTTTTTCTCTTTCCTCCATTGTGCTCAAAACTCCATCTAATATCGGAGGATTTTTTAGGTCTCCAATGCTACAATCGTCATCTTCGATGCCACAACTGTCATCATCCGCTGGCAACGCAACAAAAGATATAAAATCCAACACGAAAGTTCCAAGAGTATCATCCAAGCCTCATTTTCCCAACGAACATCATTCAAATAACAATTTTTCAAATAATTTTGTCATGAAACTTTTAATACATACCCGGTCATAGATGAAGCCACCAGCTCTTTTATCCTGCATGGTCACAACTCGCACCAGATGCTGCTAAACCCCATCAGCCTAAGGAAGAAAAATGAAAAATGCACACGAGAGCTGCCTCTATCTTCAGAATGACATGCATGCACTTGTCATCGGCAGCTCTATTCTACATAACCAACACCCCATGCCAAAAGTTGATGAAAAATCTGTCAATTTAAGATGCAAGCAGAACATTCGTTAGGGCCACTTCTCTCTCTATAATGGATCCATTCGTTTGTCACAACATTTCAAGGCCTTCCATTTTAAAAGATCTCACCATGCAGGAGTGTTGCAGTAATCATATCACACAAAGTATGAGCACAAGTCAAAGCTACGAAGGACCGGACAAACTAAAATTTACCGCAAATTTTATCAATAAATAAACAAATTTTTACCTTCATAAACGGGTTCGTACATTTAAAAAATTAGCACATCCTTGTGCAACGAAACAGAATGTGTCTCACAGGTCCAACACAATTATTAAGCCAAACAAAAGGAAATATAGCCATCATGACGAAACATAATCAAGCTTTTTTTTTTAAAAAAAAAAAAAAAAAAACTCTATTAAAAACAAAACTAAATTAGTTTTGAGCTTAGAAACCCCATAACTTTCAAAACTTGTGGAGCCAAAAAGCAGCGTCCATGATATAAAAGAAGACCCAACTTAAACACGTTCATTGATGAAGGAATATCAGCCGGCATGGATGCGGTCACTCCATCATGCTACCAGCATCATCATTTTCCTCCTCTTAATCACTCAGATCAAGATCGGCAAGCAGATCCCCCAAAGGCACGGAAGGAACGTTATCCCCGCCAGCCTTCGATGCCATCTCCGACGGTCGATAATCTTTGTTGCTGTACAACGAGATGCTAAGCCTCAGCTCAGGTTTCTCCTCCAAGTCCCTTGAGAACTCATACTCGGTATTCCTCTTCTTGGAGGCGTGCTTTCCACTTCTGATGCGGCGCTTCTCCTCGTAGCTCTTCTTTAGCAGAACCGCATCTGGCAGGTCAATCTCGAGATCGTTGCTATCGGCCCCATGGAGGTCGTAACCTAGGGCATAATCGCCGGGATTCAAGAGGTGGCCGAGATGGGTTCGGACGGTGAAGATGTTGTCGTTCTTTCCGTAATCGGACACCCGGGCCACCTGGGCAGAAGCCAGGGACCCCCTGACGGTGGCCTCCGTCACCTCGATGTCGAGCACGATGTACTCGACCAGCTGTCGACTCGAGAGCAGGGCCTTGAAGGGGACCCGCCAGTACTGCCTCGCATCGAGAAAGGCGGATTGGAGGGTGAAGGGGTCGAGGAGGGAAATGGAGTTGGAGATCTTGGTGCAGATGACGAGGCGGCCGAGGTTGGGAGCGACGTCGGCAGGGAGACAGATGAGGTCCTCGCGGCAGATGGGGCAGATCTCGACGGAGAAGGTGTGCTTGTAGTTGTAGACGTTGCTCTTGGGGTCGTGGGAGACGAGCTGCTTGTCGTAGCGGGAACGGACAGGGACGACGCCGGAGATGAAATCGACGAACTTGTGGGCGTGGGAGCGACTGCCGAAGAAGAAGTCGAGGCCACGGTCGTCCTCGGCGACACGGAGGGCGCGGGCGGCGGCGCCGTGGTGGAGAATGAGCTGCTCGAGGAAGAAGAAGGTGCGGCGGTGGGCGACATGTTGGCGGAGCTGGACGGCGGCGGACCACCGGTCGGGGTCGGGGTGGGCGCGGGAGCAGGCGGGGCAGAGCTGGTGCTGGACGGTGAGCTCGACGAGGTGGGACTGCTCGAGGATGGCGCCGCGGAGGACCTCGCGGCGGACGCGGAGCTTCAGGCGGAGGCGCTTGGAGTGAGGTTCGGTCCAGACGAACTCGGCGTGGACGAGGCGGACGAGACGGGTGAGGAGCTTGCTGAGGCGGCGGAGGCAGAAGGCGAGGAGCTCCTTGGACTCGGGGTCGGCAGGGACCCAGGTGCTAGGGGGGTGGAGGTATCTGCGGCACTCGGGGCAGTGGACGATGGCGCCGCGGCGAGGGAGGCCCTCGGTGATGTCGACGTTAGAGCGGAGGCAGCGCACGCACATGTTGGCCGGGTTGGGGGCCATCGCCACGCCACAGATGCAGCACAGCACCGTCCCCACCGTCTGCGCCCGCACGAACATCCCCGACGCCCCCAGCTCCATCGATGACGACGTCGTCTTCTCTTCTTCTCTCCTCCTAGGTTTGGGGCTAGGGTTTGGGTTTGGGTTTGGGCAAGGATTGGGAGGTCCCGATGGAGAGAGAAGCAGGACTGGGCTTATGAGGTTTTATAAACTGTTGAGGGAACGGGTTGGTTTGATTGGTCTGGCCGACCGGTCGAACCAAATTTCGGGTCAGCTTTCGATAAAAGCCGGACGAATAGCGCGAGTTTGGACCGAGTGGAGCGCGAGCATTGGCGGATGGAAGAGGGCGTCTCTCGGTAGAAATTATAGTTCGCACGAGGTCCGAGTAAACCAGGGCAAATGTCGGAGCATATGTGTAAGGATCCGATCCATTACCGGTCCAAAAGTCCCCATTGGTCCAGACCGTTCACGAATATTAGAGCAACGTAAAACAAAAAAAAACCCCGGAGAAAGTGGACTCCCGATCGGAGTCCACTTCTTCTTCCCAATCCCCTCGGAAGAAGGATTTCGAAGGGCCATCGGACTCCGGCGATGGGCCTATAAAATCCCTCCTCCTTCCTCTAATAAGCCCACTCCTAGTCTTCGATCAATCACCGGCGAGATCCCTTTAATTTCTTTCGATTTCCGTCGAACATCTCTCGGCAAATCGCGGCAAATCACCGCCAATTTCTCGCCGGAGATGAGGTATTGATCCTGCCCACCTTTTTCTTTTCCTTGCCTCACTCGATAAAAGCGGGTGACTCTCAGACTTCAGAGCATTTAGATTATAGAGTTTTTCCTCCATTTTTCCCCGTTCCTCCTCTTCGATGGCCATGGCGACTTCGTCCTCTACTTATTTCCGGACTTCTAAAAATACTTATATGGGAGATACCTTGCGCACGCATCATGGCTCATGCGCGGAGCCGAAATATGATGTATAATTTTTTTTTAAAAAAAAATTGTATATGGGCCGATCATCACGAACAGTGCATGTGTAAAATTTTTTTTATATTTATATTTAAATAGCCCGCAGAATGGTTTTTCTTATAAATAGTTGTAAAGCATCGTCCTATATATACTCATTCTTCTTGTAAGTCTCATGTGATGTCTTATATATGGCTTGGTTTCAATAAACCTGCAATGTACTTGTATTTGTACGGTCGATGCGCTTTTCCTATTACGTAGGACTCTTATGAGCTTATGGCATACTTTTTGTCGTGTGGCATAAAGTTTCTTAGCGTTTTTTTTTTTTTGGTAACCATAAAGTTTCTTTGCGTTGTTGTGCAGGTTCTTTACATGTTTCCATATCCTCTGTCGGGGCCATTTTTTATTATAAAATGTTATCCGAGCTGTATTATGCTTGCATTGTTTTGGCCCATGTTGTGATTTATACATGGCTTGGTTAGAACTGTCAATATAGTTGTATTGGTTTATTCTATGTCACGTTTTGATGAATTTTTATGCTGCACCCTTGTGTTTTTGTGGCACATTTTGGGCATTTTGCTCGACTACCGTACAGGATTGTCATAGGCAAGTTATCTACTTGTTTTCTTCTTATATGGACCATGTCGAGGCTGTACTAGGCTTAGTCAAACTTACCCAAATTCTTTATGTACTTGCATTTATGGCAGTTGCTGCTGAACTATTTATGTACTTGCTTTCTTCTAGCCCATGCCGTGGTTTATATATGGCTTGACTAAACTTGTTAATTTATTTGCAACTGTTTGGCATATGATGAATTATATAGAGTCAGAATCCTTTATGATACGTGTTTTGTATCACAGTGGATTGTACAATCCTACATAATTATCATGCCATCCATCTCGAAGTTTGGTAGCTATCGCTCTAACACACCAAAATTTGATAGTTCAAATCCATATGACGAGGGACTGACTGTCTATTTTTTTAATAATTAAATTAAATGTTCTTCGAGATGTCTATTGTCATTTTTGACAATTATGCCCAATATGACAGCTGTTACTCATCTTCGAGATGGACGGCTGTTCGATTTCAACCTATCAAGTTCATAAATCTTTTGACAATTATGCCAACTGTCAACCGATCCGGGATCAACTACCCATCCATCGTGTTAAACAAACCTTTTGGATCAGATAAGATTGGGCCCAAGCAAGACTTGTTTTTGGCAAATTTTACATACGAGAGGAAAAAGAAAAATAAAGAAAGCACTTCATCTTTCTCCAGGCCTACAGTTCAATCAAAATTTTTGCTTAACGGCAATCCAATCTGTTGCTCATGGATCTCTCGGTTTGAGGTCGGCCGATGAGGATAGAGGAGCTCGGCCACCGAAAAATATGAGGCCAAAGATAAATTTTGCTGGAGCTTCACCCATTCACTTATAATAAAGTTTCCATCGGAGTATTTTCCGATGATGACCCTCCGACGCTCAAGTTAGGAGATTGAAGAATAATGAGGAGAGAAAGCATGGAATTAAATGGCATACCTAAAGGGTCCCGAAGTCCCTTTATTTATAGGAGAGGAATTTGAGTCATATCCATTTTGGACTCTAACGGCTTTTCGAGTTAGTCATCCTGGATTGATTTGAAAAATTTCTTTCCTTTTTGGAAGATGGGATTACGAAAGATTCCTCTTTATCTAAGTTTTTCGATTCGGAGAGGACGCAGTTTCAACAGAGATGGTTGTAGGTCGGTCATTAACGAGCTATGAGCCTATTCATTTAGCTCGACGGCCGACCTGAATCCGACGAGGACGAGGTATGAAGGCCTACCTTATTTTGCCAGGAGGCGATCTTTAGTAGGTTGGTCGGAATTGTAGATCGGTTTAAGTCGACCTACAGCTAACCACGGGCGAAGTGTCGCATTGTTCCACTTGGACGATCTATTGGGATAGGTCGGCGGTCGACCCTAAATAGGTCGAGGCAACACTAGCCCCATTCCATAATAGTTTGCTCCTCACTTACGAGATCGATCTACCTCTGAGCGGCCAATGTAAGTATCATGTCGAAGTCGAGGCCGATCTTCAAATCGTGCCTGCATTGCGGCGTTGGAGATCGGTAGCATGACAAGATTGAGAGAAGTCCATCAGCCACGAAATCTAACCGTCCGTTGCTTTACTCTAGGTCTATCCATCCCGACCAACGAGTATCTGATACCTGATGAAGATCTAAGAGGGTAGATGAAATGGGAGTAGATCGGAGCCATCCATGCCTCTTATAAATAGGATCTGTATTACTCTTTTTGAGGGTCTGTATTATTCTTTTTGACTGCTACTGTTGCTTAAAGGATGAACTCTGGTACTTTGCGCGAGGAATAGCTTGGACTTAGCCGAGCTACCGTCGATCCCGCCCTAACTTCCCTTGTTGCTCGGCCTTCTCATCCTTTAGGTCAGTCTCCTTCGTCCTCATGAGTCAATCTAGTCCATCCTAATCTTATTGGAGCTCGAATAGCCCTTCTAGTGAGGATCACGATTCTGGGGTAGTTGGTTCTCTAGGCCAATTAGAAGAACGTGAAGTTTCGGACTATAGTTCTTTCAGAATAGATTTCCTCCTCCCTTCGAAGGATCTGAAAGTCGTTAGGATGAAGTACCATATCTCCGATAATTTTAAGTTAGAGGTCGCCGGTTCTGTGGAGCGTATAGCTCTTCCTCAGCCTGGATGGATCGATGTTTACGAGAAATCGCTAAAGGTCGGCCTCAGGTTATCTTTTTATTTTTTAATTATCGAGCTTCTGAACCTATATAGAATTAACTTTTGTTGTTTGGCGCCGAACTCCTGGCGATCGATTTTAGGCTTCTTCACCCACTGCCTCCTCCTCGGGATCGAGCCTACCTTCCGTCTTCTCTGAGCTTGCTTCACTTTAAAAGAGCATCTGACGGAGGTCGGATGGTGATATGCTTCTTCTCGGAGAGGATACCGCCTTTTTTGAGGCGCTCCTTCCTCGATGTATAACTGGAAGGAGCGCTTCTTTTTTGTGTCGGCCGAGCAACTATTGGATTTTAGCACATCATGGGGGTGACCTCATAGGTCGGTTGTCAGGCCTCCAACACTATCCGAAGTTGAGGAGGAGGTCTTGAGTCAAATCTTTAGTCTTGCTCTTGAGTAGGGCTATTCAGATTTCTTATCGAGGAAAACTTATTTAAGGTCGGACTGATTCCAACTAACCCGAGGAGTAAGTATTCTCATGCGATTTTATTTGGATCATCTTTTCTTTTCTTGTCATTATCATTGACCGAGTCTTGTGTTTTTTGTCCAGTGATGAACCCATCCAATCTTGAAACTCTTCGTCAGATGGCGAAGAAGAGAAAGACAAGCGTGGCCGTGGCCCCCAAACATGCTCGTACCGAGGCTATCCTGGCACACCCCACAGTAGAAGGTTCCTCAAGGGTGGCCAACATCCCAAGAAAGGAGAAGTCAACGTCGGTAAAGGCTATGACGCCAATTCGATCTGCTGCTCCAGGGGAGTCCGTCCTCCGACCTTCTGCATCCTCTTCCAAAAGAAGCTCGGGTGGGCTGAAGATCTCCATCTGGATGTCCAACCGTGGATCCGATGTTTCGGAGAGTGTCTCTCCGATGGAAGTTCCCTTAGATACCGAGGATAAAAGAAAGGGCATCGGTGACTACCGTGTTGCCCGTTCCTTGCTGAAGTCGGTCATTTTACCGACCAACGTCCAGACCTTCGAGGAGGCCGGGGGTGCCTTCCGCATGCAGGACTCCTATGATTCTCTCCTTCGGATACATGTTGGCTTTTTACTGACCCTAGCTTTAGCTCTTACGTTCATTCCTCAGCTCAGCTTTTTTTTTTCTTTTTTTTTTAGCTCATCCATCATGTGGATCATTTTGTCGAAGAATTAGAGAGGTTTGGCACCTCTCTAAGAAAGTCGAGAAGAAAGCCGCCTAAGCCCACCGAAGGACAGACGACGCTCAGCTATCGCATCTAAAGGTCGAGGAAGAGTTCAGGTCCCTCAGGGAGAGGGTGAAGCACTTGGAGTCCGAGCTGACTAGGGCTGAAGTTCGGGTGCTAGGAGAGGAGGCTGGGAAGGCACGAGCGAAGTCTGCCAGGGTAGAGGCGGTCGAGGCCTTCCATACCTCAGAAGAATTTCACAACATCAAGATGGATTTCGCATCGCTCTCCTATCTGCAAGGGGCATAGATCTGAAAGAGAATGTCTGGAGGATCTTTTCCGACCTGAACTTGGACCTCTTGGAGTCGGATGATGAGGAGGCCGAGGAAGCTGAGGATCGAGAGATTCATATAGAAGATGTCTTCAGCCCCGCACGTGATGATCTGGCTATCGAGGATGCAGCATCGATACCATCTTCAATCATTATCACCCTACCAGACCAAGTGGAGATCAGCGAATCTGGAGCTCTAGATGGAGCTTAATGTACCATTTTGATTGGGCATGTCCGATCTCTCTTTCTTTTTCTTTTTTTTTTAGATTGGCCTTTTTTGCTTGCCCCTGGTCTTTGTCGAGGTATTTTTGTACGGGCCGACCATCACTTATAAATACTAAACTTTAATACAAAACATTCTTTTGCTTAAATTGTTGAGTTCATATGTTCTTCGTTAGATTTTTTTTTCGAGACGTAGGTTAGCGTAGACCTTAAGTAGCATGACTGAGAAGTGATGGATGATTCATGTCGGTGCATTACGATCCTCGATCATAGCTGAGGAGCGTGTTTTCATGAATTTCATGAGCTACATTCCAATCCTCGATCATGGCTCGGAGCGTGCATTAGCGAGATTTGATGGAGATGCATTTCGCTCCTTGACCATGGCCGAGGAGCGCACGTTGGCAGGCTCCGATGGAGACGTATTCTGCTCCTCGATCGTGGTCGAGGAGTGCATGTTGGTATAATTTGATGGAGACACATTTCGCTCTACGGTTGTGGCCAAGGAGCACACATTGGTGGGCTTCGATGAAGATGCATTTCGCTTCTCGATCGTGGCTGAGGAGTGTGCATTGATGAAATTTGATGGAGACACGTTCCGCTCTTTGATCGTGGCCGAGCGCACGTTGGTGAAATTTGACGAAGATGTGTTCTGCTCCTTGACCGTGGTCGAGGAGTGCACGTTGGCGAAATTTGATGGAGATGCATTCCACTCCTCGGTCGTGGTCAAGAAGCGTGCGTTGGCAAAATTTGATAGAGATGCATTCCGCTCCTCGACCATGGTTGAGGAGCGCGCGTTGACGAAATCCGATGGAGACGCGTTCCGCTCCTCGTCCAAGCGTATGTTGGCTACATCCGATGGAGAGGCATTCCATTCCTCGATCGTGGTCGAGGAGCATGCATTGGCGAAATTTGACAGAGATGCATTGCACTCCTCTGCCGTGGTCGAGTAGCGCGCGTTGGCAAAATTTGGTGGAGACACGTTTCGCTTCTCGACCGTGGTCGAGGAGTGCGTATTGGCAAAATTTGATGGAGACGAGTTTCGCTCCTCGACTATGGTCGAGGAGGGCGCATTGGTAAAATTTGGTGGAGATGCGTTTCGCTCCTCGATCGTGGCCGAGGAGCGTGCGTTGGTGACATCCGATGTAGATGCGTTCCACTCCTCGACCATGGCCGAGGAGCGTCGTAGGCAAAATTTGATGGAGATGCGTTCTGCTCCTCGACCGTGGCCAAGGAGCACGCGTTGGCAAAATTCGATGGAGATGTGTTCCGCTCCTTAGCCGTGGTCGAGGAGCGCATGTTGGTGACATTCGATGGAGATGCGTTCCACTCTTCGACCGTAGTCGAGGAGTGCGTGTTGGCAAAATTCGATGGAGATACATTCCGCTCCTTGATCGTGGTCGAGGAGCGCACGTTGGCGACATCCGATGCAGATGCATTTCGCTCCTTGACCATGGTCGAGGAGCGTGCATAGGCGACATTTGATGAAGATGCGTTCCACTCCTCGGTCGTGGCCGATGAGCGCGTGTTGGCAAAAATAAAATCTGCGAGAAGTTATTATTCATTATCGAATAAAAATTTAAGATGAAAATTATATTTTAAGGATAATATCTCCGAAGATCATCGACATTTCAGGTCCTCGAGATCGGAGTTCCATCCAGTTGACAAAGACGGTAAGTTTCCAGCCAGACCATTTCAGCCATGCGATAAGGACCTTCCTAGTTCGACGATAATTTTGACTATTCGGATGGACGAGAAATCTCAACTCGATGAAGAACTAATTATCCTGCAAGAAAAGATTTGCTCTTTACTCGAGAATTATAGTATCGGGCAACCTTCTGTTGATAGTTGGCCATTCGAACTCGAGCTTATTTTCGAATTTCTTTCAGTAGATCTAGATTCGCTCTCATCCCGAAGAAATTGCTATCTTCATCAAAATTCTCTACTCGAAGCATGGGTAACCCTATCTCTACGGGTATCACAGCCTCCGTATCGAAGGCCAACATGAAAGATGTCTCTCCAGTTGGGACACATTGCATCGTGCGATATGCCCAAAGGATGTTGTACAACTCTTCGACCCATGATCCTTTTATCTAGCTTATGCAAACTTTCAACTCCTACAATAATATTCTGCTCGTCATCTCGGCCTTGCCATTAGTCTGTGAATGACCTATGGATGTCAATCTGTGAGAAATTTCATAGTCATTGTTGATGCAGAATCTGGTTATCGTCAGAATCGGCTGGAGCGGTGGTGGACGAGGTCGTCATTGGAGACCTACAAAATAAAGTTTCGTCTGGAGCTGGTGGCTGGTGGCTCTGGCAGGATCCTCCGACGATCAAGTCAGCTCTGACCAACAGGAATGGAGTACTCGAAAATGATTTTCACAGAGCTTAGAGATGAAGAGGAGATCTTAGATATCAGAGAGATTAGAGTTAGCATATCTGGAGGATCCTTTATATAGGTGGAGCTTGATGGTGACAGCTGCAGTCGCATGCTGACAGGCTGCTCGAGGTCTGATGGAGTCAGTTCCATGGATAGACACCGTCTGCAGTGGATTGATAGTGACAGCCATCGTCGCCTGGTAGTGGCTTGCTGTCGCTTACTGCGGACTGATGGTGATGGCTGCAGCTATTTTGATACAGAGCCGCTCGGAGTCGAATGAAGGATTGGAGGGCCTTGATGTGTACCCATTTTGGAGGAGCTCGGACTCCTGAAGAGGAAGCTCGGAAGGAGTTCGACTTCCGTAGGCATCTGGCTAGAGGTGCTCGGCTAAGGCTCGATCGCTGAAAAGTTCGGTTGGAGCTCAACCGATCGAAAGGAATGTCTGGGAGGAGTCTGGCTCCTGAAGAAGTCCGACCGAAGGAAAAGCTCGAAAAGAGTTCGACTCCCATAGGCATCTAGCTGGAGGTGCTCGACTAAGGCTCGATCGTTGGAGAGTTCGGTAGGAGCTTGATCGATCGAAAGGGATGTCTGCAAGGAGTCCGGCTCCTGAAGAAGTCTAGTCGAAGAAAAAGCTCAGAGGGAGTTCGGCTCTTACAGGCGTCTGGCTGGAAGGATGCGGAGAGAGTTCGACCCTCGTGGGAGTTCGACTGAAGCTCGGCCATCGAGGAGTTTCATTAAAGCCTGGCCGTTGGGAGTCCAAGGAGTTTGGCTGCTGAGGAGTTTCGCTAAAGCCTGGCCGTTGGGAGTCCAAGGAGTTCGACCGTTGGGAGCCCAAGGAGCTCGGCCGCTGGAAGTCCAAGGAGTTCGACCGCTGAAAGTTTGAGAAGCTCGACCGCTAAGCAATTCGACCGACTGAAGGGATAAGCTCTTCCATGGCTGCTGGTCGCATTGTCTGAGCATCGAACTAGACTTCGGTAGGAGTGAGGTTTATCCCCAATAATAGCCCCCCCACTCTCGAGTTTGAAAACTCGAAGAAAGAGAGTATAGAAAAGGTGACCGTCGAAGTCTTCTTCTAGGCTCCATGCTGGTTCAGATTGAAGCTCGGAAAAGATCTCATTTTCAGTTAAAGTTGATGTTGAAGTTGAAGTCCGGAGGAGATCTCATCTTCAGCCAAGGTTGAAGTAGATCTCATCTCATGCGGTCGAGGTCGGAGGTTGAGCTCCTTCGGAGAGCGATATTGTCTTCAGCAGTTGAGGCTGACTCACGGAAGATCTCTTCTCCTGCAGTTGTGGTTAACACTAGCGCTTGGGAGAGATCTGATCTCGGGCTGAGGTCGATGCGGTCGCTCGGGAGAGATCTTCTCTGGTCGAGGTTGGCTCGGACGCTCGAAAGAGAACTTATCTCTAGCCGAGGTTGTCACGGACCTCATCTCTGGCCGAGATTGTCTCGGTCGCTTGGAAGAGATCTCATCTCTGATCGAGATTGTCTTGGTTGCTCGGGAGAGATCTTATCTCTGATCGAGATTAGCTCGGGCACTCTAGCCGAGGTTGATGGAGATCCTATCTTCCATAGACTTCGAAGCTTGGATTTAGACTTTGCTTACATTAGGACGAGGCTCTCCTTCTGTTCCTAACGGGCTGTAGGGACACATGCGGACTATCGTTCGAGCCTCTCCTTCCGTCTCATCTAAGGTGAATGAGGCCTTCAACTTTGCTCACGTTAGAATGAGGTTTTCTTCTTGTTTCTAACGAGCTATGGGGGCACCTTCGGACCGTCGTCCATCTCCCCCCATCTCGTCTAAGGTGAACGAGGCCTTCAACTTTGCTCGCATTAGGATGAAGTTCTCCTCCTATTTTTAATGGGCTGTGGGGGCACATATGGACCATCGTCCATACCTCTCCTCTCATCTCGTCCTTTGGGAATGAGGTCTTCAACTTTGCTCGCATTAGGATGGGATTTTTCTCCTATTCTTAACGAGCTGCGGGGGCACATTCGAACCATCGTCCATCTCCCTCCATCTCGTCCTTTGTGAACGAGGCCTTCACTCAAAAGAGATCTTATCTCTAGCCAAGGTTGACTCGATCGCTCGGAAGAGATCTTATCTCTGGCCGAGGTTGTCGCTCGGGAGAGATCTTTTTTCTGATCGAAGTTGCTTCTCGGGAGAGATCTTATCTCTGATCGAGGTTGTCGCTCGGGAGAGATCTTATCTTTGGCCGAAGTTGCTTCTTAGGAGAGATCTTATCTCTGACCGAGGTTGTCGCTCGGAAGAGATCTTATTTTCTGACCGAAGTTGCTTTCTCGAAAGAGATCTTATCTTATCTCTAGTCGAGGTTGTCGCTCGGGAGAGATCTTATCTCTAGCCGAAGTCGCTTCTCGAGAAAGATCTTATCTCTAACCGAGGTTGTCGCTCGGAAGAGATCTTATCTCTGACCGAAGTTGCTTCTTAGGAGAGATCTTATCTCTGGCCGAGGTTGTCGCTCGGAAGAGATCTTATCTCTGACCGAAGTTGTCGCTCGGGAGAGATCTTATCTCTGGCCGAAGTTCCTTCTCGAGAGAGATCTTATCTCTGATCGAGGTTGCTTTTCGGAAGAGATCTTATCTTTGACTGAGGTTATCGCTCGGGAGAGATCTTATCTTTGACCGAAGTTGCTTCTCGGAAAGAGATCTTATCTTATCTCTAGTCGAGGTTGTCGCTTGGGAGAGATCTTATCTCTGGCCGAAGTCGCTTCTTGGGAGAGATCTAATCTCTAGTCGAGGATGCCGCTCGAAAGAGATCTTATCTCTAGCCGAGGTTGTTGCTCGGGAGAGATTTTATCTCTAGTCGAAGTTGCTTCTCAGGAGAGATCTTATCTCTGGCCGAGGTTGCTTCTCAGAAGAGATCTTATCTCTGCCGAGGTTGTCGCTCGGGAAAAATCTTATCTCTGACCGAGGTTGCTTCTCGGGAGAGATCTTATCTCTAGCCGAGGTTGTCGCTCGGGAGAGATCTTATCTTTGGCCGAGGTTGCTTCTCGGAAGAGATCTTATCTCTAGCCAAGGTCGAAGGTCTTTGACCTGCCCGTGTTAGGATGAGGTTCTCCTCCTGTTTCTAACACGACGACTATTAACTGGTTCTTTCCCTGTCATCACATAGTTTTCGCGCCCAGAAATAGTATATTATTGAAAGGGAAGAACTTTATTGAAAGGAAGTTACTGACAATGTATTTCCGAATTCTTTGTGATTCAGGGCCGTGGTAGCGTTGTTCCTTCGTGCTTCTTCATGCGGACGATCTTTTCTATCTCATGCTGGCCTCCTCACTTTGGAGCATGCTTCTCTTGGCTTCAACGCTGGAAGATGATGAGTCACCGATGTACCAAGCTCCCTGGGATAACGTTGATGACGCCGTGAGGCAGCCGACCTTGTCATTTCTTGTTACGGCAGTGCCCTTTGCCGATCTTCAGGCTGGCATCGAATGAATTTACCCAGTCACCCTTTTTCTAGCGAGCTCCTTAATTTCATCTCAGAGCTGGATGCACTCAGTGTCGTGGTCGTGGTCATGATGGTAGAGGTAGTACTTGCTTCGGTCATGCTTGTTTAGAGGAGACCGTAATCCTTCTGGTCTTGGCAGTTGGTTCTTAACTTTGGTGAAAATCTGAGTTTGAGGAGCGTTGAGGGGGGCGTAGTCGCGGAATCTTTTGGGAGGAGGGCTTCTTCGTGCTTCTCTATGAGCTCGAGGAGTTCGGGCCCACCTGCAACCGGAGGGAGTCCGTAAGCACGGCAGAACTTCGTTCGTCTCTCCATTGTATGCCAGCCACTTCCTTAAGGCTTCTTCGTCCTTCAACTTGAAGGCTTCTTCCGCACGGGCATATCTCTCAGTCCGAGCCAGCAGATCGACGAAGTCCCTGGGATACTTTTTTTTCAGGGAGAACAGCAAGTCATTTTTCTGAAAGCCGCCCTTGAGTGCGGCCATCGCAACAGACTGGTCCAAGTTTCGGACCTCCAATGCCGCGGCGTTAAATCGGATGATGTAAGTTCGGATGGATTCTCCTTGCTTCTGCTTGACATTCATCAGAAAATTTGAATCTCGGCGCGGTCGTCGGCTGCTGATGAAGTGGGCTGCGAACTGACTGCTCATCTAATCAAAAGAGAACATCATACTTGGCTTCAATGCCGAGTACCAATTTCTCGCTGCTCCCTTTAAGGTAGATGAAAAAGCTCGGCACAGCATGGCGTCTGAAGCATCGTGAAACAGCATCATGATCCGGAAGGCCTCCAGATGATCAACCGGATCAGAGGTCCCATCGTAGCTTTTAAGTTGAGAGAGCTTGATGTTCGGTGGGACGGGCTCTTGCATTATTTGGAGGGAGAAAGGGGATCGGTGCGGACGTCGGCATGATGAGTCGGGGCGACGTGGTCGAGCTTTTCAATCCATCGGTCCATCTTCCGCAGTCTGTGATCAAAGGCGTCGTCCTGATCGTAGATCTTGGGGACTTCTGACTACAAGCAGAAAAGGTCTCCTCTAGAGGAGAATCATGATTCGAACATGGATCCCCAACTCTCTATTTCTCTTTCCAAGGGGCGGCGGGCATACCGACCTGAGTATCCTTTTTTGGGGTCGATTTTCGACATCCGAATGGTGGATTTTCTAGTGGAGTCACCACCGGAGGCTGCTGCATGGTTCGCATTGCATCCGCAAGGCTACGGACTTATCAGATGAGCAGGTTGAACTGCTCTACATTTACCATGGGTACGGATGGAATCTGAGTTATCGGGGTTGAAGTAGGGGCAGACGAATCTGGACGGGATCGAAATACGGAGGCCATCGATCACCGAGTCGAGGCTCTCCTAGGAGGCATTTTCTCTTTGGGAGAGGACTCTGGTGAGGAAGAAGAGAGGTCTCCGAAGAGAGAGAAATCATCGTCGAGCACTCCATTAAGAATAAGAGAACCTTGGAGGTTGGGGGTGCCCTCCTTCTAGCGCTAATCTATTGATGCAGAATCTGGTCATCGTCGAAATTGATTGGAGCAGTGGTGGACGAGGTCGCCATCGGGGGACCTACAAAATAGAGTTCCGTTCGGAGCCGATGGGGGGTGGCTCCGGCAGGACCCTCCGACGATCAAGTCAGCTCTGGCCAACAGAAATGGAGTGCTCGAAAATGATTTCCGCAGAGCTTAGAGATGAAGAGGAGATCTTAGAGATAAGAGAGATTAGAGTTAGCGTATCTGGAGGGTCCTTTATATAGGTGGAGCTTGATGGTGACAGCTGCAGCCGCATGCTGACGGGCCGCTCGAGGTTCGACGGAATCAATTTCAGGGGTAGGCACCGTCTGCAGTGGGTTGATGGTGACAGCCATCATCGCCTGATAGCGGATCACTGTCGCTTACGGTGGACTGATGGTGATGGCTACAGCTGTCTTGATATTGAGCCGCTCGAGGTCGAATGAAGGGTTGGAGGGCCTTGATGTGTACTCATTTTGGAGGAGCTCGGACTCCTGAAGAGGAAGCTCGGAAGGAGTTCGACTTTCGTAGGTGTTTGGTTGGAGGTGCTCGGCTAAGGCTTGATCGCCGGGGAGCTTGGTAGGAGCTCGACCGACCGAAAGGGATGTCTGGGAGGAGTCCGACTCCTGAAGAAGTCCGAACGAAGGGGAAGCTCGGAAGGAGTTCGACTCCCATAGGCGTCTGGCTGGAGGTGCTCGACTAAGGCTCGATCGCTGGAAAGTTCGGTAGGAGCTCGGTCGGCCGAAAGAGATGTCTGAGAGGAGTCCGGCTCCTGAAGAAGTCCGATCGAAGGGAAAGCTTGAAGGAAGTTCGGCTCTTGCAGGCGTCTGACTGGAAGGATGCGGAGAGAGTTCGGCCCTCGCGGGAGTCCGACTAAAGCTCGGCCGCTGAGGAGTTTCGCTAAAGCCTGACCATTGGGAGTCCAAGGAGTTCGGCCACTAAGGAGTTCCGCTAAAGCCTGGCCGTTGGGAGTCCAAGGAGTTCGGCTGCTGGGAGCCCAAGGAACTCGACCGTTGGGAGTCCAAGGAGTTCAGCCGCTGGGAGTTCAAGAAGCTCGACCGCTAAGCAGTTCGACCAGCTGAAGGGGTAAGCTCTTCCGTGGCTACTGCTCGCATTGTCTGAGCATCGAACTGGACTTCGACAGGAGCGGAGTTTATCCCCAACAGTCATTATAGAACCCTGTAAACCTCAAGTTATTGAATTATCATCCATTATCGGTTATGATGGCGTAGGATAAACCATATCGATATATAATAGACTTTCAGACAAAATTTCAAACTCTGACTTCGGTAATCATAGCTATTGCCTCTGCTTCCATCCATTTGATAAAATAGTCAATCACGATAATCAGAAACTTCTTCTGTGCCACAGTGATGGAAAATGGTCCCAGGATATCCATTCTCCATTGAGCAAAGGGCCAAGGGGTCGTGATCGGAGCCAGAGGGGTCGATGGTCGGTGCTGAATGTTTGAGGTCCTTTGGCATTTGTCACATTTGCTCACCAGTTCGGCTGCATCTCTTTGCATGGTTAGCCAAAAATATCCCTACCATAATATTTTATGGGATAGAGCCTTGCCCCCCAGGTGATTATCATAAATTTCTTCGTGAACTTTCCGCAGGACATAGTCGGCTTCCGAAGGATGGAGGCATTTGAGCAGAGGCAGGGTGAAAGACCTCTTATACAATTTTTCTTCGTAAACGATGTATTGTGGATCGAGGTGTCTCAATCTTTTCACCTCGTCTCGATTCGTAGGCAAAATTTTATCTCGCAAATAATGAAGAATAGGATCTATCCAGCTCGGTTCTGGATCAGCTTGCATTACTGGGACCTCCTTAATACTCAGCTAAACTAGGACTTCCATGTATGAGCTTCTTTTTAGGTCGGCCGCTCCATGGGTTGCTAGTTTAGAAAGAAGGTCAGCTCGCACATTCTCCACCCTTGGCATCTACTGAACATCCATCACTAAAAAGCTAGAAGCCAAGTCTCTGACCCTTTGCAGATACTTTACCATATTCGACTCCCAGACTTCATATTTTTTCTGAACCTGACCAATCACCAACTACGAATCACTATGTACTCTGAGATGCCAAACTTTCATTTCTTTCACTATTCTAAGTCCCGCTATCAATGCCTCATACTTGGCTTCATTATTGAAAATTGAGAAGTCGAAGCGTAGAGCATATTTCGCTATAATTCCTTTCGGACTGGTTAAGATCAGCCCGGCTTTGGAGCCCGTGGCATTCGAAGATCCATCAACATGTAGGGTCCAATATTCATCAGTTGAAGAGGTTTCAGCGTGACTGAATTCCTCATCTGAAATTGTACATTCTAGGATGAAATCCGTCAATGCCTGAGCTTTAATGGATGGCCTCGGCAAATATTTGATATTAAATTCGCCTAGTTCAATAGCCCATTTAGCCAGCCATTCGAAAGTATCTGGTCGGTACAATACCGATCTAATAGATTGGTATGTAAGGATTGCGATGATGTGCGCTTGAAAATATGAGCGTAATTTTTTTGCAGATATCAAGAAAGCATAAATGATCTTTTACAGTCTCATATACCTGATCTCAGCATCGTGAAGTATTCGGCTCATATAATAGATTGGCTTTTGCATCTTGGCCTCTTATCGAACCAGAACAGAACTAATTGTCGAAGAAGAAATAGCTAGATATAAGTACAATACCTCCTTAGGCTTTGGCTTGCTTAATAGAGGGGGAGAGCTGAGGTATTTCTTTAGCTCGTCGAAGGCTGTCTGACATTCATTGAAAGTCCTTCGGTTGCTTAAGGGCTTTACATACTTCTCCGCTCGTTCTAGCATCTCAGCAAAATCCTTCGGATAGTTCAAGTTGAGGAAGAACAAAAGATCATTTTGGAGGAGGCCGGCCTTGAATGCCATCATAACCATAGACGGGTCTAAATTTTGGACCTCCAAGGTAGCCGCATTAAAGCGATTGATATACTCTCGAAGGGGCTTATTCTCCCATTGCTTGATGCTTACGAGGAAGTCAGAGTTGCGGCATTATCGATGACTGCTTACGAAGTGGGCAACGAACAGATGGCTCAACTGATAGAAAAAATCTATGGAGTCGGATTTCAGATTCGAATACCAATGCCAAGCTGTCTTTCCCAGAGTTGAAGAAAAAGCTCTACATAGTATCGCATCGATAGTCTCTTGCAGATGCATAAGAGTTCGAAAATTGTCTAGATGATCTACTGGATCGGTTGTTCCATCATAAAGCTCCATCTGAGGGATCTTGAACCGACGTGGCAAGGGTTCGTCCATAATCTTTTGGGTGAATGGGGGTTCGACATTAAACCCCAAATCCTTTCCTTGTTGCCTCGGCTCCCGTAATGTATCCAGCTGTCGTTGTATCTCTTTGAGCATTTTCTCCATGTCATCCTCATAAGTGGCTCGATGCTGAGGAGTCTCATGGCCCGGAGTGGAGCCTCTTCTGAAAATCGATGTTGGCGAGCATTCAGATCTTCGACGGGAAGGATCGGTAGGCCGGCTATGACGACTGGCCTCCATCCTAGGACTTCGGAGGGGTCGTTCCTCCGGCCTCATCCGGACCAAACTTGAATTTTCTTCGATCGGATGGTGCTAATCGACCTACTGTATTTCTCTTACGATGACTGATAGTGCCTACACCTGATGCAGTAGGGTGTCATACTGTTCCTGTGAGACCGTTGGTGTCGTTGGTGGATTTTTCTAGATTGGTGGTGAAGATGTGTTAACATGTTGAGCATTGTAGGTCTTCTGACCACTAGAACGCTGGGACGCGTTTGATGTTCTCCTTCGGATTCTCATGATATCTAGTGTCGTGCTTTCTTTCCTCAAAATTAGGCATCGAAAATAACTGAGGGTCCTTTCTCTAGCGCCAACTGTTACTCCTGGATCTTTCGGCTTGAGGTCGGTCGATGAGGATGGAGGAGCTCGGCCACCGTGGAATATGAGGTTGAGGACGAACTTTACTGGAGCTTCACCCGTTCACCTATAATAAAGTCTCCACCGAAGTGTTCTCCGGTGAAAATCCTCCGATGTTCAAGTTAGGAGATTGAAGAACAATGAGGAGAGAAAGCGTCGAATTGAATGGCATACCTAGAGGGTCCCGGAGCCTTTTTATTTATAAGGGAGGAGTTGGAGTCGTATCCATTTTGGATTATAACGGCTTTCCGAGTTAGTCGCTTTGGATTGATTCGGAAGATTTCTTTCCTTCTTAGGAGATGGAATTGTGAAAGATTTCTCTTTATTCGAGTTTTTCGATTCGGAGAGGATGCAATTTCAGCAGAGATGGTTGTAGATCAGTCATTGACGAGCTATGAGCCTATTCATTTAGCTCGGCGGCTGATCTGAATCTGATGAGGATAAGATATGAAGGCCTACCTTATTTTGCCTAGAGGCGATCTTCAGTAGGTCAGTCAGAATTGTAGATCGGCTTAAGCCGACCTATAGCTAACCATGGGTGAAGTATCCCATTGTTTCACTTAGATGATTCATTGGGATAGATCGACGGCCGATCCTAAATAGGCCGAGGTCACACCAACCCTATTTCACAACACAATCAAGCACCAAATCTCCAGGTCTGAGAGTAATCTTAGAAATCTGAAAGGATGGTTATTAATTGCACTCTAATCAATCCAAAATTTTTGGAGAACCAAGTCAAATCTTCGATTAAATGTGTCCGAGTCATGCTACTTGCTTCGGCTTCCGAGTCATTCCTGGAAATGAACGGTCACAGATTTGAAAGAACCAAAAACCGAAGAAAAATTTAAACCCCCCAACACAAGTTTGAGCTTCCATCAAGCAAGGCGTCCTACAATGGCTAGCGGGAAAAAGATAACCGTGAAGCTGCTAGTGGACAAGGAGAAGTGGCGGGTAGTGTTTGCCGAATCCGACAAGGATTTCGTGGATATCTTATTCAGCTTCCTCACCCTTCCCTTGGGCACCATCATCCGAGTCCTCGGCAAGCGATCATCTCTGGGATGCCTCGATGGCTTATACGAGAGCGTGGAGAATCTCGACGGCCAGCACCTGCAGACCGAGGCATGCAAGACAATGCTGCTCCAGCCGATCAGTGCAGCAGCACTGCGTTGCGAGCATTTGGTGCTGAACGTGGACGAGACGAACCCACGAAAATGCTATGCGTGCAAGTTGTACGGCCACTGCCACAAAACTACCAGTTACTATAGCTCCGTTCCGAAGGCTCGGTGCCATTGCGGAAAAACTATGGACCAGTTTGGAGGATGGATCAAAACTGATGAGTTTAGTTATAATCAGCGATGACTTGCATGTAATGCCGGCTTCTACGGCTGTTTTCACCTCTCTGATGGATAAACTAGGGATTAATGAACCATGCTTTATGAAAAAAATCTTGATCTTATGTTCCGTTTGATGCATTATTAGATTATGGTAATTCAGATTATCAGATAATCTAGATTATTCGAAATCTGAATAGATTATCAGTAATATTGATTATTGTGTTTGGTACTGATAAATAATGTTGCAGTAAAATTTTTAAAAATTTGGATTGACATATTTGGTATGGCAAACAGATTACTGATAATTTAAAATTAAATTTCTAAAATATTCTTAAGTTAAATATATTAAAAATTTTTAAAATACCCCAAATCCTTCTTTTTTTTTAAATTTTTTTTATATTTTTCTAAAAATTAATAAATCTTAATTTAATTTCTAAAATTTTAATTAATTTTAAAAATTAATAAATCATGATTTTAATTTTTAAAAAATAAATCAAAATTTATTAAAAAAATTTTACATGAATATGAAGCATGGATCTTGGGCTCTGATACCATATGTCAGATAATTTAAACTTTTATATCTGGATCGTGCTTCAATATTCATGCAAAATCAAAATAAAACATATTTTGCACCATCGTCTTACCAACGCGATGATCATATAGTCCGCAGAGCGTTGGATCCATCTTCCGTAGGTAGCTAGTCTTTTCTCTGCTCACTCTCCATCTTTATGTGGATGATTGATGAGAATCGTCCATCCTTCTGAGAGTTAGAAAAAAGCATCTTTATTTATACTTGTAGTTATCTTATCTCATCAAAAAATTTAATGTTAATTAGAATAAAAATTTTAATTTAAGTCTTATCAGAAATAGAACTCTTTAATTAATTGAGCTCACCATAATTGATTGAGGACTTGACCTGAGTTAAATCTGATCAAGTGATAATTAGGCTATAGACCATATTAAAGAGTTAAATCCAATACTTCATGCAGCCCTACATGAATTAAATAGGAGCTCACGTTTAGAGGGGTTATACCAGTCGTCCTTTTGAACCAATATATATCTTTTACCATGCAAATGTTGTGAACATAGCATTGGCCCAGAAATCTATATGCGCTCAGTCCAATTTAATACCATGATATTATATGCACCGTCCATTTTGTCCGCTTGATTTATAAGCATAAAACCTTTTAGGGAATCAGGGGATATTCTTTGGCTCCTTCTTCCAAGCAATTTAGAGGGTGAGGGTATCTAAAAAAAAATTAGTGGCATGCTTTGAAGAACAGAGTGCACGCGGCCGAGATTCTGACCAGGAAAGGGTATGGAACGAAGAGGAGCCTTTTGAGTGCTTTTCTCATCTTTTTATTAAGTGCGTAATATTTGTTAGAAGTTTTGTGGTTCACCATAAATGTTATATCTCAATATTCGGGGATGGCCATCTGAGATTCGTGAGTTGCGGACCGCTGTTTCAATTGGTCCTCTGCTACCGAGCCATGACTCCTGGTTCGTTTTGTATCTTGCGTCATCAGTTTTCCCACTTATACGTTCTTCCTTTTAGCTTCCACTCTTTTCAAAAGCTGGGGGGATCGCTTCCTCCATTTACCTTCGGAAAAAAAAAAAAAAAAAAAAAAAAAATTCAGGCATTCAACTCGTAATTTATATTTAGTTTGTTCATAATTTCCTTCCAATTGCTATTTTGGGGCATCAAAAGAATATTTTTCAAAATGCTGAATGTTTTTTTTTTTTTTTTTTTCCAAACCACCCCAACATTTCACTTGTACAATGCTTAAGTTGTGAACAACAGAGCATGATAAAATTGCCCCTTCTAAACATGAAAATTGCTTTGAATGTTCTTTGGGCTTATATTAGTGCTGGCTCGGCAATTCTAGTGTTCAACAAACCTCACGTAGACCGCTGAATCTCTATATCACTGAGTTGAAAATTTTAAATTCTATAAATCTAGAAAATAGATAATTGATGGAACAATTCATATGAAAGATTAAATTAGAAATCTCAACATATAGTGCGTCAAATGGGCAAGAAAATTCTAGCGCAAACTGAAGGCAGCAACAAGTTTTCATACAACAATTCATATGAAAGATTAAATTAGAAATCTCAACATATAGCGTGTCAAATGAGCAAGAAATTTCTAGTGCAAACTGAAGGCAGCAATAAGCTTTTATACAACCACATGGAGAGCAAAAAAAGATAAAGTCAATGCAAGTACTTTAAGTAGGTCTAACATTGCATGAGCAACCTAAGCTTCCTAATCTAGTTTACTAGATGACATCGAAGCAGGAACCACATCCTCAAGTAGCTCTTAGAAAAGATACCGTACATTCATCTCTCTTGTAATAAATTATCGAATGAATTTTGCCTTTTATTATCATAAAAAAAAAAAAAAACCCCACGTATGATACGTGATCTTGTTTCGCATGGCAAAGGATGCACGAAGCAAGCATCTCATGGCATAATTCTTCTAAATCTTAATTGCCTTGACATCGTTCATGCTGATTGGCTAACAAAATGTTCTGGTCGCTTCCGCCTTTGCTGCTCCACTTTTGCTTGATTTTGTGTCTTTTATGGTATAAAAAAATTAATGTGAAATGCATCACATAATTTTATTAAAATATGTAGTCATATTTTTTAATAAATATTTAATATTCTTCAATATTTAAATTTTTGAATGATAAAAATATTTTTTTTCAAAATTTATGACATTCGTTCATAAAAATTATGACGTTTCTTCACAAAAATTATGAGACTTTGTAGAAAATATAGCATTTTATTCGAGATATTATAATTTTTATGAATGGATATCATAATTTTTGTGAAAAAATGTCATAATGTTCTTTTCACACATATTCATTTTTTTTTCTCACCATATTATGACATCCCTTCATAAAAATTATGATATCTTGAATAGAATACTATATTTTTTATAAAAATATCATAATTTTTATAAATGAATGTCATAATTTTTATGAATAAATGTTATAATACGATATTAAGATAAAAAATAATGAATATATCCTTTATAAAAATTATGACATTTTTTTATAAAAATTATGACATCCATTTATAAAAATTATGATACTAAATAAAATACTATTTTTTTTATAAATATTATAATTTTTATAAATAAATATTATAATTTTTATGAATGAATATTATAATTTTTGAAAAAAAATATTTTTATCATTCAAAATTTTAAATAAAAATATTAAATGTATATCGAGCTACATGATAATTTTATTATATCATAAGTCGTGCAGAAAAAATTACTCTTATTTAGCACTTTAATTATCGTTATGTGACGCAGGGCTTTGAGTTTGTTAAAATCCGTTGACCACTTCCACGTGGAACATATCGCTCCTCCTTCCTCTCTCTCTCTCTCTCTCTCTCTCTTCTTAGCTGTTGTACCGTTCTCCTCTTCCCATCTCTCTACTCTTCGAAACCCTTGCGCTTTGAACGATCGTTTCTGAGTGCTTTAAAATCTTCGAGGCACCATCCAGAAGCTGACATGGCGAAACGAGATTTCTTCCGCATGAATGATGCAACCTGAACCCCATGAACCAACGATAGTTGCTGGTATCCTAGCGCTTGCATTTTTTTTCCTTTTTTTTTTTTTTGGCCCTGATTAGTCCCACATCGCAAATAATATGAAATTGGTTGCATTAACATTAGATATCTCCGTACGTTTTGGGGATCTGAGCTCGATTAACGAGCTTGTCACCCGACGGGGTGATTGGACAGGCACCGTTTTCAACTCTGCAATAAAATAATAAGCTAATAAAATTGTATAAGACACGTACATTTGTATATTATAATCTCTAAAGAATCCAAAAATAAAAACAAAGAAGTGTGAAACTAATAAAAAATAAAAGAAATAAAAAATAAAAAAAAAAAAACAATGTGAGATAAGGGAGCTGGGTTCAAAATGAAAATAAAAAAGATACTAATTCTATATATATTATATAATACATATGATTATCCTTGAGAGTCGGTAATTACAAATGGAAACTCACAAAGGAAAAAAAATCCTAGCTGCTACTAAAGTTTTCTTATTGTTGGTTTACAATGTGGTAGTTCACCCAAACCCAACAATACATGGGAATATTTTGATAAAATAACAGGTCCATAACCATCCATAGCCACTAAACATTGATCAAGACGGTAACATCCTTACCATTTTAGACGAGTGAAGGGATTTGGGATGTTTGCTCTCACTTCAACTTTGAGCTTTGAATCCATGAGTCTCAAGTGGGTCTACGATGGGATATGGGCTTCGGCCCAGAGCCTCAGTTAAGGCCAGTTGCTCGTAGCCACATGAATGCCTTTGAATCATGAGATAACCAAACAGCATCATGGGACTCTACGAAAAATAACCTTAACCAAATGATGGGCACCGAACATTATTTAAAAATTTCAGTATTTATTAATCCTAGGCAGGATTCCAGCCCTAGTTTATGTCATCCAGACTGTGTGCAAAGGAGAGATAATTGCAGGATCTTTTAGTGGATCAGTCATCTCCTTTTATTCAATATCAATAACCTATTGTATATTGACGAGAATTGGTACCCCATTCTTTAAGCACAGAAAAGGAATGAAAATAATTATTTTAATACAAATTGAGCTGCATATTCAAATATATTATAACTACGAGTAATTGTCGGACATTCTTGTCCAAATCCCATTTGATTAGCATTGGGATAAAAAAAATTTTCTTTTTTTTTTTTTGATAAATGAGAATTTCTAAATTTTCAAAGGGCTGTGAAGTCGGAAGTTGATTCCTACTTTTGCATATGGTCACCATCAAGATCCTCAATCGCTAGGAGACGAAAGAATAAAGATTTGAGTTGCATCTTTCGCTCAAAAGAATGATTGAATTCTTTTCGTAGCCTCGGATCGTATATTTTTTAAAGTATAACAAACCTCTTCCATCCATCCATTGCACAACTCACGAAGTTTATATCATTTTTTGATAGATGTATAAATTATGATCCAATGATTAAGGCTGAAAATGGGTCGGATTGACCCATGATCCGTTCCAATCCAACTTGCTTAGATCTGATCCAACCCATTTTAAAGAACCTACGGAGTCGGATCGAGTTTTAAAAGTAGATCCGTTCAATATTCTAGATCAAATCTGGATTTACTGAATTTGGATTCGATCCGATCTGAATTTAGTATTAAATTCAATATATAAATTATAAAAATAATAAAGTAGGATCGGAATTCCAAATGCCCTTGTAGCATTATTATTTTTTTAAAGTTTTACTCAATTTAATTGTAAAATTTTGAGAAATTATTTATAAATTAAGAGTCAAGGTAAAGTTTTTTTTTTTTAAATCATAAACTTCGCATATGTTAGTTAATTATATGAATTGGGTCTGATCAAAATTTGAGTTCAAATTGGATTTAAAATGTTTAGATTAAGATCGGATTATACATGGATCCGATCTGATCAAAAAGATCTAATGGAGCAAACTTTTTAATCATGGATCCAATCCGATTCGATCTGATTTTTAATTGGATTGGATCTGTATCCAACATTAAGACCTGATCAAGAAATCGAGTCGGATCAGATCGGGGTCACTCATGACCCGATCCATTTACGCCCCTACCAATGGTTGAAGTCATAAAAAAAAGATCAATCATTTTTTTTGCATGAAAGATAACCCGAATTCATGAATAAGATAGGGAACAATAAGATTCTCTCACTCTTCTCTTCCAAATAAACAAAAAGAATAGATATCATTTGATTCATAAGTCCTAATAAAAAAAGGATTATTCTATGTAAATATCGAAGAGATTCCATGAATGTTAGGCATGTATACTAAAAGACGAACAAGATTATAGACTGAGTTGCCTCTTATGTAGCGGAGTATTTGGAAGGAGCTTTGTGTGGACTGATTTATCTCTTGTTTCACCTTTATTTCATGATATTTTACTTTATAAATTTGATGGTTGTGTATAGGTAGGACTACTATATTTTTTTTTAAAAATAAATTAAAAAATCCTACAATTATACCATACATGAACCAATTGTAGTATGTGGCATCCTAGCGTTCGTTTTTATTGATTTTTTATTTTTTTTACCTATTAGTCCCATATAGAAGATGAACATAAAATTAGCTTTATGGACATCCGATGCACCAATAAGGGCATTGATCCGTCGCTCCTCCTCAACCCCTACGCAGAACACCCATATTTTTTCTCTCCTACACAAGGTGCAGTTTCTTGTTTTGTGAACCTCTAATGATGATGATTTTGGATTTTGGGTTTCATAATATTTTCCATTTGGGTTTAGAATTAAGCCAAAAAAGATTTTAGTTCTACATATTACATAACTTGCAATGGCTTTATGATCACATTTAATATGGAAACACAAGAAGAAAGACATTCTACCAGCTACTAGAATTTTCTTATTGACGGCTCAAAAGGAGGTATAGGGAATTGGCTTTAGAAGTAAGATAAAACGCATACTAATTCTTTATATTACATAATAGATACAATTATGATGGAGATTCTGTAATTACAAATGAAAACTCAAAATGGAAAAAAAAAAAAAAAATCCCTACATCCCTACCTGCTACTAAAGTTTTCTTCATGTTGACTTAAAATGTGGTATAAGAGAATTAATATTCTGGAGTGCCACCAAATCCAGAAGTTCCAACAATCCTCTTTTAGCGTATATTCACCCAAAAATACATGGGAATATCTTGATAAAATAACTCATAACCATCGAATAAAAGAACCGCGATCCAGATGGTACCACCCCCAAAGGATGGCATTTGGCTTTGCAAGATGTTGGCTCTCACTTCAACCTTGACCTTTGATTCCACAAGTCTCGATTTGCTGTGCGGGGGCAGAGCCTCACATGAGATGAGGTGGAGCGAGCACGGGATGAAATATTTTCTACAAAATTATTTGGTGTGCATCAATATTAAAGATGCACTTTTGCCTTCACCAAGGTGCTCGGATGCCTTAACCAGCACTCTGAAGCAATTCAATTTTTTTTTCCCTTCTTTTCAGAAAAGAAAAACCTAAAATAAACAATTCGACTTCCAAAGGCTTCGTTACGTATATAACCTCAACAAAAATGATAGGTACCAAACAAAGACCTGGACATTATTTAAAAATTCCACCATCTTCTAATCCTAGCAGCTTTGTTTCTAATGATTTTGGTCCCATCCTTTTACCTAGGATGCTTTTGCACCAGTTTATGTCATCCAGGGAATCCCTGCTTACTTGGGCCCAGTTCTTTAGAATTAGGCCATTGAAGATTCCAAACCGCACCTCCGATCCGTGCTCCAAGGAGAATGACCATTAAAATAATTGCAGGATCCTTTTTGGTGGGTCGCTCATCTCCTGTATTCCATTTCAATAACCTATCGCCTATTAAGAACAAATAAAGAATATAAATATTTCTTTTTTATACAAATAGAAAATTACACATTCAAATATACTATAGCCACATAATTGTTGACCGACCGACGACCGTCTTATTCTTGGGCGGATTCCATTTGATTGGAATAGGGTTAACAAGTTCCGAATTTTCAAAGCACTACTGAAATAAAAAAATGATGCCTTCTAGCGGAAATTTTGTACTTATGGCCATAATAGTCCCCGAAGAATAATGAAGACGAGGACCCAAGCCGCCATCGCTTTCTTTTACGAGCGAACCAGCAAACGGGTCCGCATCTTAACCGAGGGAGGAATATTAAATTAAATAATTGGATACCGAAATACTAGGTATTATGGGTAGAACTTTAGTGCCTGAATGAATCAAAAACAAGGATGATCCCTGATAATGACTAACCCATCAAAGATACGAATAGGCTTTGATCATAGCCGACCCATACATTGGCCACTGATTCAAACATCCTTGTTGCCTGTAGTCTCCATATCAGGTATCGATCAGTTCTTAGACCACGATTCTAGCATCGACGGCCAACCTCAATCTTCGTATATATCAGACTGTTGATCTATATGTCCGCCACTATTTTCATCATCAAAATGATCTTCAAGTATCGAATGACAATCCAAATTTCAAGATCCGACCCTCGTGTCATCTCAAGCACGTACATCTACCGTCGATCTCTATCTCCAACATCGCATATGATAAATCACGAAATCATGTTCTCTTCGACTCCTGCTTCGATTATCATATTTAGAAGGGTTAATAGAAAACCTCTATATAATTTCATCAAATCATGCTAGTTGGCTACGGACTAAATAAGACAGCCACGACCGCTCAATTCCAATAAATTAAATCGGAGATCTCAGAGATAGTGCATCCAAAGGAGTTGGAACGGTCTCCAACTCTTCTTTCCTATGGCTCTCATCTTTATAAATACAGATAACCTGAGGACCTCCAAGATAAGCAATTCTCTCGCATGCTTCTTTCCATCTGTTCTACTGATTTTTATTTTGAATAGGACTGGACAAATAATCAAAACCCGAAAAAACACATCAAATCCAATCCAATGAACATCAATTTCGGTCAAATAAAAGATATAAATCGAATAAAATTAGATTAAAATTTATAAAAAAAAAATTAATTATTTACGATCAGATCAATTTCTATACTCTTAACATACAATTCATTCAAATTCGACACATTCCATCCAAACTCGATGTAATCCATTCGAACTCTCAAATAAGTTTAAGTGAACTTAAAATAAATATTAGATAAATATTAAAATTCAAACCGATATAATATATTCGAACCAACTATAAATTATTTATTTTAATTTTAAATAATTTATATATAATAAATGATCAATAGTAAATTAAATTTTTTTTAATCTAATTAAACTCGGTCTAATAAAATTTTTCTGAAAATTCAATCAAATCCAATCCATGCTCGGTTGTAATCCATTATATCAAAGAATTTTCAATTGAAGTCAGAAATAGCAAATTCCAATAGCAAATTGATCGGCCATCATTCCAATAGCAAATTCAGTTCAAGTCAGAAATATACGGCAACACAGATATTGGATAATTTGTCAGTTCGATGAAATGATGGCCATTCACCGAAAAGTCCACATCCTTAGGCTGCTAAAAGTTTCTAGTTTCGTTTTTTTTTTTCGTCGGTTGAACGGACGTCGGATGGGCTTTAACATGGCTCTTGAAAGCAATTAATGAAAAGGGAGTGGAATTAATTTTTCCAACCATCTCTGCCTAAAAGTCATACATGCAAGTCCCATATTCCACTAAATTGCTCCAAGTGGAAGCGCTGGGATATACTAAGCCACGTGGGTCGTTTTCTATGGATGGGTGAATGAAACAAGGAGACCCTAAGTTGGGAATGGGGAAGGTGCGAAACGTCTGATTAGTGGATGGATCGATCCAACCTGCAGCATTACCCTATGCATTTAAATAATTCAAGATACAAGTGAGAGGTGCCCACCTTCGAATTTGGATTGGTTCGGTCCATTTGATAATTTATCGTGTGAAATGGTCCGTAGCTTTCAAAGACATGTTCTCTTTCTTCTCCTGATTTAGATGGCCCACGTCAGGATGGCTGGCGTAAAAATTGTGCTTCTAGATTAGGAATTTCAAAGGTTTCAGTTTCAAAGACAGCCATGTTGCGTTGCAGGCTTTACCTGCCGGTTGGACTACGTTGGAACTCTTGCCCGTTGATAAGGATTTGCAAAGTCGCGGTCGAAGCAGGCACACTAGATCAAAACCTACCATAAGATTGTCTTTTAGCGAGAATTCAAATGTTATGTTTGTTGCTTTGATAAGGATGGGTGAGATGATACGGATTTGTTTGTTTTTTTTTCTTTTTGGTTTGTTAGAACTTCCAATCGCTGATTCTTTTGCAGACTAAGGATACATTGTACATATCTCAAAGCATTCTTAAACTTCATTTGTTCATCTGCATGGTTCTCAAGACGATCAAATGGTGGATCCGTGTGAGAGAGGAAAGATGAATCCTCCCTGACCTGGTGTACACCAATTCTCAAATGCCATGCAAGGCTATGAAATATTGCGGGGAATAGATTAGTCATTTGAAAAGTATCACACGCTTCCTCTCTTTTCTCACTCCACTGCATAGATTCACTCCTACCAACCAAGCTCAAGCTAGGGTCACACCTACATGGAAAAGTTTGGATGTGTACCACAAATTCTAGCCTAACCTACCACTTATCACTTAAATTCCGTTAATCAGCACTGGGCATGCATCTAATAACATTGTGGCTGGTACTTCATTAAATATATTTTATTGAGAAAACTATGTTTTATAAATTGACTCTAAATATTTAGAATGTGCAATTATTTTTGATGCGTCCATCTCATTCTTACAACTCCATTTTCTCCTAACTCGAAAAATGTTTATATTAATTAGAATTTAAAACATATTTATGACCCAAACGCAACAACTTTGATAAATTTTTGGTCATCGACGGACGGAAGTATCATGCGAAATAATTTTTTTTAAAATATAATGTATAATATAATAAATTCTTATTTTTATCTCTATCCAATCGTGCCAAAAATTATAATTCATTAAATAATAAAGATTTCACGAGCAGGATCAATTCATGACATCTTTCACCTTTCAGAATAAACCAATTTTTTCTTAGCTCATTCCGCCATCCCACCCAATGAATTAACTGTCAGTGTCATTCCATATTCCTGCGTGCATCTTTCAACCCGAGGGTCCAAGAAAGTGTTGTATTCAATATTCCTTCCCAAGAGGAACTGGGTTGCGCCATTAAATTAAGTATCTTTCTCGATGGGACCTATAGCACCATATCATTGAAAACATTTAAAGGGATGTATGCTAAGAAATATCTGAGGGCATCTTACATTATTACTGAGGAGGACTTCTTTACGCTAATGGCTATCAAGTAAGCCTGCTGCAGAAACCATTGATGGAAAATGGGTTATCTACTTTCGAATAAGGTAATGCATACAAAACATCTATGGTAATATATAAATAATAATAATTATTTTTAATTCATGATAAATATGAATATTGTTGGTGCAGAATTTGGTTGACGCCGGATCTAGCTGAAATCGAAAAAAATGAGGTCATTATCGATGACCTACAAAATAAAGTTTTCTCCGAAGTCGGTGTTGGTGGCTCCAGTAGGATCCTCCGACGGTCAAATTAGCTCTGGCCAATAGAAATGCAATGCTCAGTGTGGAGTTCGACAGAGTTTCCAAAAGGAGAAGAAAGCTTAGAGAAAACATATATGAGGGTTCCTTTTTATAGACAAAGCCTGTTGTAATTGCCTTGATTAATGACTTTCGTAACCGTCCTTGATAAATAATAATTATGATTGTTCTGATAAATGACAATCATAATTGTCCTAATGAATGATGTTTGTGATTATCCTGATAAATGCCGATTGTAACCGTTCAATAATGGAATCGTCTGTAGGAATCCATCTGAAGGAACGGTCCAGAAGGAGTTCGACTTTCGTAGAAACCTGACTGCTGGAGGAGTCTGAAAGGAGTTCGGCTTTCGTAGAAGTCCGGTCGCTGGGAGAGTCTGGAAGGAGTTCGGCTTCCTTAGAAGTCCGGCTGCTGGACGAGTCCGAAAGAAGTTCGGCTTCCGTAAAAGTCCGACTGCTGGAGGAGTCCGACTGGGGCTCGTCCGCTGAATGAAGGATGGATAGAAGCTCGATTACTGAGAAGTTCGATCGAATTTGGCCGCTGGATAGTTCAACTAGGTTTGGCCGCTGGATAGTTCGGTCTGATTGAAGCTCTTCCATGATTTTCAGCTGCATTAGGCTAAGTTTCAAACTGAATTTCGGAGAGAGTAGAATTTATCCCCAACAATAGTCCTCCCATTTTCGAGTTCGAAACTCGAAGGAAGGGAGTACAAAAAGAGCGATTGTCGAAGTCTTCTTCAAGGCTCTGCACCTTATCTCTAGTCGAGGTTAAAAGTGTAGTTGAGGCTCGGAGAAGATCTCGTCTCCTATTATTGTTGAGTACAATGAGGCCGTCTTCGGAGCCTTTCCTCTCATCCTGTCTAAAATAATCGAAATAGAAGAGGTCTTCGACTTTGCTCACGTTAGGATGAGGTTCTTCTTTTGTTTCTAACGGACTGTAGGGGCACATAAGGGCCATTGTTAGGGCTTCTCCCCTTATCTCGTCTAAAATGAACGACGTCTTCGACTTTGCTTACGTTAGGATGAGATTCTCTTTCTGTTCCTAACAGATTGTGGAAGCACATAAGGGCCATTGTTAGGGCCTCTCCCTCCATCTCGTCTAAAATGAATGAGATCTTCGATTTTGCTCACGTTAGGACGAGATTCTCCTCTTATTTCTAACAGACTATGAGGGCATATAAGGACTGTTGTTAGGGCCTCTCCTCCCATCTCGTCTAAAACGAATGAGGTCTTCGACTTTGCTCGCGTTAGGATGAGGTTCTCCTCCTATTTCTAATGGACTGTGGGGACACATAAGGACTATTGTTAGGGTCTCTCCCTCCATCTCGTCTAAAATGAATGAGGTCTTCAATTTTGCTCATGTTAGGACGAGATTCTTCTCCTGTTCCTAATGGACTGTGAGGGCACATAAGATCCGTTGTTAGGGCCTCTCCCTCCATCTCATCTAAAATGAATGAGATCTTCGAATTTGCTCACGTTAGGACAAGATTCTCCTCCTCTTCTTAACGGACTGTGGGGGCACATAAGGACCGTTGTTAGGGCCTCTCCTCCGTTAAGGTTGAAGCTCGAAAAAAAATCTTGTCTCCTATTGAGATTGACGCCGACGCTCAGAAGAGATCCTATCTCTAGCTGAGATTGGCACGGTCGCTCGAAAGAGATCTAATCTTTAACCGAGGTTGAAGCTCGGACGCTCGAAAGAGATCCTACCTCTAGTCGAGATTGACTCGAACGCTCGGAAGAGATTCTATCTCTAGTCGAGGTTGAAGAACTTTGTCCTACTCATGTTAGGATGAGGTTCTCCTCCGATTCCTAACACGGTCACTTCTAATTGCTTATTTTCTGTCATCATTCAATTTTCACACCAAGAAATAATAATATATTGAAATGAAGAAGTTTTATTGTGAAAAAATTATTGGTAGTACATCCTCAGATTTTCTGAGTTTCAAGATCATGGGAGCATTGTTCCTCTGAGCTTCTTCAGATGATAAGTTTCGAATCGGACGACCTCCACCATCTCATACGGACTTTCCCAATTTGGGATGAGCTTCTCCTAGATCTGAGGTTAAGAGATGATGATTCGTCAAAGTATTAAGTCCTCCACTCTGAATGTTTTACTTCTGACTCTGGAGTTATAATATCGAGCCATCTTTCGTCTGTAGGTCGCCATCTGAACCTGGGCTTTCTTCATTTTCTCTTCCAGCAGGTCGAGGTTGATTCTGAGGTCCTATGGATTGTTCTGCCCATTAAAGGCCATGACCCATGCTGATGGAAGCTTAAGTTCAAACGGGATGACTTCTTCTATTCCAAAGGCTAAGGCGAATGGTATTTCTCCAGTTGGCAGCCTTTGAGTAGTTCGGTATGCCCAGAGGGCATGATAGAGTTCGTCCACCCAGAGTTCGTCCACCTAGGCCTCCTTTGCTTTGTCAAGTCTTGTCTTAATTCTTTGTAGTAGAGTCCAGTTGATCACTTTAGCTTCTCCATTTGTCTGTGGGTGAGCTACCGATGTGAAGTGGTGGAAGATATTTAAGTCTTCACAGAAGTTGGAAAATCTTGTTCTGGCAAATTATCGTCCGTTATCAGTTATAAGGGATCGAGACAGATCGAATCGACAGACTATTGACTTTCAGATGAAGTTTTGTATCTTAGTCTTGATAATTTTGGCTAGAGGTTCGGCTTCGATCCATTTGGTGAAGTAGTCGATTGCTACCAGGAGAAACTTTCGTTGTCCGAATGCCATCGAAAAAGGACTAAGTATGTTCATTCCCCACCATGCAAATGGCTAGGGTGCACTTAGCGGAGTAAGCTCGAAGGCCAACCATCTTTGTATGCTCGCATTCTTCTGACAGCAGTCACATTTTCTGACGTACTCCATAAAATCATGGTATAAGATTGGCCAATAGTACATTTATCGAAATAGCTTTTGCGACGGGGACCTAACTCCTATATGACTTTCATAGATTTTCTCGTGCACTTTCCATAATGCAAAGTCGACTTCTGAAGATCGGAGACATCTCAACAGCGGTAGTGAATACGACCTCTTATATAACTTGCTCTCGTACAAAATATACCGGAAGGCTTGATTCTTAAGTTTTCAAGCTTCTTTCGGATCATGAGGAAGGACTTCCTTCTTGAGGTAGGCAACCAATGGATCGATCCAGCTCAGCTCGAGTTCTGTCTGTAAAACGACCTATGATTTCTCTGAGCTTGGGCACTTTAGGGCACCCGCTCTAGTAGAGTTGGACGAACCATCCATGTACAGAGCCCAAAAACTTTCTAGAAGATCGACTGCTTCTTCAGGAAGGTTCGGTTGCGACAGTAAAGTGCTGGTCTCATTCTACTCAAGCTCGGCATCATTAGAAATGGTACATTCCATTACAAAATTTGCTAATATCTGGGCTTTGATCGATGGTCGGGATCGATAATTGATATCGAATTTTGTGAGCTCGATTGTCCATTTTGCAATTCTCCCAAAAGCGTCTATTTGCTGAAGGACTACTTTTATTGGTTGATTCGTGAGGACCATTATGGTGTGCTCCTGAAAGTAAAGTCAAAGCCTCCTGGCAGTAATTAAAAGAGAGTAAGCTAATTTCTCTAGCTTAGAATACTTGATCTCTGCATTCCTTAGGACTCGACTTATGTAGTAGACCGATCGCTGTATCTTCGCTTCCTTCTTGACTAGGACTGCTGTCAAGGCCACCGGAGAGACTGCTAAGTATAAGAATAATTCTTCTTTAGGATCGGATTTTGCCAACAGTGAAGGTGAGTCGAGGTAGTTTTTGAGCTCCTTAAATATCTATTGGCAATCCATCGTCCTGCAAAAATTCTTTGGTTGCTTAAGAACTTGGAAGAAGGGCATGCATCACTCGGTCGATTTAGAGACAAAGCGATTTAAGAATGCCATTTTTTCAGTCAAGCGCTAAACTTCTTTGATTATCTTTGGAGCGATCATCTCTTGAATAGATTAGATTTTCTTTGGATTTGCTTCAATCCCACATCTCGACACCATAAATCCTAAAAACTTCTCAGAGGTGACACCAAAGGCGCACTTGGTTGGATTTAGCTTCATCTTGTACTTCCTGAGTGCACTGAAGGTCTCTTCAAAATCGATAAGATGATTTATAGAAGCTCGACTTTTGACGAGCATGTCATCCACATATACCTCCATATTACGGTCAATCTGCTCATTGAAGATTTCATTGATCAGATGCTGGTATGTTGCTCCAGCATTCTTGAGTCCAAAGGGGCATAACCCTGTAACAGTAAAGACCATGGTCAGTAACAAAAGCAGTCTCCTCGTCCTCTGACGCCATCCGTATCTGATTATAGCCGAAGAAGGCATCCATGAAGATGAGAAGCTCATGGTCCGAGGTTGCATCTACTAATTGATCAATCCTAGGAAGAGGATAGCTGTCTTTTGAGCAGATTTTATTCAGCTTTTTGAAGTCTATACACATCCTCCACTTGTTGTTTGTCTTTTTGACGAGGACCATATTTGAGACCCAAATCGGATAGTTGACTTTTTAGATGAACCCAGCTTTGAGGAGCTTGCCTACTTCTTCCATAATTACTTTCTGCCTCTCCAGGGCATGGCTGTGCAATTTCTCTTTTATCGATCGAGACTTCGGATCAATGGCCAGTCGATGTTTCATAACTTTGGCATCAATTTCTAACATATCCACTGAGGTCCAGACGAAGACGTTCGCATTCTTTTTGAGGAAGATGACGAGTTACTTTCGAACCTCATCCCTCAAGTTGGAGCTGATCTGCACAGTATGCTCTGCGTTCCCATCGTTCAAGGGCACGAAAATGAGGTCCTCCATAGGCTCGCCCTGCTCCTCGGTAAGATCATCTCGAACATCCAATCCATCAATAGGATAAGGGTCGAACTGTTCTTTCTTATGCAGGATGATTGAGTAATAGTGTCTTACCAGGGTTTGATCTCCCCTGATCTCTTCGATCCCATAATCCGTCAAAAACTTCATCTTCAAATAATAAGTTGATACCACTGTCCGAAGTACATTTAGATCAGATCGATCGAAAATAGCATTATAGGCGGACGAAGTTCTTACGACTAAAAAGTCAATCTGTACCTTAGCCAGTTTTGGACATTGCCCTGCAGTCATGGTCAAAGTTGTTATGCCCTCAACTGGTATAGTGTTGCCAATGAAGCCCATCAATGGAAAGTTCATAGGCCGCAAGTGGTTATCAAGTAGAAACATTTTCGAGAAGGCATCGTAAAATAATATGTCGGTCGAACTTTCATTATCTACCAAAATACGGCGTACATCATAATCGACAATGTTTAAGGATATTACAATTGCATCATTATGGGAGAATTGGATCCCTTGAGCGTCTGCCTCAGTAAAAGTTATGGGTTCTTCAGTCCTTCACTCTTCACTGATCCCTCGAATCCGTTGGCCTCTCCTTGACGAAGTCCATCCGAGATCGTGTTGATGATGCCAAGAGGCGGTCGATCTCCTTGTTGATCCTCCTCTCTTGGTGGTTCAGACTGTGGTAATGCCCTCGCCCGATCGTTGGGAAGAACCTTGCTGTGCCCTTCTATCCGAGCTTCTCTGCCTCCAGGCCCGGGGGGAAGTTCAGACTTGCTTTTGTTCAGAGGGAGCTCGGGAGCGTGGTCTAACTTCGTTCGACTTTCCTTTCTCGGTGGGTCCATCCAACTTGTCGATTCGCCGCTTACCAAAGGCTTCATTATCTCTAGCTTTGAAGGCCTCTTTAGCTCGGACGTAATCTTCAGCCCAAGCTAGTAGATCGGCAAAGTTCCTAGGGTACTTTTTCTCCAGGAAGAATAGCAAATTATTCTTCTGAAGGCCGTCCTTGAGTGCGGCCATTGTGACTGATTGATCTAGGTTTCGAACCTCCAATGCAGCGGTATTAAATTGGATAATATAAGTCCGAATGGATTCTTCCTTCTTTCGCATGATATTCATTAAAAAATCAAAACCTCGACGCAAATGTCTGCTGCTGATGAAGTGAGCCATGAATTAATGGCTCATCTTATCAAAGAAAAAAAATGGTACCTGATTTAAGTGCCGAGTACCAGTTTCTGATGGCTCTCTTGAGGATGGATGAAAAAGTTTGACATAAAATAGCGTCTGACGCACCGTGGAGCAATATCATCATTCGAAAGGCCTTCAGGTGATCGATTGGATCAGAGGTTCCGTCGTAACTCTTGAACTATGGGAGCTTGAAGTTCGACGGGATTGGTTCCTACATGATCTTCTGAGAAAAAGGAGGGTCAGTGCGATTATCATTACCGTGTGAGGAGGAAGTATGACGGAGCTCTTCAATTCGTTGGCTCATTTCTAGGAGCCTTTGATCCAGGAGATCTTCATGATTATTAATCTTCAGGGTTTTTTGATGGAACGAGCATGAAATTCTCCCCTGGGTTGAGTCATGGTCTGAGCACGGGTTTTCCATCCTTTGCTTTTCTTTTCCAAAAATCAAAGGTCAGGTAGCCGAGATCGGCTGTTCTCGGATCGGACTATGAGGCTTCGAAGAAGCTTGTTCTGGTCGAGTTGGTATCGGGGCCTACCAATGTATGGCTTGCATTGCATCCACGAAATCACGAACCTGCTGGACCAGTAGGTTGAACTACTCCAGATCCACTATGACTGCAGGTGGAGCTTGAGTTATCGAAGCTGAAGCGAGAACTGATATATTTGGACGGAATCTGGCTGCGGAGGTCGTTGATCGTCGGATCGAAGCTTTTCTGAGAGATTTTTTTTTTGGGAAGAACTCTAGATTGCTGCTGAGCACTCCTTTAAGATTAAGAAAATCTCAAGAACAAAGGGTTCTTCCTCTAGCGTCAATTCTGTTAGTGCAGAATTTGGTTGACGCTGGATCAAGCTGGAGTCGAGAAAAATGAGGTCGCTATCGATGACCTGTAAAATAAAATTCTCTTTGGAGTCAGTGTTGGTAGCTCCGATAGGACTCTCCGACGGTCAAGTTAGCTCTGGCCAACAAAAATAAAATGCTCAGTATGGAATTCGGCAGAGTTTCGAAAAGGAGAAGAAAGCTTAAAGAAAATATATCTAGGGATCCCTTTTTATAGACAGAGCCTGTTGTAACTGTCTTGATTAATGACTATCGTAACCGTCCTTGATAAATGACAATCATAATTATCCTGATAAATGACAATCATAATTATCCTAATGAATGATATTCGTGATTGTTCTGATAAATATCAATTGTAACCGTTCAATAATGGGATCGTCTGTAGGAATCCGTCTGAAGAAATAGTCCAGAAAGAGCTCGGCTTCCGTAGAAGTCTGACCGTCGGAGGAGTCTGAAAGGAGTTCGACTTCCATAGAAGTTCGATTGCTGGACGAATTCGAAAGGAGTTCGGCTTCCGCAGAAGTTCGATTGCTAGGAGAGTTCAGAAGGAGTTCGACTTCCGTAGAAGCTCGGCTGCTGGAGGAGTCCGAAAGGAGTTCGACTTTCGTAGAAGTTCGGCTGCTGAAGGAGTTCGGCTTCTATAGAAGTTCGATTGTTGGACGGGTTCGGAAGAAGTTCGGCTTCCGTAGAAGTCCGACTGCTGGAGGAGTTCGGCTGGGGGTCGTCCGTCGAATGAAGGATGGGTAGAAGTTTGATTATTGAGAAGTTCGGCTGGGTTTGGCCGCTGGATAGTTTGGCTAGATTTGGCTGTTAGATAGTTCGGCTTGATTGAAGCTCTTCCATGATTTTCAGCTGCATTAGGCTAAGCTTCAGACTGAACTTCGGAGGAAGTGAAATTTATTCCCAACAAGTACCAAGATAGATAAACATCAAATACCATATATATTATCTTATCATATAAAACAACTCTAGACACTTCAATCGGTCAATCTAAAACAAAAGCCATATTAGTTTCAAAAATGCATGGGGGTCTTCGAAAGTTGATGGACTTTCTCGTGATAATTAAACTCCAAAGAAAGAGTCCCGAGAGTAAATTATATGATGAATTCATTTGATTTGCACAAATTTATAATTTGTTTGTGATTTGAAAAAAAAAAGAAAAAGTAGGTGACCATCATTTATGCAAGTGTGAAAAAACATATAAGATGTGCCTCATTCACAATTAGAATTAGAATAAGAATAGATTGAAATAAGAATCAAAATAATCATATTCTCAAACATATTTATCATGTGAAAGAAATAGTAATCAGAATTAGAAAATCAACTAATTGAAAATATATTTTTGGAAACTCAATTAAATCAAAAGGTACTTTGAGAAACTCAATTTAATAAAAGATATTTTTGGAAAATTATTTTTTTAATATAAATCTAATGGACTGTGATTTGGAGTGTATCAAAATAATTCAAATTAAATATATGTCGGTTAAATATATCTGTCTTACTATATATACAGAGTAAAAATAAGTATAGATTTTTTTTTTTTTTTTTTTTTTGGGGTATAAGAAATAAGTACAGGTTCATTGGATGTTCGAAACCTAAAATATTGTCTACATTCAGAAGATGGAAACGGAATCGTCCGTTGCATCATCCTATCTATTCTCGCCCTTGGTTTTGAAATAGCTAGGAAAAAGAAAGCCATCAACATTTCCCTTAATTCCACAATTAGCAAGAATTCCAGGTAATATACAACTAAGCAGTCCTTCCAAAACTATGAATGGAACGGCAGCACAGCTTTCCACGAAAATAACGCGACACGAAGGGGCACGATCGTAAAATCAAAACCACTTCCCGCGAGATTCCGGGTTCGGTTCGCCCGACAGAATGATTCCCCTTCAATCGCAACGTCAACCGTTTGGATCGCGCAATATCCGCTTCGAGATGTGTGCAGACAGATGGAGAGAGAGACTAGGGTGCTTTGAATGCTGCGCAAAGCGCGATCCAAGGGTCAGATCAACACGAACTCGGGATTCTCCACTTCCTTGCTTCTATAATTCCATTCCTGCACGCTCCCGGATCCTCCTACGAGTATAAATAACCACCTCCCCCCAAGTCCTAGTGAGCCACAAATTCCTCCCAAATCCAGGGGAGAGCGGAAAAAAAACGGCGAAGAAGAACGAGGGCGTCGGGATGGACGTGGAGAAGATTCCAGCCGGCGGCGTGGAGGATGAGGAGAACTCGCCGATCGAGCAGGTGCGGCTGACGGTGTTGACGACGGACGACCCGACGCTCCCGGTGTGGACGTTCCGGATGTGGTTCATCGGGATCCTGGCGTGCTCGCTGATGTCGTTCTTGAACCAGTTCTTCTCCTACCGGACGGAGCCGCTCATCATCGGCCAGATCACGATCCAGGTGGCGTCGCTGCCGGTGGGGCGTTTCATGGCGAGGGTGCTGCCGGAGACGAAGTTCCGGCTGCCGGGATTCGGGGATCGGGAGTTCAGTCTGAACCCGGGGCCCTTCAACATGAAGGAGCACGTGCTGATCTCGATCTTCGCGAACGCCGGGTGCGCGTTCGGGAACGGGTCGGCGTACGCCGTGATGATCGTGGATATCATCAGGGCCTTCTACAAGAGGACCGTCTCCTTCATCGCCAGCTGGCTTCTCATCATCACCACTCAGGTTACCTTCCTTCCATCGTCTTCCTTTGTTTTGCAAAATTTGTGAGATCAGTCGCTAACGTGCGCCGAGAAAAAAAAGGAAAAGAGTGGGAAAAAAAAAAAACGGGGATTATGGTATGGGGGCTGGTGCTAATGTGATCGTGTGTGAAATGGGTGCAGGTCTTAGGGTACGGGTGGGCAGGCCTAATGAGGAAGTACGTGGTGGAGCCGGCGCACATGTGGTGGCCGGGCACCCTCGTGCAAGTCTCTCTCTTCCGGTAAGTTTTCTTTTAAAGTTGAATTGGTGATCCCAATAAGGATCATAATTTATTTAACTTTTAAAATAATTAAATTTTAATAATTTTAAATAATTATATTTGATGGATTATGATCCAATGATTAAAATTTTTTGACTATTTTCAGTTCAAGATTACTATTCTAGAATAATCTTGAATTTTAATCTAGATGATGGGTATCTCATGAAAAATTTAAAATTACTGTCATATAAAATTAGCATGATATAATTATATCATGATCACCTCATACCAAATGCGTCATAAGCTTGTACTTTTCTAATCTTAATACAACACTTTTTTTTTATCTCATAGCATGCGTTAATACTACAATGGACCCTCATTTTTACATATCATCATAGCTATATGACAAATCTAATATTTACGAAGACTTTAGATATTTTATTCTCTCTCTCTCTCTCTCTCTCTCTCTCTTTTCTTATTAAAAATTCAATTATATGTTGGGAAAGCAGAGGTTTCAATTTTGTACCGTTCAATTTTATTTATTTAATTATGGAAACAATGGTTATTGCTTAGGTTTCTAAAAATGAAAAAAAAAAAAAGGAATAATTTAGCTGCTATGTTGGGTTACAATGGACCATGCACTATACCATAGTTGTAGAGAACTAATAATAGATAGGTATGCAATGTTTGGCATCATAATAAATATGAATTTTATTAAATTTGTTCAAAACTTCCGTTAAATAGTTATTACATATATATAGATGGGTCAATGGAATGTCCATCTGGTCCAGATTGTGAGGCTAGCGCACAAATTCGTAAATCCACGTCAAACGCCACCATCCTACCGACCTCTCGATATATCTGCTTCTCCTACTTTACACATTGGCTTGCGTTCACAAATTGCCTTGGTGTGCATGGCAGACGGCTAATTGGAATCGGAGACTGCTGGGTTCCAGCTTGTGGACCCAGGCTCCCACAAGTCCATTATTATATACACGAAGAGGTTCCTATTTGATGCGGTTAATAATCCTTACGGTCTAAAATAATAACTTCATGTTTTGTTTTCACGTTTAAAAGGTTTTGTTTATCTATCTTGCTAATAATATCAATGATGTTAAATTAATGCGCGCCATAGTCAGATGATTTTTTAAATCAGGCAGTGCTGCACATAATACTGTATAAATCATGAAATGAGATGCTGTAGGCCAATTAATTTGCTTGTCATATGCAACCAAAAACCTAAATTCCGTACAGAGTGAAAATTAATAATTTTCATATTTCCCCAAATTGTCAATATACTTTTTAAAAATTATTGCACTTCATATTACAATATAAGATTTTCCAGACCAATAATTTGCTCTTTCAACTCATTTAATAATAAAACATATAATGTTTTTTTTTATCTTCAGGGCGCTGCATGAGAAGGAAGATCGCCGCATGTCAAGAGCCAAGTTTTTCGTCATCGCCCTCGGCTGCAGCTTCGCATGGTATGCGGTTCCAGGGTACTTGTTCCCGACCCTCACGAGCATTTCATGGGTCTGCTGGGTGTTCTCCAAGTCTGTCACGGCTCAGCAGCTTGGATCCGGCCTGAGGGGACTGGGCATTGGCGCGTTCACACTAGACTGGTCGGCGGTTTCCTCTTTCCTCTTCAGCCCACTGGTTTCCCCCTTCTTTGCCATCGTCAACGTTTTTGTCGGCTATGTCATCATCGTCTACATAGTGACCCCGGTGTGTTATTGGGGTCTGGACTTGTACCATGCCAAGAGATTCCCCATCTTCTCCTCACATTTATTCACCGCCACTGGCCAACCTTATGATGTTACCGCCATTGTGAACAGCCGGTTTGAAATCGACATGAACGCGTATGAGAAGCAGGGAAAGATCAATCTTAGTGTTTTCTTTGCCGTGACTTATGGTCTTGGATTTGCTACCATCGCTGCTACAGTTACACATGTGGCCTTTTTCTATGGAAGGTACGTCTCCGTATCTACGAGATTAGAATACGTCTGCTGTTTCTTTGCGTCCTCTTTTAATTGCTCCATGGAATCTGCATAAAAATCTTTTAATGTCTAGAAGATCCTATATTCGTCGGGGGCAAGCATCATATAATTATACCATGGAATATGTGCACGTAGAAAGGCATGAGATGTTAGATGCACATAATTGTGGAGTCATTTGCCATTCTCCAATCTTCGAATCACAATTTTACTGTGTGCGGCGGTTCTATTTAAATGAACGGTGAATTGGATAAATATTGTGCAGGGAGATTTATGAGCGGTTTCGTGCTTCATATAAAGAAAAGGCTGACATTCACACCAAGTTAATGAGGAGTTACGAGGATATACCTAACTGGTGGTTTCACGTGCTGCTGGTAGTCACTATGGTGGTTTCTCTAATCCTATGCACTGTGTTGAAGGACCAGGTTCAGCTGCCATGGTGGGGGCTTCTCTTTGCCTGCGTGATGGCCTTCGTCTTCACTCTCCCCACCAGCATCATCAGTGCAACTACAAACCAGGTACAAATTAATGCCTTCCTAATTCTGCACTTGTGAATCATCCAAATGATTTCCATTTTTTTGAGCAAAGCTTGTTCCAGTTCCAATGATATCAGCCGGTCTTTGCATAGAATTCCCATAATCGTTGGACCTCTACAACTCTAGTGCTCACCGTTTCTTGTTTTGCTCTTTTGGGAAAAGACCCCCGGTCTAAACATTATTACAGAATATGTCATGGGTCTGATTCAACCGGGGAAGCCGATTGCTAATGTGTGCTTCAAGGTTTATGGCTATATGAGCATGGCTCAAGCAATCTCCTTCCTCGCTGATTTTAAGCTTGGCCATTACATGAAGATTCCACCCAGATCTATGTTCATAGTTCAGGTACACTCATTTGAACCCTAATACGTATCCGACCCTCTCGTCATTTTTATTATCTTAGCAACAAGTACCTCCAAAATATTCCATGTCCTCCCAACTAACTCTTCCCCGCAGTTTATTGGAACCATCATTGCTGGAACAATCAATATTGGCGTCGCATGGTGGTTGCTGGGGTCCATCGAGAATATATGCAACGATCAACTCCTTCCACCAAACAGCCCTTGGACATGCCCGAGCGATCGGGTCTTCTTTGACGCTTCGGTGATTTGGGGTCTGGTTGGACCCAGGCGTATCTTTGGGCCGCTGGGCAACTATGGAGCGCTGAATTGGTTCTTCGTCGGTGGAGCTCTAGGTCCCATTATCGTGTGGATCTTTCACAAGATCTTCCCATCCCGAACTTGGATCCCCTTGATTAACCTTCCAGTCTTGCTTGGAGCCACAGCCGCCATGCCTCCAGCCACAGCAGTGAACTACAATTCTTGGATTGTAGTTGGAACCGTGTTCAACTACTTCGTCTATCGGTATCGAAAGAAGTGGTGGGAGAGGTATAATTACATTCTCTCTGCTGCACTGGATGCTGGCGTTGCATTCATGGGGGTGTTCTTGTACTTCACATTGAACCTGGAGAACGTAACTCTTGACTGGTGGGGAACTGCCGGGGAGCATTGCGAGCTTGCAACTTGTCCCACGGCGAAAGGGGTGCAAGTAGATGGCTGTCCTCTCTTCTAATCCATTCTGCATTTCATCTTTCTTTGATCCCTAAATCACTCTCTGTGATCAAAGTATGAAGAAATATAATAGTAGCAGTCATCTGCTGAAACTCTGTTTATTTTACTCAATTTATATTGTGCTCATTCATACAAATGATTCCTCCAAATGCTTAAAGGTACTTTGGTTGTTGGTCAATCAAAACCAACAGCTCCGATATCAAATAAATTTCTTGGTTTTGTTCACACAAGTTGCAAATCTGAGTTAATGTATGATAATTCTGGGCTCCTCCTACTTGTAATCTGCTTAAGTACGCTCCCATTAGCAAAAGCCATTGTCCACTAAAACTGCAATTACTGCATCAACTACATTTCCCATACCTTTATACCTTTATGCACCACTAATGAGTCAAAGAAACCACAAAGAGTGGCAGCTCAATTCAGATGCGCTTGCACCGTGTGAAAATGCATCATATTCAACAATTAGAAGGTATCTGCAAGTTTCTGCCCCTCCCACATGGCAGTGCGCTAACAAAAAATAGCAGAGAAGTCGACCTCCAAGGAAAAAACAGCAGAGTGGTCGGCCTCGAAAAGAACATGAGCAACAAAAAAACAGCAGTGGTCAGCCTCGAAAAGAACATGAACAGAAGCAAACTCCAGGATGGATGCCAGGGAATCCGCAACTCCCGCCAACCTACGTTACTAGAATTGTTAGCGTCTCCGTGATCCTGGAAAATCATACCATGTTGAACGTGCTGCATGATCATATACCCGCAAATATTAAGATCCCATAGCAACAAACTCTGAATACTTGAGCAGAGAATCACACAACACCACAGGCTATGGAGACGTACACGAAAATGGAAAACTTGCACCGAAACATAAGCAATATAAACTTGCAGCCTCATCCATCTCCTCAAGCGTGCATATGCAAAATATGTTTAGCGGCAAAAATGAAGCCACGCGACCATGTCCTCCAGCGATTTGCAGCAGACTAACCAATTAGCAGCATATAGAACAACAACAGAAGAAGCTTCAGGATCGTGATGAGTCGTGCCGGTAACACCAAATCAAGATTTAGTCAGAATACTTGAAGTGATGTTTTTGGATAGATTCTCTTCATCGAATAGTTTATTTGGCATTAGATTCTTCATAGAACGGTCATTGAAGCACCATATACTCATTACATAAACATGATACAAATTTGTTAGCAATTACCGCTCTTCTTAAACAAGCACCAGGATTCCATCCCACCTTTTGCTGTGCACATCCACATCCTCACATCGAACATTGAATGAGATATTAGATGACATCAAACATTCTTTCTAGTTAAAGAATCAGATATCACTACCATCCATCAAGTTAAGAGGTCTGAAAAAGAGTTCCATGCCCCTACATATCCTCACTCAGGTACCCTTCTCCGAGCATCTTATCGCAATCTGCAATCATTGCACCCCTGTACGCTGCCATCTGAAGCAACAGCCACTGATATTTTGCACGATTCAACACGTCCTAAATCAGGCAGTCTCCTTTGAGCAGCTTTAAGACAATCTGCAATTGTTTTGCCCCTGTACGTAGCCATCTTATTGACGACAAAATGTAATCTTTTCTACGCACGACTCTCATCTGTAGACCACATTTAAATAGATTTTTTCTTTTTTCTTTTTTGAAAAAATAAAAAGCGAAAACATACATATTTATCACAGGTGAAACTGAGCTAACTTCTTGGTAATGCTTATCCATGCTATGTCTTATTAATAAAGAAGAAAATGCTGTAACAATTTCCTTAAGGTGTCAAACACGTTCACACTTTCAAAAATGTCCACCATTCTATGTTATGGGATTAAGTTTAACTCAAACAATTCTGTATTTATCCATTCTTTCATCATTTTTTGAAAGTATGTTAAATGTACTTCATACAACCACCGAATAAATTGTACGTTTTTTTTTTTTTTTTTCTTTTATATTTTTGGACAAGAAAATACGCTTTCTTTTCTTGTTTTGTTATGACAGCTACTCCTTTCTCTCACACATAAATATGCTTTTCACCGTCATTCATTTCACTATATTAAAGTGCCATCAGTTGGATCATGAAGTTCACCTTCCTTTGTACGAAGAGGAACAAGGTTTTATAATCTTTAAGGAGAGTGTGAGAACAAGGTAGATAATAGGGCAATGTTGTTACTATATACTCAACTTCTAGTCTACTTGAGTCATCTTACAACATATGCAAGGTTTCGAAAATCCATAATTTTGATCAAACAATGCTAGCCCTTATTCTTTCCAAATGTTAGTCCCTTCCTAAAAATTAGAGTGCTGTTTATTTCAGGATTTACACAAAATGAGGATAAAGAATGTGGTCTCTTCCAGGTTATTCTGCCTTGTGGCCCATTTCCTCCCACAAGCAAAGGTTGTATTAGTAAAAGCGAACTGCCACCTTTTTCCTACCTAAACAGGCTAAACTGGGATAAAGTTAAAGGCAGGATAACTTTTTTCCAGGTTAAAGTAGGTTAACATAGTTTATCCAGGCAAACTAATTTAACCTGGGTCTATTGATTCACCACAAGCTAGGATCTAGGCGTGCACGACACTTCAAAACTAATTTTTTAGCACTCAACAGCCCTATTAATTTGGAATATCAAGATGTATGTCTCTCAACTGGCGGGCACCTGAATTGTCCAAAGAGCATCAAATGACCAGCCCTCTCAGATCAACATGCTAAGATGACAGCTCTTATGTTGGCTGCATACGATTCTCTATGTCTGACATTTTTAAATTCAGTGCAAGGAGATAGCATAATCTTTATGGATGAACTTTACCTGAGAAATTCCCCATGAGTGCACCATATGATCCCTGATTACATAATTAAAAGTTACAAAATTCCTTGAATCAAAAAGAGCATCCTTCAGTTTCAGAACTATGGAGCCCAATGCGAGCCAGTTCAAGACTAATTCATTTCCAACGATGCATTCCCTCTGTACCGTCCACATGGGGAAATGTCGTTGGCACCGGTGGCATTAGTTCTTGTAACTATATATTTGATCTTTTAATACTAAGCTCCTTGAAGCATATGCCTCCATTAAGAGCATGTGTACTAGAATTCTTCATTGTTTCTTGATATCCATATTTGATAATACATATTTCTATTAGAGATGCACTTCCTTTAGTCTATGACCCTTCAAAGCATGGGAGAGAGTTCAGCTTCTTAAAGGATAGATGTATTTACAAGCATAAAACCACCTTTTAACATCTATGCTTGTGCCTTCTAGCAAGTGCAACAGACTAGTCAATACTAAACGGTCGGTGAAAACTATCCTTCTCTAACACATCTAACATATTATCAATTCTCTTCTTAAGGCATATGTTAATGTTATTACATGTATTAACTATCGTAAACATGATGGTTGCTCCATCCTGTTTCTCTCTTTTCCTGTAGACCTATGCATCACTTGCAAATTACCATCAACAATCACCCACCTTATTAGGTTCAAAGCGAAGCCCTGTAAAGTTCAAAACTTCAAATCAGATTTCTCAAGTAAGGATATTCATAATGCTACCTTCCGCAATGCTTAAAATCCACCAGCATACCATGCTACGTATTGAATCCTTACCTTAGAGATTACTCCTTACAATGTAGAGTTAATGAAAATAAGATCTAAAGAGAGAATCATAATGCAAGAGAGAATGAACGGAAATTCTTTGGATCGATAAGATTGCATCAAAAGGTAAAAGCTTCCTTACCGTTTAGTTGCTCCTTCTACATGGTACTTTCCATTCTAGCAATTATCCACTCCATCAAAACATAAACAGGTTGTTTACAGGCAAGCATCCTTAAATCTTTAACTACCATGCTCCCAAATATGCTTAAAACAGGTAAGATTGAGGTATCATATAGAGGAAAAGAAAGGAAGGACAAGAGGAAAAGAAAAATAGGGAACTTTTGACCTACTTTAATATCCTCCAACTACGAGATGAAGACTTTTTGTTTTATCCCATACCCTTCCACAGAAAGCCTACTCCGATTGCCTTAGAAAGAAATCAACCACCATAATGTTGTGATCACTAGCCGGAGGAAATCTAATAAGTTGGAAAAACTTAAATTAGAACCCAGAAAACATGTTGAGCAGACCTAACAACACTGAATGTGAAAAAATATAATCAAATTCCAACACATTAGTCCTATTGATCCAAGGATCATGATCCTGAGAATGTAACCTCAGCTAACTCAAAGCATAGGTTTGTGTCGTTCATCTCACATCGCATTGAATTATTGCCAGATCAACACCATGAAAGAGAAAAAGATCGAAAGCATTGCTCGCAGAAATCATGAAAGAAAGAGCGGAATTATTCGCACAGACACGGTCAGATACTTCTACAGAATTCAGTATAGGAATCCTTAATGAAAGCTCTCAGCAAACCAGTACAATGTTCAAAGACGATGTCATTACGCTAAAATTCAGGCATTTCCTCTTAACATCTAACAAGACATTTTGCTTCAAAAGTCATCATAGAACGTATAAATGATAACTAAGAGAAATTTCGACGATATAAAAGGAAATGAGAAAACTCACAAGAGAATGTAATGTGGTGCTATGTCTCATGGAAGGCGTCCCTTCTTACGGATGAAGAGTGAGTACTCAGCAGCATCCATGAGATCCACGATGTCGTGAAAGGATCAATCCTCGGATCCAAACGAGAAGATGGCGCGAACCTCTGCTTTCATGGAGAGGCGGAGAGCAGGAGCGAGAGGGAGATCAGGGGAGTCGAGACTTATCAGAATTTGGCGATACAATGACAGCACCTTCCCTCGATTCGTCGCCAAATACTCGGCAGTTCCCATATCACTCCTTCCCCATTGCTGTCATGGAGCAAGAAGAAACGTGTGACGCATATATAACTCTCTAGAATTAAGAAGCACGAGCACTATAAAAGCACTCAGATGGAATGAATAGAAGAGGTTGCCTAAGTGAAGGGATGACATATTAATTGCAAAAAAAAAAGAGCCTATGGAATTTTAGCCAAGTTCTGCGAGCAGGGTTGGAATATTCTTCGCTATAAGACATTATATTACAAAGTAATCTAAAAAGAAGAGAAGCTCATGGGACAGATTAGAAAGAGAAACAAAGGCAGATTAATTCTATACCATCACTAGTGACCTTGAAGCATTTTGCTCCAAATCCAGGGTCAAGTCAAAAGACGGATGTAATCATCGTAGCTCTACTCTAAGAGAGAGAGAGAGAGGAAAGGGCTTACCGTTGGTCGAGAGCGGCGGCGGTGGGAAGAGAGGGCCGCGCCGGCCAAGTAGCGAGGAGGAAAACAGGATGGCGAAAAGCCTTTGAACGCGGCGGCCTCAGATCCGGACGAACGGGGTCAAGCCGCTAGCGGGAGAAATTACGGATTAGCCATATAGGTTTTTTTTTTTTTGTTTTGGCAAAAGAGGGCCGAAGCTTACGGAACCATGTAACCCAAAACAAATTTATAATTAAAAAATAATTCAAAATACTGTGAAGCAAAATACCATCCAAACCCAAAACTGTATAAGAAGGGGTATATGGCAGTGAGAAAGAAACCAAAAGAAAATGATTACAAAAACCAGAACCAAGCACGAACAATTTGTATGGAAGACCTTCTTACGCAGAATTTGGATGGTCCAAACAGAGGAACTAAGAGCTGTAGTTCCATAACCGACCGACGAAGGAGCAATGATTGTGCAGTTACCTTTTATGATCCTTGAGTAGCATATAAATGAATCAGCAATTACAACATAGGTCACAATAGAGAATAACACCTGCAAAGTGAAACCGAATGAAAACGAAAGAGACGTTAAATTGGAAGTCTACATACAGGAGGAGCGTCACTTGAAGCATGAAACTTGGCGACATCTAGAGAGCTACTAGTGAGTGCATTCCAGCATCAAGTCAGTATATGTTTCGAAAGACTAATAGTGTGGCAGATTGAGTGGCATCTTTTATGGCTGAATATTTTGGGGACTGAAAATGGCAATGGCTATCTACGAGCATGAGGGATATATATATTTTTTTTTTAATTTTTTAAGCTATTCTTGAACTAGATTAGTCTGGATGCCCGTTGGTACCAAAAGAAAAAAAAGAAAGAAAAATTACCAAAGCCGCAACACGCCGGGATGCTACATAAGTGAAAAAGATGAGTATTTGGCACATAGGTAGCTAGCAAACATTTTCATCAGAAGATATATGACCGTAGCAGCTCCGCGGACGTAGTATAGAACCAAAAATCAGATGGACACATTAAACCAGAATCCCACGTGACGCGGTTCCCCAGTGAACTAAACATTGATTTGAAACTCCTCAGAATGCTCCTCAGCCGCACGCCTGTTAAATAATCAGGAGAAAAACGAGCAGCGGCGACACGAAGCACCAGCATGCTGCTTATAAACAGTTTAGTAATCGTGATAGAGCACCATGTGTCAATATGTGGGACCCAGCAATTGCCTAGCTTAAATAAAGCAATTAGAAGTAATATCAATTGGCACCGTGAAGTTGATATATTCTAAAATATCATGCTAGGGGCTCTGCAAAATAAACTTCCACCAATTAGCGTAAACTAGGAGGTTTTGGGCTTTGAATGCACTTTTGAGTCAGGAATAGAAATATATATGATCGTGATAAATTGGGTGTGCTATGAAAGTATGCAAACCTGGACGACACCCAATTTTTCCGATCTGTTCTCTAAGAAATTGTACTCCATAACCATCTGCTTGCAGTAGTCGATGGCAAGAGGCATCCACTGCAGCCAGTGATTCCCATCGAAGATCCCCCGGCAAAGCCTTTCGCGCTATGTAGTCTGCCACCTGATTTGCTTGTCTGTATACATGTACAACACTAAAATGAAGAAGGAATGATTTCCAAGTATAAATATCCTTAAGGAAAGGTAGCTTGCAATATCTTGTCGAAGATATATTAGTAATCCAAGACACAACGGTAACTGAATCACCTTCTAGCATCGTAAATCTTTAATGGCAGCCCTCGCAGTCAATTCCGCATAAAGAACTGAGTTACGTGATAAAATTTTACCTCCAGCTAAAAGCAGTTTGGCATTCTGGTCTCTAATCACATATCCAGCTTGCCCACCGCACAAGCGTCAAAATTCACATTAATGCATCCATAGGTAGGGGGCTGCCAAGAGACCATAGAGGATATCATAACAGTCCCAGTGCCTGCACGGATGCATTAAAGCCTTTGTTGTGTTGAAATAATCTGTGGTCGTATAACTAACTGCTCTTCTTATTACCTGCATTGGCCGAACAAGATGCTGATTAAAAATTCTGTTATTGCGAGTTTGCCAAATCATGCATGCCACGATTGCTTTATTGACTTCATCTACCATAACATTAGAGATATACTGAAATAATATTGGCAAATCAGATATCAACAAGTACATGCCGTACAAGTGAAACAGTTTTGAATTCATTGAATTAGAGATTTTTTTTTAAAAAAATATTTTTATTCTTTTATTTTTTCGACAAGTGAAACAGTTCATCTTGGACTGTATAAAAAAAAATTATTTTCATATATGTGAATTTTATTTACACCATACATAGGCATTAAATAATGATATATATATATATATATCTCAATGAATATGGTTTCCGTCTTACATTGTGGTCTGGTGCAATCCAAAATAAAATGTTTTATGAGAAGAATAAAAGTGACGCCAGCTGCGAAGGATGGAGTTTTTTTTTCCTAGTACTATTCACTATAAAAGCAAGATTAAATTTTATGATACTCCTAAAAGGAAAAATAGCTCAACTCATTACATTTTCATTCATCGAACGGGTGTAAATGTTTAAATAATCATCTAAAATGCCCTTACACAAGCTAGTTATGTTTGATTTCGACTTCTTCTAAAATTTAGATTCCAATCCACATCATTAACTTCTTTGGTTGGATAGAGTCGTCTCTCTGTTTTTTTCTAAGTTCCAATTTAATCCACTTCAGTCCGATCAAATTAGCTCCACAACCCAATCGACTAGAATTTGGATCTCGATTTGAGGTTTACAACAAAGATATTCAAGATTCTTCCAATAATAATTCCATGATTATGTTTTTCCAAACAATACTATGATAATTCGAAGGGTGATTACTGCTACTCAAGAACATCTATGTGCGACCCAACAGTTCCTTTCTCATTCCTCAACTCATTGGTGGCCTACTGTAAGGCAGCGCCTCTTACCTTCTTCATCCTCTTTTACTGTTTCATGGTGTCCTCCACAATTAGGGGCGGACTTTGATGATAGTACTCATTAGGATCAAGTCTAATGCGGGTTTTCAATATCGATCCTTGGTGTTTTACTTCGTCCCTTCTCCGTCGCAAATGCTGAGCTTCAAGCTGCATGGGAAGGTCTCACGTATATTAATGTTCATTGCTTTGAATTTAGAGGTGATTCAACTATAGCAATTTCATGGGTAAACGCATATATTAATACTAGAGATGCAATTCCTCATCATCAAGTGCTCAAAGATATTGGAAATCTCATGTCGGTTAATGTCTCTATTCATGCAAAATGCACATTAGTTTACAGAGAAGGAAACAAAGTGGCTGGCTGGCTGGTCATGCTCTTTCATTGGAGAGTAGCTTGTGATTTTGGACTTCTGATTACCCTTCTAAGCTCATAGATCATTTGTTTGCTGATTCCGTTGATTTTTTTCCAGGCTTCTCCTATGTTTACCAGAAAAAAAAACGAAAAAAAAGAGAGAGAATCATATAATGTTCAAATGCATCGACTTTTAGCTTTGTTCATCTATACTGATCGAGGTCGGTAAAGCCTGTCCATTTTTCCTCCTCAACACATAACAAAAATGGCAAATCCTGTCCATTTTCTAAAGAATTTGTAAATTAGGCTGCTAGATATTCATTTAGGTACCACAAAATGTTCCTTTCCCCTCGGCAAATTTTGAACTGGAAGAATTTCCTGACTTCATATGGTACGGCTAGCTATCCGCCAGGGACTGATATATACAATGCATCTACTTGGGGACCTGGCAATAATTTTCACCTTAACAACGCATATATACCAACTTAATTATATCGAGCTTGTAAATTAATTAGGTTTCGCTAATAATAAGTTTAAGCTAACCTGTTTACTCGGGGATATAAGTATTCTTCCCTTCCGAACCTATTATTCCTATAAATTAGTTTGCAGCCATTTTATGAAACTTGTAACTCAAGAATTTGTAAGTAACTTAATACTTCAAATTGGAATCGATCTCTATATAACTTTCCCACTATTTAACACCTGTTTGGTTCCAGCAAGAATAATCCTTGGTCTCCCGTCTCTCCCATGCCGTCTTTCTCCACTTCTTCTCGGCCTTCAAATGATCTTCGTCCAAACCTGGTGCCGTCTCCCCAACTCCTTCCCTTCCCCAAGCCCTACACCCTCCATGCACCGCTCCCTTGCATTCACGGGGCAATCAGTATTTGATCCGATCCCTTCCGGGACCAGACCAGTCATCAATTCTTTCCCTTGGTAGCAGGCAGTCTCCCACAACAAAGCCCGAGGAGAGGAAGCGAAAGAAGGGAAACCATTAATGACCCAAGATAAATTGTCATAATAATCCCAGAAGCATTAAAAACCCCAGCTACCTATCCAACTTGACATAAATGAAGCAACTGGAACCAGCCAAAATAGTTACGGCAAACCAAACTGGAAAGCAAGGTACAGAGGCTGACAAGCAAAAGAAGTCAATTCCCGAACCAACACCCTCGTTCCCTGGTGAGACCGGACCCCACGATTGAAGTCTTTTGGGCGTCACCAGAGAGCAAGGGTCACGGCTGGTGCGCTCTTGACTCCCCTCCACAACCTCTCTTCTACCGCTACTCAAAATATCACCTACTGAAACTAGACAAACTTCTTGTTTTTTCTCTTATTACAAATTCCTACGTCCAACGTTCTTGCGGAAGTTTCTTCCTCGCCCTTAACCTGGTGGCGATCACCCAAGCCCCACCATGTCACACTGGAAAGACCAAAATGCCCTTCTGAAACAACTAAGTCACGGTCCACAAGTGAAAATTTGACAAAACCCACGAGTTTAAGAAAATATGCCTAAAATGACCAGAATGCCCTCAAGATCTCAAGGGTATTCTGGTCATTTTAAGATGTTACGACCGTCAGAATTGCTTCTGTCAGCGGATTTTGTCAAATCCTCCCTTCACCCACCCTGAACACCTAAAAAAAAAAAAAAAACGGATAGAGAAATTTCCCAATAATGTTAACCTTCAGAGATCAGCATAGAAAACTAAAGGGCAGATTGGTAATTTCAAGTGCAACCGGCGGGGATCAGGTAACTCGAGCCATTGTCCTTTTTATGACTACGGTTCCAGCGAGGCGATGACCGTCTCGGCCTTGGCTCCGGCGCCGAGAGCGGCGGTGATCTGGTGCACGGCGTTGGAGAGGTGGTTGTTGATGGCGGTGACGCTGGACAAGTTAAGCTTCGCGGACGGGACTGCGCTCGCCAGCACCTGCATGCCGACTGTAAGGAGACAACCGATGGCGGACCCATCGCCGGATGCACCGACTTCAGTGTTAGGAGGGGTTGCATTGGTGACGCCGGTGGCCGGTGGGCCGGGAGGTGAGATGACAAAGCCGGTAGGCAGGAGGGGGATGAAGGATGGATCTTCGCCACTCATTGCAACTTGGACGGCATCGACATCGATGGTAGCATACACGACGAGGCTGCCACCGGAAGGATGGGTGCTGCTCTCTTGCAGCAGGAGCTCCACGTTCTGGGATGAGTTGCTCGCAGCCTAAGAATCCATGCAAACCCGTGCATGCATGCAAGAATACGAGAATTAAGAAAGCTTAAGGTTTAGATTAGTATATCTAAAATGAAGGTTTGACCATTAATTAATTAATATGAAAGGTGAACGTGCACGAGTAAATGGTGTCGGCTTATGGGAGACTTTGATCACTTGGACACGCAAACCAGGGAGGGAGCACTAAATGCTCTTTTAATTTTAAATGCATCCGTGGGAACGAAGCAAGGAAGAAAAAAAAAAAAGGGTATAAACTGATGCTAGCTTTCTGATAAACGAAGTGATGTACTTTTCAGGAAGGACAAACGTAATAGTCTCAAAAGATAGAAACAAAATAAGATTAATAAGGACCAGAAACAAAAGATTACGAAATTTTCATTTCTTAGCGGAATGATAGGAGAGACTCGTACCAATGCAAGTATATAAAAAGAATAAAAGGAAATGTTTTTTTTTTGTTTTATGTTCTACTGAAGGATGGAAGCAGGAAGGTTTATGGGCAGCAGATCAGATCAGGAAGTTGAAAATTGGCTTGATGGCTAGGGCTAGCCGAGTGAATGATAGGAATAGGGTGGTGCGACTTTCAAAACTCATTCAACAAGGCATCATTGACAGCTCATACTGCCCCAGCTTCTTGTCCTTTGTTATGGGGTAAACAATAAATGCTACAGTAAAAGCTATTTAAGATAATTGTAGCTTTTTGTTTTGGATATCCTGACCACTGCTCGATCCGAATAAATGAGGTGAACATGGCTGTCGCCCCAACAATATAACAGAAGTAAATTTAATTATTCGATATCCTGAGAAAAACAGCGGTTATGTATGTACGTAATTGTCTTAGCTCATGTTCTATGAAGCCCCCCTTTTTTTTTTTTTGTTAGTAAATCACAACACTTTGCATGAGAAATGTCCAAACTCACATTTATGCGCAGAAGAGAAACACAGTTTCTTGGATGAGAACCATTTGCAATGTGAGCCACCTCATGGTACGAGTTTCCATTGGAAAGAACGTCAAGCTGCAATGCAAATTAACTGTTACAAATGTAAAAGTAGATAATTTAGGTTGAAAGCAAACAAGGGAGATTATTATGAGATACCTGAGATCTGCGCTGCTCATCTGTTAAAAGATCAAAGACCTGCTGATGAGAAAATGGAAGCCATGTTGTGGAAACTGCAGTGAGAATTACGCCATTTGGCTGGCCTGGTTCTGTGTTCTTTCTAGTGGTTACCCTAATTGTGTCATCGGAAGAATCAGACAATGCTGTCCAAGATTGTACTCCAGCTGCACTGATGTTAGCACAGAAGGATCTTGTCATTCTTTGTGATAGCTTCATCATATTCTTTCTTGCATCTGGGGTGGGAATAACTGAGATGATCAAGGACATGCAAGAGATTAATGTACAATAGTTTATTATAAAACACCAGCAGATAAACATACCAACATGTATTGAATACAGATTTAGTCAAAGGGTAAGCCCTTAAGGATGAGTACCTCCAAGGTCGGAGATATTTCTTGCCATGAGGCTTGCAAGCCGCTCACATTGTCGTTGCAAGATTGAGACCCAGCGTGTTGCTCCGAAGGCCATCCCACTGTTAACAAATTGATTGAAGATACGATGCAGTGGCTTGTCCTCCACCTCTGCATGTTCTACCCATATCACCTGTGCAATCAAGTCGGAATAAGCAAATAGGACGGCAAGAAATACTTCTCAATGCATCTTTTTTTTTTTTTTTTTGTAATGTCTTACAGGTACAAAAAAAACATAGGTTTCTATGACTCACAAAAACATAAATAGCATTACGGTTGATACTTTTTGAATGGGCTTGCCCTTCCTTCCTTATATATAAAAAAGCCATTAGGGTTGATATAATCGAAGATATCAGGTGGTTGTATTGTACTCCAATTTCACACATGCTAAGCATATCCATTTCTTCAGGTTAAAGGAAAAGGTAAACATAAATACCAAATACAAAAATGGTGTAAAAATTATCTAAGCCAAGGTAAATAATGTTTCATGAGTCAATTGTGTCAAAAATCTTGTGGACTATTATGCTTGATCCAAATTATGTAGGTGGCAGTTAAAGAACAACTATGCCCCTTTCCCCCCAAATGTAGACTTTAATTATGTGGCATGACTTAACAAATTTTGGACTAGTTTCAAATAATGTTAACAGCTTGCATTTATATCTACTTCTCTAACATTTAGTAAGGTCTTCTAAGAAAAAGATAAAGAAAAAGCTTTACCTGATACACCACACGCATGGTCAACAAAACCAGACCTTTTGATACAGGTGCAATATTAAAAAAAAATTGCCAGTCCAGGCGAAAAGCTGTCATACCAGCAAGTCATCACGCATCTCTTTTACGAGTTATTGATGCGATTTTTGATTCCTTAAAGCCAATATAGCACAGTCATCACCACATATAAATGGAAAGCCCACTGTTATTACGGAGATTTTTTTGGGTACAATATTAAAGAGATTTAAGAGTGGTCTTTGAACTGAGTACATAGACGATATGCTTGCAAACAATCTTTCTCCAATTACAGTGACCCACATTTTGTAGCTCAGTGAAAAAAATGGGCAACACTACCTGTGGATGAATTTGATATCAAAGATCTAGGGTCTTCAGTCATTTTCATTTATAATTAGAGTCAACTAGCATTGCTAATGACATGTTCATTTCGACATCAATTGAACTGAGTGATGTATGCATGCAACTGTGCCTGGTTTAATTATTTATTTATTCTTTGTTGGGATTTGGGGTGGGAGGACCTAGCTAGCTAGTTTCCATCAAACAATAGAAATTCACATTCAGGATATCCTTAAAAAATTTGATGGCGTATCTCTCCTTTTACGTTTTTTCACTCAGATGATTACAATGAAATTTGTTTTTTTATTAGATGATGGAAAGTAGTCATACCAAAAACTTCAGCCTGAGAGAATACTAGATATTGCACTAGCTTCCAATAGGCTCAGACAACCATAATAATAGCTTTTTATCACCTTTGATGTGAATATTAATTTACTGAATATCAAGTAATGTATCCCCTTTAATATGATATAATTAAATACCTCATAGATAGTTTGGCATAGCCATGTCATGATTGTGCTAAGATTATATGAAAAAAAAATTGTCTATACTCCATTTGCAACATTGTATGTATTTCTGCTTTCTACTTTGTATAGAAACGTGTGCACCAAAAGCACCGCAGTGTTGGAATAGCCACATATTGCACACGTGAATAAACACTATCACTGTCTACTTTCTATAGCAAAATCAATTATTTCAATTTTGCGAACAGACAGTTGACCATATTCTTCACATTTATGCTGTCTTAAGCCTTAATTCTGCAAGTTTATAGAATACAAAGTTCTTATGATCACCTATCTAAAGAAGACGGAAGCTGCAAGACATACCTTAGAGTACCCATTGGGCATATCTTGAATGACACAGCCAGAGGGCCGTCTCCTGTACCGAGGGAATGGCATATCAAGGCTATCATTGAAGCCATCAACAGGGAAATCAACAATCACCCACGTCCCCTCCTCTGAGTTCTGTTGGCAATATCGGAAGAAGTATGCCTCACGTGCAGGCACCAAGGGAGAAGGGAAGTGCAGCTCTGCTTGCATCTAAGATACAAGCACACAGAACAGACAATTAGTCCAGAAGGCTTCTTGTGAAATATAAATCCATCAAGGCCGTAATGGGTGCCTACCAGATGAAGGGATCCATTGCCATGGCCAGAGATTCCGGCAGTTATAATCTGAACAGTTCTAGCCTTAGAAACAATCGAAGGAAATATTTCCATCCATTTGTTCTAAGAAACATCATGTAGCATGGAAAATTAGCCGTTATTTCACATGAGACTAGAATCACTAGAGATATCGGGTAAAATAAAAAATAAAAACAATGAAAAGACACTAGTGTAGGTTAAACTTACAGCATCTAAGAAGGCATCCACCAATGTAATGCTATTCATTATAACTAATGCAGAATCCCGGGTAGCTTCAGTCCTAAAATCTCCATTCTGGTGTTGCTTCAAATCCATTGGCCAATGAAACATCCTCGAGTATTCTTCCAAGTCTAGGACCTCTTTAGCAATGCTGCCATTGCGAACCCAGAGCGGCTCGTTGGTGTGGCACATTCTAAGGAGGTGGTCCGCAGCAGTCATTGTTAGATCGAGCACCAATGGCTTGTCCTGGTCCATGATGAGCATGCCAGAGAAAGGCTGGTGGCCATCGGAGATCGGAGGCACAGGGATTATGTCGGTGCAACTCACAATGGGGGGCTCGTTGAAGTGCCTCGAGTATATGCCCATGTCAAGGTCTAGAGACGGAAGAAGGAGCGGCGCCGGCCCCAATGGCTGCACCGCCCGGCTACCATATCGTGATGTGATGCAAGATAAACGCTCCAGCTGCAGATGCAAGTAAACAAAACTTATCATCTACAAAATATATGATCATATGTACTTCACTAACTTATCATCCTTGGTTTTTCGGACCCGGCCCTCGGGGATTTTGGATTTAGAAACTAATAATTGATCAGCGGTTAGCACAAACTACAACAGACTATAATATTAGAGCACTGAAGAATAAGTGATGAAAGATCAATGATGCTAAGATCATCAAATGGAATTATGAAAACAATACTGACGCACTGCTACCATAGATGCACCAGTCAGTTAGAACATTTTGTGAGAAGCCTATTGAAAGTGGTCACTTTAATTGAATTTGTTCTTTTGGAGCTAGAACAGATCATCACTATCACTCGTTTCTCCCTGTCTCTCTTCTGGTTTTAAGATCAAATGATATAGATTAAATCACAGAGAATAGAGATAAGTTTTCTGTTGTAAGTGGTGATTATAGAAGTTAAAGAGAAAGAGATAAATAAAGAACAAAAACTCTCAGGTCAAATATATGTCACAGTTTAATGTCGACAGCTGTCAGCATCCAACTACTCCAGAGAACATGGATTCTCTCAAGTTGGTAAACTTGAATGTCAAGTTCAGCAATCATGACCGTCCGTATTTTTGTGCGACGGCCATGATGCAGTGGGACCGTGTACGGCATCGGTCTCCATCCCTGTACAGCGCTCGACTCCACCATGCAGCCGGAGCCCATGCACGTGCACGAGCAGCGCAGGCGCAAACCTACCAATGTTGACCAACCCAAAAACTTTCGCACACGTGTCAGTTGGTGCACATGCCCGACCACACATGTGCATGCCGTAAAGTTTTGTGATCACGCCACACGTGTTTTAGAATAGGATAGGATATTCGATTCGATAGCGTGTTCGGAATTACCTCCTCCTTGAGGCGGGCATTCTCGATCCGGAGGTGCTGCTCGTCGAAGGACATCTCGCCGAGGATGGCCGGGCCGCCGCAGCTGGGGCAGACGACGTTCCGGATCGCCGCCTGGAGACGAAAATTCTCGTTTTTTAGGCTCTCGTTCTCGGCCCGGAGCAGCACATTGTCCTGCCGATCTTGTTGCGCCTTTCGTTTTACACACAACCACAGACGACCATCAGTGACTAAAATGATAAACTTCCCTTACTTCACACGGGTGGGAGTCAAGTGTGATGAGAAGTTTTAATATTAAAAACGCGTGCGATGAATAATGGTGGGTGGAGGCGTTGCTAAATCACGTACCTTCATCTGGGTCCGGCGGTTTTGGAACCAGAATTTGACTTGGCGGGGTTTAAGGCCAAGTTCCTGGCTTAGTTTCAGCCGCTGCTTATCGTCTGGGTGCGGACATTCCTTAAATAACCTATTTTTAACATCATTTAAAATATTGAAAAACGGAAAAATTAAATGATAATTGCAGTTCTTCTTTTGTTTTTCAAGAAAAAAAAAGGAAAAAAAAAATTCTAAAACATGTGGTAAAGAGGGAAAAAAAGGGGAATGGTGCTGGAAATCTCACGCTTCCATGGCTTGAATCTGGCGAGAGGTGTGACGGTGGTACCGCTTCTTCTTCGCCGGCAGTTGCTGCTGCTGCTGCTCATTATCTTGCTCCTCGCCGCCGCTTATTCCGTCCACGTGTCCGCTACCGGACCCGCTTTCCATCTCCTCTTCCTTCCCCCCTCCTCTTCCCATCACCATCATCCCCTCCTCCTTCTGCAGTACATCGCAAACGACCATGCTTAGTTACACTCCTCCCTCGACATATCTTACCGTTATATAGAAGATTATAGAAGAGGAAGGAAGAGTACTCACCGGGACTATGGCGGAGAAGGAGTGGAAAGGCATGTTGCTCATGAAACTGAAGCTAGGGTTTTGGATCGGCGATGAGAAGAGCGAATCGGGGGAGACAACGTTTGCTCCGCCGCCTCCTCCCACCATCGATGACAGCACCTGGCAATCTCCATACATCCTTGCTTCCCTCCTTCCAGATCCGAACTCCTATCCTCGATCCTCTTCGTCCCTAAAAAAAAAAGACCCAAAATATTAATATTTCCTTATACTATTCTAACATTCTTCCCATCGCCACCGCTGGCACGTTCGTGATTTGACCGGAATCAGACAAAGAACGGAGAGAAGAAAAGATGATGAAATAAGAAATTAAAAGGGGGAAAAATAGGAGAGATCTGGATGCGCTTTGAAGAGAAAGAAATAGAGAATACAAGGGAAAAAAAAGGGAAAGAGAAAGAAAAGAAAGGAGTGATGAATGGAAAAAATAAATACCGCTGTGTTTTTTGTAAAATGGGGTGGAGGGGAAGCCCTTCTTCTTTGCTTTCTTTCTTGCAGACCGACCCTTTGGTTTCTTTCTTTCTTTCTTCTCCCTCGCCCTTCTATAGTTCCTTCTTCTCACAGGCAAACGCAGGGAGGCCCCTTTCTTTCTCTCTCTATATTTCTTCTCTCTCCCTCCCTCACTGTGCCATCACATTTACTAGGTAATTACTAGTTTTTACCGTACGGGGTAAATGCGACTTTAACTAGGAGGGGACAGGAAACGATCCTCCGCCGGAGAATCCGCCTCCGAGAGAAACCGCCACGTGGCAGTGGGCAGGGGGAGGTTTATCCTGGTGGCCACCATCACCAGTGCCCAAAGTCAAACCCCGTTGGCCGCTTTCCAGCGTTGCTGTCAAGGACTTCCCTTCTCATGGTCTTCTATGCCACCATTCCACTGTTTGGATGGACAGGATTGTTTGATTAGCAGCACTGGATTAGTAGAGAGAAAAACCATCAGGGTGGATGGCCATGGAAGGTGTCTTCTAATATAAACCGCTTAACTGAGTTAAAGTGTCAGCTTTAAGTTCCCAAGCATAACTGTTTGGTGGAACTTTTTTTTTTTTTCGTTTTTTTCCTCCTTTTTGGGTTTGAAATCGACAGACGTTATATTCAAATCCTTGACCACTGGAAAATATGTAACTGATTAGCTGGTAAGTTGTCGGTTTATCATCGTGATCATGTAGAATTTGTCCCTTTCTCCTTTTTTTTTTCTTTCTTTTTTTTAAAAATATAGATAAATACAAGTTTGAGAGGAAAAGACAATTAATCCTGGATGCATGTCAAAAATTTATCAATCTAAATTTAATCTATTTATTAAATATAATTCAAATATAAATTTGATCGGTTTATTAAACATATAATCCAGCTTAACCTATATAATCCAATTATTAAACATATCAAACCAACTTAATGGATTAAATAGATTAATTGAGTTTCTATTGGATTAAATAGATCTAAATAAATTAAAAAGATTAAGCATGTTGGGTAAGTAGGACAAATGGGTTGGATTTTAAAAATAAGTTAAACATATCTCAAACAGGATATATATATGGATCATATTATTACATAATTTAATTATTAAATGAATTAAAGATCTAAATCTACATTCAATTTATTTAATAAATAGATTTATCTATTTACGATCCAATTTTATTTATATCAAATTCAAATCTACTTAAAGCAAGTTGTTTACGGATTGGGACATAAATTGTCAAGGACATCCCTAACTAGATTTTCAAGATCAATCTATTTGGATCATACAATATTATATTACAATTTACTGCATGTCAGTATTGAATATGCTTCTGGACAAAAAAGAAAAAAAAAAAATCTTATCATAATAAATCAAAAATTAGATTGCACCAAAAGAAAGTTGTTGGTACATCATTTACTATGACAAATCCAGTAGAATACCTAATGTGTTGTACCTCTTCATCAAATCTACATTTATTGAATTTTTTCCTAAACCAAATTGACATCATCTTGATGAAAAAGAAAAAGGATATATTGATAGTTTTATAAAACTTGTCACATAAAATGTTCCACCTAACAATGCTATATTCTCGATTGTACGTACATTACAAAAATAATTATATCAATAAATTCCAATCACGTTATTCTCCCTGGACATTAAAACAACTAACTTGTAAGATATTTTTTATTGATGAATATAGTTCCATGTAATAATATGTCAGGTTGCATTGATCTAACGAGTCAGAAGCTTCTAAATGCTCCTAGACTATTCCACATAGTCTACATTTTTCTGTATGTGGTCCAATAATCTACGCTCCTCATAAGTTTTTTTTTTTTTTTTTTTTAACAAAAAGTGCTTTTGATTAGTTGGATTCTCCTAGCTTAAAGCCTCTGATACCTGGATTATTTTCACCTTCTCCCCTTTTAATAACTCCATTGGTGGAGCTTAATTTGGAACAAAGAACAACATTTTGAAGCGAACTTTCAATGTGGAAAATAGATTTTGTTGGTGTGGTGGGGGCCCATCAATTCACGTCATGATAGCAATATATGTATAATATTATTATATATTTTCTTATGATTTTATTTGTTATTTTTTTATATGATTTTTCATTCAAAATAATAAAAGTTATCAGCTAGCTAACCATGATTAATATTGAATCTTTTTTCATTCAAAATTTTCAACCAAACAAAAATAATAATAAAACATTCTCAATAATAGATGATATGATACACATACAAAAATAATATTTTCTTTTAATTCTATTTGTTATTTTTTTTATATTGAGAATATCTCTCTTATTTATCTTAAAAGTATGTTTCTTCAATAATGTTTTCACCATTAGCTAGCAGGCGCACCATCTCCTCCTTTTATAATTTGATCAAATCCTTTTTTATGAAATTCCTAAATAAATTGGACTGTATATATCTTCTTCAAATTTGATTCCCAAATAGATTAGACTATTATATTTGGCTCTTATGCGGATTGGACCCTTTTACTCGTTCTTCCTTTTTCCATTTTCCCTTCACTCTACATTGCAAGCGCCCAATTGTTAATAAACAAAAGAGTATCCCTTAAAAATGGTGTATGTTCTCATGTTCTTACAAGGACTCACTTCCCTTTTAAAAAGCATACTATTCTTTTAGTAAAACATTCCAAATAATCATAATTGATCGAATCACAGTTCTTCAGAAACCCTTCCTCTTAAGCCTTAAATAAGTCACATGTATTGCATATTTGCATGTATGTTGTTAGATTTTTAAGCATACTGCCATTAAGAAAACTACCAAGAATTCTCTTGAATTCTTCAACCTTTTCCCTTAAGTCACTTTGAAATTCTTTCCATGAATGATGGTTGGTAGCCTTTAGGACAATATCATACATCTTTGCCCTAGCATGCCTGCAAGCACACAGAAACGCTGTATATATAGTGAGGGTGCATTAAAAATAAAGTTCCATCCCCCCTCTTTCTCTCTCTCGTTCCCAACCAGCCAACTCTATCCTATATTTTCTTAATATATTGAGTTAAAATAAGTTTTCTGAACTATGAATCTATAACAAATGTTGGCCACCATGGCTGAATCTTCAGAAATCAAGGCATAAATAAGCAAGTTAAAAAACATGTGGTACAGCGAAGTAAGACTTGCACCGGCAGCTGCACCTTTCTTCTTAGTTAAGCTAAAGATTCTAGGTTGTTCAAATAAAATAGAAGGGAAAATCAATCGTTTATTAAAATTTAAACAAAAATGCAAATAACTGAAGCTTAAGAAAGCTTTAGCAGTGAGGAAAAAGAAAGGAGAAAAAAACGAAACCAAAATTAGAAAGAGCCAAAGCCAAATTAAGAAAGCTTCAACAGGAAAGAGTAAATAAAAGAAACAAAACAAAATAAAATCAATTCTTGGGTGGTGCATCTCCAAACACCTAGACTTCGTTAATTATCTGTATTGATGGGTCTCCACCCTATCTCCCACTTTTTTTTTTTTTTAAAAAAAAAAAAGCTTTACGTATCACTGTGACCTTTCCTCCCTTTCATTTATAGTATACATTTCATATTCTAGAAGCTCATTAAATCATTGAGCAGATTTTTTTAATATACTTTACTCTTTCTGTAGGCATGCCTATATTTTTCTTTTATTGCTTGATGTACGCATGTTGTGGAACTATGATATTTGTCCAAGGGCATGGGTTGCAGACAATTAGTCTCCACATTGAAGCCCTAACTGGAGAATTAATGTCCCACATTATTATCTGGTTAGTCATGTGTGTGTCATAAAAGCAGATATGCAAAGTTATTCTATATTTAAGTTTTAGCAAATTATATAGATTGGTGTAGAATTAGATGATCATCCAAATCATGGTTGTCGCATGACCATGACTTCAAGATCCCCTCAAGAGTACCCAGTTATACATGAAGACTTGAAAGAGCTGAATTATAGCTAGCTAAACCATAGTCCTTGATAGCATACCTTCAGTAAGAGTAAGGTCGTAGCCATGGATGCTTGTATTGTCGTCCTTGCAACTGAGACCACATATAGACGTATACATAGACGTGCATAAACCCCCAGCTAGCTCTTTTCTCCTGAGAAGTTTCTTTTTAAATCACACTTATTAAAAGATGTTAGCGCGTCATTGAATGATTAAATATTCTTAATTTATCATGCAAGAGAGGTCAAAATGAATGGAGCTGATCATTTCGGGAAACAAGGATATATTAGCTGTATTGATGACAAACATGCTTTCTTCGACGATAAATGCCATAGCTTTCATGCCTGTGATCTCTAATTCTCTGACACCAACTACCTTACTTAATGTTCTGGATAATAACTCCATATATTGGATCAGGATATGGTCGTGGTTGATTAATGAATGCAATGTTCATGAATAGTCCGGCATTTGGATTATTTATGAAACTGCGCTACATTCTTTTTCATGTATGTTACTCACAAAGTCCACTGCACTGTGGCTCGTGGGCCATTCTACATTGCTTCGCAGAATCCGACATAAAAATGGTGAACCGTGGGGTTCCAATTTTTGAAGATTCCATCAGAAGATGTGATGTATTTCTTTGACATTTGTCTTGCTTGCTATTTGGGGTTCGGACGGTATTTTATCCATGAAAGAATGATTTCTCCTATTTTGCATATGGATATATGCTATATGTGCTTTGAGATCCATATGGATGGATGAAAAAAGAGTTGGGATGCTTTGAATTCGGTGCAAGATGCGATCTAATGGTTGATGATCGATCATTCTTTTGCATGAAAAGTACGATCCAAATCCTACTATTTGGCAACCAACGGTTGAGAAAGATGATGTTTGATATATTAGATAAAATGTGTAGATCAATTAACCGTATACACACTTTTTGAGAAAAAGTCATAAAGCCCTTATCTGACCCCTAATGCTATGTTCGACAATTTTATCTTGTATAAATGTCTCCCCCCAAGCTTAGGTGAAATGCTTTTCATGATGCTAATGATCGTCCCCCCTCAATAGCAAGCATTGCTCGTAGTCTAAACAACCGTTAAAATCCCTGCTCTTTTTTGGATAAAAACATATTTTTCATGATATTTTACAAAAGAAAAAAAAAATGGAAGAACAAAGGCTTCTGTGTCCCAAAAAATAAAAAATAAAAGGGTTTTGGTTATGAATGAACAAAGGGTTTCAAGGGGGTGCAACATGCTGCAAGTTTTATCAAAAATGGATGATTAATTACAATGAAGTAAATTGACTTTGCGATGCCTTGAGAGGAAAATAAGAGTTCTAATCCTCTCCAATCCACCAAGGGATCAAAAAGAGCTTGTTTGCCAATCATGACCGTCCGTATTGATCAGGATTGAGAGGGGCTGATATGCTTTATAATCCGTATACTATAGTACATCTATTCATGGCCGTCATGTTTAGTCTCGATAATTATGCCATCCATAGTTAATTAATCGAATTTATTTATGTGCTTCATTACGTACGTCTTTATTTTGGTGCACCTATGAAGTTATTAATGAAACGTATTTTAGAAACATCATGGTATCAAAGCATAAGATCTTTGTGGGTCCATCTTGATCTGAGTTCATCTATAAGCATTGGTTGATGTCTCCAGCATTTTCAAGATGACCTTATTACATAAATTTGACCATACAAGTTATTAAACTATCCGCACATATTGCACCAAAAAAAAAATAACTATGATGTTTTCTCAAAAAAATTACGATGGTTGCAGTAGCCATTATGATACCCTAGGCTTACATCCATAACATTGCCAGCCAATACCATGGTGCATAAATAACAGTCATAAAAGTTTTTGCTTCCACCACTTATTTTCAATATATTGCTTTAGCTGTTCTTTTTATATATATCGCGTTATAATGATATCACCTGTACATTATTTAAATTTAAGAATAGAATATCTGAACATGTTATGCCACCCCTGTAGGTTTTCATTATTTCAAAAGCTGAAAACTATCGCAACAACAGAATAGCATTAAAACTAGCAGATTGCCTTACATTAAAAAAAAACACACATACACGCACGCACAACGAATGTCTCTCTCTTTCTTCTCTCCCCTCCACCCACGCACAGAAGAATTCTACACACAATAAATTTAGGGCAATCATAAAACGTGAAATTGCAAACAATGGCATTACTAACAAAGCATAGGGAACCCAAGCACATGAACATCACCCTAAAATAATTTATGATTCGGAAACGGTGCGGACTAATTGTGAACATGATTGAAAATTTTGCTCGTTCTCTGGTGGCAATGCACCAACTATTTTGGCCGGTGAAGGTAGAAAAGAACTGGTCACGTACCGAAGCTACCGATGTTTTTCGGCCAATGGGCGCAAACTATTGCAACGTCGAGGTGAACGAGCCATGGAAGCCCATTCTTTCGTCATATCGAGTTGGAGCCCCGTTTCTGGTAGTCTCTGACACGTGCTAACTACGGGTGCGAATTCCGAGGCGGTTGACGATAGCATGGGCTCTCGTCGATTGCACGGAATCGTGCCGTGCAGGTGCGTACGGCTATATTTGCGTCTGGCGCACTGCACCCGCCAGAAATTTGCCTCAGCTCCATAACTTACAAATTTATTTTCGACATCAAAAAATTTGTTAAAATAATTGGCACGAGCCATTGACCTCACGTGGGTGCTTGCACGTGTCGACTTCCGTGCCTTGTTCTCACCCCCGAGCCCGCAAGGTGTTTTTAGGGGCAGCCAACCTACAATGCCGTGTACTCTTAAGGCGCATCTGTGCACGTAATAGGGCTAGATTTTGTTAAACTGCTGGGGACGATTGATATTAAAAATCTATTTGGATATTATTATATGTGTTGGTGTAGAAATTGATCATCGTCGAATCTAGTTGGAGTGGAGGAGAATGAGATCACCGTCGAAAATCTTCAAAATAAAATTCCATCCGAAGCCGATGGGGCGTGGCTCCGGCAGGACCCTCCGACGATCAAGTCAGCTCTGACCAAAAGAAATGGAGTGCTCAGAAATGAGTTCCGCAAAACTTAGAGAAGGAAAGGAGAGCTTAAAGCTTAGAGTTAGCATATCTGGAGGGTCCTTTTTATATACGGAGCTTGATTCATGCTGACGGCCATACCGTCTGGTAGCGAACTGTCGAGGCCGCATGGAGTTCGATACGAAGAGGAAGGCATCATCAGGTGGACAGTAATAGCCATATTGGCGGATCGTGACTCGCATGGGGTTGGTTACGGAGAGAGTGGTGTCGCCAGTAGTGGTGGCCATGTCGTCCAGTTGCGGACCATATGAAACTTATTATGGAGGAAAAGGTACCGTCAGACTGGTAGTAGCGGCCATACCGTCGAGGTCCGACAGCCGTAGCTCGAGAAAGCAGACGTTGGTTGGTGGACTCGGGCTTATACCAATTTCAAAGGAGTTCAGACTCTTGAAGGAGTTCGGCTAAAGGGGAGGCTCGGAAGGAGTTCGACTCCTATGGGAGTCCGACTAGAGCTCGATCACTGAGAAGTTTGGTTGGAACGCAACCGCTGAGGAGTTCGACCGAAGGAGGAGCTTGGAAGGAGTTCGGCTCCTGAAGAAGTCCGACCGAAGGGAAAGCTTGGAGGGAGTTTGGGCTCTCGCGGGAGTTCGATTGAAGCTCCGTCGCTGAGAAGTTCGATCGGCTGAAGGAGTTCGGCTAGGTCTGGCTGCTGGGAGTCCGAAGGAGCTCGGCCGCTGAGAAATTTGGTTGACTGAAGGAGTTCGACTAAGGCCCGACCACTGGGAGTCTGAAGGAGTTCGGTTGCTGAGTTCGGCCGACTGAAGAAGTTCGGCTAAGACCCATCCGCTGAAGCTTTTTCGTGGCTATCGGTTGCGTTAAGCTGAGCATCTAACTGGACTTTGGTAGAAGTGAAATTTATCCCCAACAATAGTCCCCCCACTTTCGAGTTTGAAACTCGAAGGAAGGGAGTGCAGAGAAGGCGACTGCCGAAGTTCTCTTCTGGGCTCCGTGCTGGTTCGAATTGAAGCTCGGGGGAGATCTCATTTCCAGCCAAAGTTGATGTTGAGGTTGAAGTCCGAGGGAGATCTCATCTCCAGCCAGAGTTGAAGTAGATCTCATCTTCTGCAATTGAGGTCGAAGTTGAGCTCCTCGGGGGCGATATTATCTCCAGCAGTCGAGGCTGATTCGGAGGAGATCTCCTCTCCTGCAGTCGAGGTTGATGCAGATGCTCAGAAAAGATTTTGTCTCCTACAGCCGAGGTTGGCTCGGTCGCTTGGAAGAGATCTCATCTCTAGTCGAGGTTGATGGAGATCCTGTCTCCTACAGACTTTGAAGCTCGGACTTGGATTTTGCTCGCATTAGGATGAGGTTCTCCTCCTGTTCCTAACGGACTGTGAGGGCACATACGGGCCACTGTCAGAGCCTCTCTCCCCATCTCGTCTAAGGTAAATGAGGCCTTCGACTTTACTCGCATTAGGATGAGGTTCTCCTCCTATTTCTAATGGGCTGTGGGGGCACATAAGGGCCATTATCGGGGCCTCTCCCCCATCTCGTCTAAAACAAATGAGGCCTTCGACTTTGCTCATGTTAGGACGAGGTTCTCCTCCTATTCCTAACGGGCTGTGGAGGCACATAAGGGCTATTGTCTAGGCCTCTCCTCCCATCTCGTCTAAGGTAAACGAGGCCTTCGACTTTGCTCGCATTAGAACGAGGTTCTCCTCCTATTCCTAACGGACTGTGGGGATACATAAGGGCAATTGTCAGGGCCTTTTCCCCCATCTCGTCTAAAATAAATGGGGCCTTCGACTTTGCTCGCATTAGGATGAGGTTCTCCTTCTGTTCCTAACGGGCTGTGGGGACAGATAAGGGCCGTTGTCTAGGCCTCTCACCCCATCTCGTCTAAGGTGAATGAGGCCTTCGACTTTGCTCACGTTAGGACGAGATTCTCCTCCTGTTCCTAATGGACTGTGGGGGCATATAAGGGCCGTTGTCTGGGCCTCCCTCCATCTCATCTAAGGTGAATGAGGCCTTTGACTTTGCTTGCATTAGGATGAGGTTCTCCTCCTATTTCTAATGGGCCACTTTCGTTCGTTTCTTTTCTATCATCACGTAACTTTTGCACCAGAAAATAATAATGCTGAACGAAGGAGTTTTATTAAAGAAAGTTTACTGGTAATACATTCTCAGATTTTCTAAGTTTCAAGGTCGGAGAAGTACTATTCCTCCGAGCTCCTTCAGACGATAAGTTTTGGACCGAATGACCTCCACCACTTCATACAGATCTTTCCAATTTAGGACGAGCTTCCCTTGGCTCTGAGGCTGAGAGATAGCAACTCGCCGAAGCACTAGGTCTCCCACTCTGAACGTCTTACCTCTAACTCTGGAGTTGTAGTACTAGGCCACCTTCCGTTCGTAGGCTGCCATCCAGATGCGGACTTCCTTCCTTTTTTCTTCCAGCAGGTCGAGGTTAACTCTGAGGTCCTGGGGGTTAAGCTGCTTGTTGAAGCCCACGACTCGTGCAGATGGAAGCTTAAGTTCGATCGGGATAACTGCCTCCATGCCGAAGGCCAAGGCAAAGGGTATTTTTTCGATCGACACCCTTTGTGTAGTTCGGTATGCCCAGAGGACGTGGTAGAGTTCATCCACCTAGGTCCCCTTTACCCTGTCGAGCCTTGTCTTGATGTCTTGCAGCCGGGTCCGGTTAGTCACCTCAGCTTTCCTATTGGCCTATGGATGAGCCATCGATGTGAAGCGGTGGAAGATGTTTAGTCCTTCGCAGAATTCGACGAATCCCGTCCCAGTAAACTATCATCCATTATCGATTATAAGAGTTTGGGGCAGACCGAACTGATAGACTAGTAACTTTTAGATGAAATCCTGCACCTTAGCCTCGGTAATCTTTGCTAATGATTCGGCTTCGATCCACTTGGTGAAATAGTCGATCGTGATCAAGAGGAACTTCCGCTATCCGGACACCATCGAAAAGGGGCCAAGTATATCCATTCTCTACTGCACAAATGGCCAAGGTGCGCTTAGTGGAGCAAGCTCGAATGCCGACTGCCTTTGTACGCTGGCATTCTTCTGACAATGGTCGCACTTCTTCACATACTCTACAAAATTGTAAAATAAGGTCGGCCAGTAGTACCCCTGCCGAAGTAGTTTTTGCAACAGGGATCTGGCTCCTACGTGACTTCCGCAGAATCCTTCATGCACCTCCTACAGTATGAGGTCGACCTCTGAAGGTCGGAGACATCTCAGCAGTGGGAGGGAGTATGACCTCTTATACAACCTGCCTTCATATAGAATGTAGCGGGATGCCTGATTCCTGAGCTTTCAAGCTTCTTTCGGATCGTGAGGAAGGATCCCCTCCTTGAGGTAGGCGACCAACGGATCGATCCAGCTTAGCTCGAATTCCATCTGTAGGACAATCTGAGATTTCTCTAAGGTTGGGCACTTCAAAGTCTCCAAAAATACTTCTTTGGGCAGTTCGGCCGGGGCTGAAATGGCCAACTTGGAGAGAAGATCGGCTCTTGCATTTTCCACCCTTGGAATATGTTGAATGCCGAAACTATCGAAGGCCGAAGTCAAATCTCTCACTTTTTCAAGGTATCTCACCATGCTTTCCTTCCGCGCTTCATAGCTGCCGTTAACTTGGCTGACCACCAGCTGAAAATCACTGTATACTTGAAGCTGATCTACTTTTAATTTTCTTGCTATCTTTAATCCGACGATCAGCGCTTCATATTCGGATCCATTGTTGGTCGTGGAAAACTTGAAGCATAGTGAGTACTCGACGATGACTCTCTCAGGGCTGACCAAGATCAGCCCCGCACCGACTCCAGCGAAGTTGGACGAACCATCCACGTGCAGAGCCTAGGAGCCTTCGGGGAGGTCGGCGCTTTCCTCGGGGAAGTTTGGCTGCGATAGCAGAGCATCGATCTCACTTTGTTCAAACTCAGCTTCGACTGGAATCGTGCATTCTAATATAAAATCTGTCAGTATCTGGGCCTTGATCGATGGCCTAGATCGATAGTTGATGTCGAACTCTATGAGCTTGATTGCCCATTTTATGATTCTTTCGAAAGCATCCGCTCGATGAAGGACTGCTTTTATTGGTTGGTCCGTGAGAACCGTTATGGTGTGCTCCTAAAAATAAGGTCGGAGCCTCCTGATAATAATTAGAAGAGAGTAAATTAGTTTTTCTAACCTAGAGTACCTGGTCTCCGCATCCCTCAGGATCTGACTCATGTAGTAGATCGATCACTGCATCTTTGCTTCTTCCTTGACCAAGACTGCCGCCAGGGCCACCGTGGAGATAGTTAGGTACAGAAATAATTCTTCTCCAGGTTCGAGCTTTGCCAGCAGTGGGGGTGAGTCGAGGTAGTTTTTAAACTCCTCAAATGCCTGTTGGCACTCCACCATCCAGTAGAAGTTTTTTGGTTGTCTGAGAACTCGAAAGAAGGGCACACATCGTTCGGCCGATCTTAAGACAAAGCGATTTAGGGACGCCACCTTCTCGGTCAGGCGCTGAACTTTCTTGATCATCTTCGAAGCGGTCATCTCTCGAATGGCTTAGATTTTCTCAGAGTTTGCTTCAATTCCGCGTCTCGACACCATGAACCCCAGAAATTTTTTGAAGGTCACGCCAAAAGCGCACTTGGTCGGGTTCAATTTTATTTTGTGCTTTCTGATTGCACCGAAGGTCTCTTTAAGGTCAGCGAGGTGGTCTATTGAAGCTCAACTTTTGACGAGCATATCATCCACGTACACCTCCATGTTGCGGCTGATCTACTTCTTGAAGATCTTATTGATTAAATGCTGGTACGTTGCTCCTGCATTTTTGAGTCCAAAGGGCATGACCCTGTAATAATAAAGACCACGATCAGTAATAAAAGTGGTCTTCTCTTCGTCCTCGGGCGCCATCCGTATCTGGTTTAATCAGAAAAGACGTCCATGAAGGTGAGGAGCTCATGGCCCAAGATCGCATCCACCAGTTGATCAATCCTGAGTAGAGGGTAGCTATCTTTCGGGTAGGCCTTGTTCAGCTTTTTGAAGTCAACGCACATCCTACACTTGTTGTTCGCCTTTTTGACGAGGACCATATTTGAGACCCAGGTCGGATAATTAACCTCCTAGATGAGTTCAGCTTTGAGAAGCTTGTCTACTTCTTCGATGATTGCTTTCTGCCTCTCCGGGATGTGGTGGTGCATCTTTTCTTTTATCGGCCGGTGCCTTGGATCGACAGCCAGCCAATGTTCTATAACCTCGATGTCAATCCCCAGCATATCCACTGGGGTCCAAGCGAAGACATCCGTATTTCTTCTGAGGAAGGCGACGAGTTGCTCCCAAACCTCATCTGCCAAGTTGGAGCCGATCTGCACCGCGTGCTACGAGTTTTCATCATTTAAGGACACAGAGATGAGGTCCTCCATAGGCTCGCCCCACTCCTCAGTGAGGTCATCATGGACATCCAGTCCGTCAATAAGATAAGGGTCGGACCATTCTCCCTTATGTAGGATGATTGAGTAATAATGCCTCGTCAGAGCCTGATCTTCCTTGACCTCTCCGATCCCGCGACTCATCGGAAACTTCATCTTCAAATAATAGGTTGGCACCATCATTCGAAGTGTATTTAGACCAGGTCGGCTGAGAATGGCATTATAGGCAGACGGAGTCTTCACGACTAGAAAATTGACTTGTGCTTTGGCCAGTTTTGGATGTTGCCCTACCGTCATAGCCAAAGTTATTATGCCTTCGACTGGTACGACATTGCCAGTGAATCCTACCAACGGAGAATTCATAGGCCCTAAGCGGTCATCGGGTAGGAACATTTTTAAGAAGACATCGTAAAATAATACGTCGGTCGAGCTTCCATTATCCACCAAAATGCAGCGTACATCGTAGTCAGCAATGTTCAGAGAAATTACAACCGCATAATTGTGCAAAAATTAGATTTCCTAGCCATCCACCTCGGTAAAGGTCATGGGTTCCACGGTCCTCCGCCTCTTCACCGATCCCTCGGATCTGCTGACCTCTTCTTATTGAAGTCCCCCCGAGATAGTGTTGATGACGCCGAGAGGTGGCCGATCTTCTTGTTGGTTCTCCCCACTTGGTGGTAACGCCCTCAGCCGATCTTTCCACTCTTCAGATAATCTCCGCAGGAATCGGCCAAGTCTACCTCGCCTGACGAGCTCTTCAATCTCATCTTGGAGTTGGATGCACTCCTCAGTGTCGTGATCGTGATCATGATGGTAAAAGCAAAATTTGTTGGGATTGCGCTTGCTAGGATGGAAACGCATTCTCTTCGATCTCGGAAGTCGTTCCCTGATCTCCATCAGCACTTGGATTTTCGGGGCGTTAAGGGGGGCGTAGTTGTGAAATCGTCGTTGGAAAGAACTTCGACGCTGGAGAGAACCTCGGCATGCCCTTCCGTCGGGGCTTCCCTACCTCCAAGCCCGAGGGGGAGTTCGAGCTCGCCTGCGACCAGAAGGAGTCCGAAAATGTGGCCGAGCTTCACTCCGCTTTCCTTCTTTGGTGGGCCTGCTTGGCTCATCGATTCGCCGCTTGCCGCTGGCTTCATCATCCTTGGCCTCAAAGGCCTCCTCTGTCCTGGCATAACTTTCAGCCCGAGCTAGCATGTCAGCAAAATTCCTAGGATACTTCTTTTCCAAGGAGAACAGCAGATCATTCTTTTGAAGGCCACCCTTGAGGGCGGCCATGGCGACTGACTGGTCTAGGTTCCGGACCTCCAATGCAGCAGTATTAAATCGAATAACATAAGCCCGGATAGGTTTCCCCTCCTTCTGCCTAATGACCATCAAGGAATTCGAACCTCGGTGTGGATGTCGACTACTGATGAAATGGGCTACGAACTATCGGCTCATCTGATCAAACGATTAGATGGTACTCGACTTAAGCACCGAGTACCAGTTCCTGATAGCTTCCTTAAGGATAGAGGAAAAAGTCCGAAGGAGCTTGGCCGCGAAGGAATTTGGTTGACTGAAGGAGTTCGACTAAGGCCCGACCGCTGGGAGTCCGAAGGAGCTCGGTCGCTGAGTTCGGTCGACTGAAGGAGTTTGGCTAAGATCCATCCGCTGAAGTTCTTTCGTGGCTACCGATTGCGTTAAGCTGAGCATCGAACTGGACTTTGGTAGGAGCAAAATTTATCTCCAACAATAGTCCCCCCACTCTCAAGTTCGAAACTCGAAGGAAGGGAGTGCAGAGAAGGGGATACATAAGAGCCATTATCAGGGCCTCTCCCCCCATCTCGTCTAAAATGAATGGGGCTTTCGACTTTGCTCGCATTAGGATGAGGTTCTCCTCCTATTCCTAATGGACTGTGGGGACAGATAAGGGCTGTTGTCTAGGCCTCTCATCCCATCTCGTCTAAGATGAACGAGGCCTTCAATTTTGCTCACGTTAGGACGAGATTCTCCTCCTGTTCCTAATGGGCTGTGGGGGCACATAAGGACCGTTGTCTGGGCCTCCCCCATCTCATCTAAGGTGAATTAGGCATTCGACTTTGCTCGCATTAGGATGAGGTTCTCCTCCTATTCCTAATGGATCACTTTCGCTCGTTTCTTTTCTATCATCACGTAATTTTTGCACCAGAAAATAATAATGCTGAACGAAGAAGTTTTATTAAAGAAAGTTTACTGATAATACATCCTCAGATTTTTTGAGTTTCAAGGTCGGAGAAGTACTATTCTTTCGAGCTCCTTCAGACGATAAATTTCAGATCAGATGACCTCCACCACTTCATACGGATCTTTCTAATTTGGGGCGAGCTTCCCTTGGCTCTGAGGCTGAGAGATAGCAACTCGCCGAAGCACTAGGTCCCCCACTCTGAACGTCTTACCTCTAACTCTGGAGTTATAGTACTAGGCCACCTTCCGTTCGTAGGCTGCCATCCGGATGTGGGCTTTCTTTCTTTTTTCTTCCAGCAGATCGAGGTTAACTCTGAGGTCCTGGGGGTTAAGCTGCTTGTTGAAGCCCACGACTCGTGCAGATGGAAGCTTAAGTTCGATCAGGATAACTGCCTCCGTGCCGAAGGCTAAGACGAAGGGTATTTTTTTGATCGGCACCCTTTGTGTAGTTTGGTATGCTCAGAGGACGTGGTAGAGTTCGTCCACCTAGGTCCCCTTTATCCTATCGAGCCTTGTCTTGATGTCTTGCAACAGGATCCGGTTAGTCACCTCAGCTTCCCTATTGGCCTACGGATGAGCCACCGATGTGAAGCGGTGGAAGATGTTTAGTCCTTCGTAGAATTCGACAAACCTCACCCCAGCAAACTATCATCCATTATCAATTATAAGGATTCGGGACAGACCGAACTGACAGACTAGTGACTTTCAGATGAAGTCCTACACCTTAGCCTCGGTAATCTTCGCTAATGGTTCGGCTTCGATCCACTTGGTGAAATAGTCGATCGTGATCAAGAGAAACTTTCGCTATCCGGACACCATCAAAAAGGGGTCGGTATATCCATTTTCTACTGTGCAAATGGCTAAGGTGTGCTTAGTGGAGCAAACTCGAATGCCGGCTGCCTTTGTACGCTGGCATTCTTCTGACAATGGTCGCACTTCTTCACATACTCCACAAAATTATGAAATAAGATCGGCCAGTAGTACCCCTGCCGAAGTAGTCTTTGCAACAGGGATCTGGCTCCTACGTGACTTTCGTAGAATCCTTCATGCACCTCCTACAGTACGAGGTCGACCTCTGAAGGTCGGAGACATCTCAGTAGTGGGAGGGAGTATGATCTCTTATACAATCTGCCTTCATATAGAACATAGCGGGAGGCCTGATTCCTGAGCTTTCGAGCTTCTTTCGGATCGTGAGGAAGGATCCCCTCCTTGAGGTAGGCGATCAATAGATCGATCCAGCTTGGCTCGAATTTCATCTATAGGATGATCTAAGATTTCTCTAAGGTTGGACACTTCAAAGTCTCCAAAAATACTTCTTTGGACAGTTCGGCCGGGGCTGAAGTGGCCAACTTGGAGAGAAGATCGGCTGTTGCATTTTCCACCCTTGGAATATGTTGAATGCCGAAACTATCGAAAGTCGAAGTCAAATCCCTCACTTTCCTAAGGTATCTCACCTTGCTTTCCTCTCACGCTTCATAGCTGCCGTTAACTTGGCTGACAACTAGCTGAAAATCACTGTAGACTTGAAGCTGATCTACTTTTAATTCTCTTGCTATCTTTAATCCGACGATCAGCGCTTCATATTCGGATCCATTGTTGGTCGTAGGAAACTCGAAGCATAGTGCGTACTCGACGATGACTCTCTCAGGGCTGACCAAGATCAGTCCCACACCAGCTCCAGCGAAGTTGGACGAACCATCCACGTGCAGAGCCTAGGAGCCTTCGGGGAGGTCGGCGCTTTCCTCGGAGAAGTTCAGCTGCGATAGCAGAGCATTGATCTCACTTTGTTCAAACTCAGCTTCGATTGGAATCGTGCATTCTACTATAAAATCTATCAGTATCTGGGCCTTGATCGATGGCCTGGATCGGTAGTTGATGTCGAACTCTATGAGCTCGATTGCCCATTTTATGATTCTTTCGGAAGCATCCACTCGATGAAGGACTGCTTTTATTGGTTGGTCCGTGAGGACCGTTATGGTGTGCTCCTAAAAATAAGGTCAGAGCCTCCTGGCAGCAATTAGAAGAGAGTAAATTAGTTTTTCTAACCTAGAGTACCTGGTCTCCACATCCCTCAGGACCTGACTCATGTAGTAGATCGATCGTTGCGTCGTTGCTTCTTCCTTGACCAAGACTACCACCAAGGCCACCGAGGAGACAGCTAGGTACAAAAATAATCCTTCTCTACGTTCGAGCTTTACCAACAGTGGGGGTGAGTCGAGGTAGTTTTTAAACTCCTTAAATGCCTGTTGGCACTCCACCGTCCAATAGAAGTTCTTTGGTTGTCTAAGAACTTGGAAGAAGGGTACACATCGTTCGGCCGACCTTGAGACAAAGCGATTTAGGAATGCTACCTTCTCGGTCAGGCGCTGAACTTTCTTGATCATCTTCGAAGCGGTCATCTCTCGAATGGCTCAGATTTTCTCAGGGTTTGCTTCAATTTCGCGTCTCGACACCATGAACCCCAGAAATTTTTTGAAGGTCACGCCAAAAGCGCATTTGGTCGGGTTCAGTTTCATTTTGTGCTTTCTGAGTGCACCGAAGGTCTCTTTAAGGTCAGCGAGGTGGTCTATTGAAGCTCAACTTTTGACGAGCATATCATCCACATACACCTTCATGTTGCGGCCGATCTGCTTCTTGAAGATCTTATTGACCAAATGTTGGTACGTTGCCCATGCATTTTTGAGTCCAAAGGGCATGACCTTGTAACAATAAAGACCACGATCAGTAATGAAAGTGGTCTTCTCTTCATCCTCGGGCGCCATCCGTATCTGGTTATAACTAGAAAAGACGTCCATGAAGGTGAGAAGCTCATGGCCCAAGGTCGCATCCACCAGTTGATCAATCCTGAGTAGAGGGTAGCTATCTTTCGAGCAGGTCTTGTTCAGCTTTTTGAAGTCAACGCACATCCTCCATTTGTTGTTCGCCTTTTTGACGAGGATCACGTTTGAGACCTAGGTCGGATAATTAACCTCCTAGATGAGTCCAGCTTTGAGAAGCTTGTCTACTTCTTCGGTGATTGCTTTCTGCCTCTCCAGGATGTGGTGGCGCATCTTTTCTTTTATCAGCTGGTGCCTTGGATCGACGGCAAGCCAATGTTCTATAACCTCGATGTCAATCCCCGACATATCCGCTGGGGTCCAGGCGAAGACATCCGCATTTCTTCTGAGGAAGGTGACGAGCTGCTCCCAAACCTCATCTGCCAAGTTGGAGCCGATCTGCACCGCATGCTCCGAGTTTCTATCATTTAAGAACACAGAGATGAGGTCCTCCATAGGCTTGCCCCACTCCTCAGTGAGGTCATCGTGGACATCCAGTCCATCAATAAGATAAGGGTCGGACCGTTCTTCCTTATGTAGGATGATTGAGTAGCAATGCCTCGCCAGAGCCTGATCTCCCTTGACCTCTCCGATCCCGCGACTCATCGAAAACTTCATCTTCAAATAATAGATTGGCACCACCATCCGAAGTACATTTAGATCAGGTCGGCCGAGAATGGCATTATAGGCGGATGGAGTCTTCACGACTAAAAAATTGACCTGTGCTTTGGCCAGTTTTGGGTGTTGCCCTGCCGTCATAGCCAAAATTATTATGCCTTCGACTGGTACGGCGTTGCCAGTGAATCCTACCAACGGAGAATTCATAGGCCCTAAGCGGTCATCGGATAGGAATATTTTTGAGAAGGCATCGTAAAACAATACGTCGGTCGAGCTTTCATTATCCACCAAAATGCGGCGTACATCGTAGTCAGCAATGTTCAGAGAAATTACAACCACATAATTATGCAAAAATTAGATTTCCTAGCCATCCGCCTCAATAAAGGTCATGGGTTCCACGGTCCTCCGCCTCTTCACCGATCCCTCGGATCTGCTGACCTCTTCTTGTTGAAGTCCCCCCGAGATAGTATTGATGACGCCGAGAGGTGGCCGATCTTCTTGTTGGTTCTTCCCACTTGGTGGTAACGCCCTCAGCCGATCTTTCCTCTCTTCAGATCATCTCTACAGGAATCGGCCAAGTCTACCTCGCCTGACGAGCTCTTCGATCTCATCTTGAAGTTGGATGCACTCCTCAGTGTCGTGACCGTGGTCATGATGGTAAAGACAAAACTTGTTGAGATTGCGCTTGCTGGGATGAGAACGCATTCTCTTCGATCTCGAAAGTCATTCCCTGATCTCCATCAGCACTTGGATTTTTGGGGCGTTAAGGGGGGCGTAGTTGTGAAATCATCGTCGGAAAGAACTTCGGCGCTGGAGAGAACCTCGGTGTGCCCTTCCGTCGAGGCTTCCCTACCTTCGGGCTCGAGGGAGAGTTCGAGCTCGCCTGCGATCAGAAGGAGTCCGGGAATGTGGCAGAGCTTCACTCCGCTTTCCTTCTTCGGCGGGCCTGCTTGACTCATCGATTCGTCGCTTATCGTTGGCTTCATCGTCCTTGGCCTCGAAGGCCTCCCCTGCCCGGGCATAACTTTCAGCCCGAGCTAGCATGTCAGCAAATCCCTATGATACTTCTTTTTCAGGGAGAACAGCAGGTCATTCTTTTGAAGGCCACCCTTGAGAGCGGCCATGGCGACTGACTAGTCCAGGTTTCGGACCTCCAATGCGGCAGTATTAAACCGGGTGACATAAGCCCGAATAGGTTCCCCTTCCTTCTGCCTAATGACCATCAAAAAATTCGAACCTCGGTGCGGACGTCGACTACTGATGAAATGGGCTACGAACTGTTGGCTCATCTGGTCAAACGATAAGATGGTACTCGGCTTAAGCACCAAGTACCAGTTCCTGATAGCTTCCTTAAGGATAGAGGAAAAAGCCCGGCACAAGATAGCGTCTGACGCACCGTGGAGCAACATCATTGTCTGAAAGGTTTTCAGATGGTCGATCGGATCGATGATCCCATCGTAACTCTTAAGCTATGGGAGCTTAAAGTTCGGCAGAACCAGTTTCTGCATAATTTTCTGCAAAAAAGGAGTATCAGTATAAATGTCATTACCACGTGAGGAGGAAGTGTGACGAAGTTCTTTGATTCGTCGGCTCATTTCTAAGAGCCTTCGATCCAAGAGATCTTCACAGTTTTTGATCTCCAAGATTTTTTGGTAGAATGGGTGCAAAGCTTCCCCCTGGGTCGAGCCATGGTCCGAGCAGGGGCTCTCCCTCCTTTGCCTCCCTCTTTCGGAGATCGAAGGTCGGGTAGCCTAAGTCGGCCGTTCCTGGATCGGACCACATGGCTCTGGAGAGTCCCGCACCGGTTGAGCTGGTGCCGGAGCCTGCCGGTGAATGGCCTGCACTGCCTGCACCGCCTCCATGAGGCCACGAACCTACTGGACGAGTAGGTTGAACTACTCCACATCCATCGTAGCTATAGATGAAACCTGGGCCACCGGGGCTGGAGCGGGAGCGGACGGATCTGAACGGAATCGGGCCGCGGAGGCCGCCGATCGTCGGATCGAAGCTCTCCTGGGAGGCATTTTTTCTTCGAAAAAGAACTCTAGAGAGGAAGAAGAGAGATCTCCAGAGAGAAAAGAGAGAAATCATCGCTGAGCACTCCTTTAAGAATAAGGAAACCTCGAAGGTTCGGGCCCTCCTTCTAGCGTCAAATCTGTTGGTGCAGAAACTGATCGTCGTCGGATCCAGCTGAAGTAGAGGAGGACGAGATCGCCGTTGGAGACCTGCAAAATAAAATTCCATTCGAAATCGATGGAGGTGGCTCCGATAGGACCCTCCGATGATTGAGTCAGCTCTGGCCAACAGAAATGGAGTGCTCAGGAATGAGTTCCGCAAAGCTTAGAGAAGGAGAGGAGAGCTTAAAGCTTAGAGTTAGCGTATCTGGAGAATCCTTTTATAGGCAAAGCTTGATTGATGGTGATGGCCATACTGCCTGATAGCGGGCCGTCAGGGCCGCATGGAGTTCGGTACAGAGAGGAAGACGTCGTCAGATGGACAGTGACAGCCATACTGGCGGATCGTGGGTCGCATAGGGCTGATTATGGAAAGAGTGGTGTCGTCAATAGTGGTGGCCATGTCGTCCGATTGCGGACCGCATGGGACTTGTTACGAAGGAAAAGATGCCGCCATAGTGGTAGTGACGGCCATACCGTCGAGGTCCGACAGCGTAGCTCGAGGAAGCAGACATTGGTTGGTGGACTCGGGCATATATCAATTCCAAAGGAGTTCAGACTCCTGGAGAAGTTCGGCCAAAGGGGAGGCTCGGAAGGAGTTCGACTCCTGTGGAAGTCCGACTGGAGCTCAGCCACTGAGGAGTTCGGCCAGGGCGCAACCGCTGAGGAGTTCGACCGAAGGGGGAGCTTGGAAGGAGTTCGGCTCCTGAAGAAGTCCGACCGAAGATGAAGCTTGGAGGGAGTTCGGGCTCTCACGGAAGTCCGACTGAAGCTCGGTCACTGAGAAGTTTGGCCGGCTGAAGGAGTTCGGCTAAGGTTCGACCGTTGGGAGTCCGAAGGAGCTCGACTGCTGAGAAGTTCGGCCGGTTGAAGGAGTTCGGCTAAGACCCGGTCGCTGAGAGTCCGAATGAGCTCAACCGCTAAGTTCGGCTGGCTGAAAGAGTTCGACTAAGATCCGTCCGCTGAAGCTCTTCCGTGGCTACCGGTTGCGTTAAGTTGAGCATCAAACTGAATTTCGATAGGAGCGAGGTTTATCCCCAACAGTATAGTTGGACAAAAAATTTTATAAAAATTTAAGCCACCTATTTAAGTATGGCTTATTAACCAAATACTTCCCAATCCAAATTCTATAGAAAAAAAAAAAAATATATATATATATATATATATATATATATATACACACACCGTGCAATCCAAAAGCATTGAGATTTAACAACTTTTGAAAACATGTAAGAGATGGGCTGATTAGCTCGATTCCTATAAAATTTTCAACCTAATCCTATATGAATATCCAAAAAAAATCTTAAAAATTCTAAATAAACCAGCCCTTCCAAGATTCACTTGGACTCGATCATCATTGTGAAGTGGGATTCATTTCAGGAGTCACACTCCTCTATTTAGTAAACAAAGATTATATATTTGGTTCTTGAATGATTTATAATATATTATATATAATATAATATAATATAATATTATATTATAAACTAAAAATCTTTCATATTTTTTGTTAATACATGTCTCTATTTAGCTGTTATTCAAGGATGATACGCTCCCAAATATTAGGATCCGAAAAATTGTATAGTTGAGCCTCCTTTTTAATCTCTCTAAAAAACATATATAATATATAAAAAGTTGCATATGGTTGCATGGAAATTTCTTTTCTAAAACAATGACTAGTATTGACCAAGCAACACATCCATCCATCTATGATATATATGTCTTGCCGTATCTCCTCGTGTAATAAAGGCAGATGGTAACAACATATAAAGAGCGGACAAGATGGGTTAACAGGGAGAACTTGACTCTGGAGGGGAAATGGGGCAACATAAGCGGCAAAATTAAGAAAACGAAAAGAAATCGATGTCTTTTTTTTTTTTTTGCTCGCAGGAAGAATACAGAAAAATGATGAAACCATTCCAAGCGGCATCTGCATCCTTGAAATTCCAGGTCATTTACACACTATTCTCCAGATTACAAAATTTTATGCTGTTCCCTTTGAGTGGAAACGATTTCGGAGTATTATCATTCCAGCAGTAGCCAGCACCTTCTTCTTCTTGAAGAATTGTAGGAATAGAGGTCGGGTTCATTCAATATATCAATAATATTTGTCAAAAAGAAACTCTCAAAAATTCAATATATCAACAAGTTCATAATTGAAATCTCCTAAGCATCGACTGCTTAGATAGCGGACTCCACCATGAATATTATTTCCATTGGTGGCACATTAGGGAAGAAGTGTGATTCCATGACATCTCTGGATTTCACCACAAAACTCGGAAGCACATGAGATGCTAACTTTTTCCCAGGCATGCCCATGGACAGACCACAATAGGATACCGCAAGCATGAAATAGAACAGTTTTGCAGCTTTCTACAGGAAATGGGCATCCCTTTCTACTGCAGCTTACATGAGAACCATCCAACGGATGGGTTACCTGTCAGCATCATTACCCACCATTCATCTTTATGCTGGCATGAGCTGTCTAATAGAATATCTTAAATTCCTCATGTGAAGACTGACCCGGGCCATATTTTATGGGTTAGGGCTGCATTGATCATGGTAGGCTAAGCTCCCTTGATGGGACCATCTCTGATCATTGCCAAGTCATTCATGGTTTGGGATCCCCTCCTAATACAGAGATTGGAAATGGAAGAAGGCTTCCAAGTTGGAAGAACGTATCCCAGTGCTAGCATCTGAACATTCATCACGGTCGCATTCGACAGTGTCAAACTGAAATGACCAGTCTGGCAACTAAATTTTCTCATCAGGTAATTAATTCAACACAGTGCACCACAGAGATGGTTGCGATGGACATGACCATCAAGGCTCCAGTGTAGCTGATCTCGTTCGGGTGATAGACCAAAACCACATGCCTGTGCTACAAAGAAACACCATGCACAAAGAAACCCCCCATCATAAATGTGACCAATGAAATGAACAATATGCTGCGATGCGTAAGAATGCTGCCAACTTGAAGAAAGAACAGATAATGTATCGCTTTGGCATTCAATTCACGGATATCCAGTATTTTGACATGCTGGAATTATCTCGAGGCCTTCGGTGTCCATCTGTAATCTAGAGTTACACGTACGGTTGCAAAATCGAGAGTGCTGTATTCAAGAACAAAATATCCTGAAAAAAATTCATCTTTTAGAAGTAAACATGGCATGTGCATTATCATAAAACTAGGGAGACAAACAACCAAAGTAAATGATCACATATGTCTGTATATCACTTTCTGAAGGGATAAAATGTCCATATCAATGATGAGTGTTTACTACGTTCTTGTATCTTCAGAGATCACATACCCAAGGAAAATATCAGCATTAGAACGGTATGAATTGGATCTCAAGAAAGTAACACTTAGCAAAATTTGGGTGACAAAATAATTGCACTGAACTGGACCATCTTCAACGAAGCAAACTGAGTTCAAACTATGGATGGTTCTGTTTCAGAATGGTACTCCAATTCTTGCTTTACTCTATTCTCCGATGGAAAGCATCAAGGACGTAACGGTTTAGCTGTTCTCCAAAGGTCTTGGTAGAGAACTTCTGTTTGACATGGTTCCGTGCCTCCTTACCCATCCTTACTGCCATCTCAGGATCGGTGACAAGCCTGGACATAGCCCGCGAGAATTCCAGAGGAGTGGGATCGCAAAGAAACCCAGTAACTCCATGTTTAATTGTCTCTACAGGCCCCCCGCTGTTGCATGCAATTACAGGCTTCTGTGCTGCCATGGCTTCTAGTGGGACAATGCCAAAGTGTTCATCCTGCATCAATATAAAGAAAAGACCAAATTCTAATTTAAGGATACGATGTTTTAAGGATTGATGAACAAAGTTTAGGGCTTATACAAGAAATACAACGTAAAAGGAAACATAATCCTAGATTGTTATACATCATCCCTACAGCAATCCATTGGATCAACAGGCCACAGCCCAAGAATTAGATGACCAAATATAATTTTCTGATCAATGGACTTCTGCTCTATCATCATAGAGGGAAGCCTAATTGTTAAATGTCAATAACATGGACTCATTAAGAAGTTCCTACTAATTGGTGGTCCTTTCATCAAATGATGTCCCAATGAGCCACTGGATCAAAAGGCGACAAAGGATTCATCTTAAATAAGTTGCCTTTTTAGCAAGGCTTACATTGTATACCTGCTACCAAGTAACTTCAAATATATTAGTAACAAGTCCACACATATCAGTGACAAGTTGACATCTGGGAAAAACATAGCAGAAGAAAATTCGTATGCAGTGAAAGACCAATTTCAAACCATGAAGAAAGGGGGTTTGACGTATAATACCACAGAATGTGACCCTAAAGATTCAAGACACTCTCCCAAATATAGCAATATTCCCAATAACGGATAGAATGAAATAGTAAATACAGTGATAACCTAATGTGAATTGTTTTTTGCTAGAAATAATTAATAATAATATAACGATGATGATGATGATGATGATAAAAGCAGCGGTAGTGTGATGTGATTATGTGAATACACTTTTCTTTTTCTTTTTTTTGGTGGGAGGGGTACAGATGTAAATACACTTTCTAGTGTAAGAAAGTTGTAAAGAAGAATGTATGGTCAGAATTACCTTTGGGGTATACAAAACACATATGCATTGGGAGAGAAGTGCATTTCTTTCTGCTGTTGAGCAGGATGCGATAAATTTAACGCGTTCCAACACTCCTTCATTTTCCGCCAACCTTTTAAGTTCTTCTAGGTACTCAACATTTTCCTTGAGGCGTTTATCAAAGCCACCTGAAGCAACAAGGCCGCAAACCAAACATCATATATAACCAAGAAGGATAATGGTGGAAACAATGCAGATACTATTTCAGCATGCATAACATTCACAAATCTAGTCAAGGTTTTTATGGTCAGTGTCTGTTGAGAAGATAGTTATTTTACAAGATATCCCCAACTTCGTTAACCTAGAGTGATATGATCATGTTTTACAAATTAAAAAAAAAAAAATGCTTCAGTTGAAAATCAGTCATTGAAGGAGACTTTACAAAACTCATCCCACCACACACCTAAAAAGCCATGTACCAGGTCATCAGCTGATATTTTTAACATAATATATCACACAGATCTCATAGGATTGATAGACCTAGAAAGCAATCATACTCTCACCCAAACAATCCCTCAGAAAACAATTTCTGAGTGAAGTTGAAATTCACCTGCAACAGGCATCTGAGTTGATGACTGGTTGAGACATGAAAAGTATATAGTTTTGAAGTGCAAAGAGATTAAGAAAAAATTGTGAAGGTAACCATCCCTACAAATTAGGGTTCATCATCGAGGAGCCTCCTTTTCCACTCCTATACAAGTCCAGCAGCGGTGAAGGATGCCACCTGCTAAACCTGCCTCCCCACCGCAACAAATTTCTAAAATTTAACTGATAAGATTTCCATGAGGATGAAGAACCAAGGCACCACAACATCTATAAAAGAGGTCCTTGATAGCAACCACACGGTTCCTCCTGACCATCCGCATGCTGATAATTTTAGTGATGTAATGGATTATTGATTCATTATTGGCTATGCACCTTAACTGATGGAAGGCAAAGAAGCTAGGCATTGCTTCTCACTTGAATATTGAAGAAGAGTGTCAGTCCATGGTGGTTTCACTGAGGGGGCTCCCTTCACTAACTTCTTACCTACATGGGTGTCTCAACCAACACGACCACCCCCTTCTATTAAGAAAATGAGTGTTGTTCAGAGTGCTAGGAACCAAATATTATCATATATATTTTAAAAACCTGGAGATTGACTGTCACTCCACCTTATTGTCAACATCTTGTAAGAATGCTCAGCTTCGTGCATGTTTGTATACAGTGATTTGCTGACTTCTTCGTAAAGACATACACCACTTGATGTTTCTTATTCCTTCCCACAAGGCGAACTTGTGCATAGGTGTTAAAGTCTATGTAAGGACTACACTATGATTCGATTGTATATATTAGCAGTCTCTGTAAAGTTTGGCATACACACGCATACACACGTGTTTCAGGTTGTTGCCCTAATGAATTACAATAAGTTGCACTAGGCTTATTGCTTGCTGTCATAACATTCCAATTCAAGTTAAAGTTGGAAAAGATGATGCCCAAAGGGACTTATCTTATGGAGATCATAGGTGGGTAAAAGACAAGGTGTATGCATGCTCTTTCGTGCTACCTGCAATAAATTTAGGACATGACAACAGAGAGGAAAATCAAACAGGGCAATTAGCAAGCAGACAATGACGATAATACCAATAATTGGTGCACAAGCTGATCTCGGGAATTCAGAGTCAACCCCCCCACCCCCCTCCCTCTTATTCTCATCATCTACCATGCTCTCAGTTAATGGTCCTATGAGAGCTGCACCAAGAGACTTTTCTTTTTCGCTGTGCATATATGCATGTGTTTTTTTTTTTTTTTTCTGGAGGGGGTGGAGGTGGGGAGTTGGTTTTTTTGCTTCATTTGGTTAGGCATATGAGTCAATTTAACCTAATTAAATTAAAAGTCTTCCACATGAGCCATCATAAAGACTGCAACAAGCACAACCAAGGATCTGAATAAGTATTTTGAAAGACATCAACCTCACTGGGTCACTGATCATATTCCAACAAGTACAACTGCCTCAATCCTCAAACCTTTGTTAACAATGATTATGGCCATTTCCAAGGTAAGATAACTGTAGTAGACCACCCAGGCACCCAACCCTTTTAAGATGATGCAGATGAATGGGTATGTATGATTTGTTATAATAGATGCACAACTAGGGCTGGAAGTGGGCTCGGGCTGAGCCGACTTTGGGTCAAGGTTTGGGCTCGGCCTGAAGCCATTCAGGCCGAGCTTGGGCCTAGAAATAGAGCCCATTTTTCTTTTCGGCCGGGCTCGGGCAGACCTTTGGCCCAGCCAAGCCCGAGCCCGAAGTCCAGCCCGAATTTAGCCCAGCCCATTTTTCTTTAATTTAATACTTAAACCTTTTAAGTTAAAGTCTTAAATTGATTTAGCCAATAAATGCAATGCTCCAAGCTTGCACAAAGCCAACAAATGTGAAGCGGAATATAGAGAATTGAGTGGTTTGGGTACGTAATTGCTATAGATTATAATAGCAAATAATAAATAGAGATATTTTGTTTTCCATTTTAGTAAGTGAAAAAAATTGGGCCAGCCCAATATTTGGCCTAAATAATGAATTCAGGCCGGCCTGATTGGGTTCGGGCTAGGCTCGGGCTTGGGCCCGGGCCAAGCTCAGACCTTAAAATTTACAAAATTTTCGGACTAAACCCGACCCAAAGCCCGAATAATAATTTCGGGCCGGGCTCGGGCAGGGGCAAGGCCCAGCCTGGCCTGGCCCGGCCCATTTCCAGCCCTATGCACAACCCATGACAGGAGATCTATCACTAATTTCTTAATCTTGTTGCCCTTGTGGTAACAATTTATTAAAGATGGTAATGCATCTGGTTGTATCATATTAATTATACACATTACCACTTCTACTTGAGGGATGAGATTGTTGGAAAGGTTGATGAACAGAGGGGTTGTCCAGGTTATGGTTGGAAATAAGGTGACCAGGAAGCCAGGAAGACTATATTAGTCTCATCCTCTCGGGCGCCTTGCACCATAAATTGTAGTTGATCTCATCAAAAAATTTTGTGAAAATATTGAATATAATTTCAGTAGTGGAAGAAGAGAAAGAAAGCATGGAAAACAACCAGATGAGTGCTGAAATAGCTGCACTAACATTCAGATGACTACAAAAGCCAAAAAACAATAACCACAATGATCTAGCTTAAGGCCTTGTAGATTTTTCACTAAATCATCCACCTTCAAAATCTCGTTTCCCAAAAGCTTCTAAGGAACTCTGCCCCCTCATAACTTGCATAATATTACAAGTTTCTTTGCTTTTGATTTTAATATGTCATGCCATACATGTAATGCCCATATCTTATCTAAATATCTAATAAAAATTAATGGATAAAAACCTGAAAAGAGGACAACACCAAGAAGACATGACAACAACATGCAAGAATAATCACCTGCTATTGTCAAGGTAGCCTCGGACAAACCATTATCAGGAAGGGTACTCTCAAAGGAATGAAGCAATGCAAATGCTGAGATTGCCAACTGGAGGTTCTTTTTTCTTTCAAAACGGTTAATCGAAAGGAAATTTAACCTGAACAATGCATGACAAAGTGTAAGACTCTATAACACTTACAAGGCAATATTTCACAATTTAAAGATTGTATTTCCTTGCGACATTCTAGAATCACATTGAACAAATTAGATTAAAAGATATATACAAGCATGTCGGTTACTTATGATCGCAAGGTCCATCAAACTGTTCCACATTGACTGCAGGATAAAGAACTGCAGGTTGAATTCCTCTTAAATGAAGCCTCTGGAATGTGGAGGCAAATGTCGATGCAGTGAATCTGCTGTTCACTAGAATCAAATCCGCCATACCTTCAAGATCATGAATCACAAGGTGAGAAGGTGAACAAGTGATAGAAATCCATGGAACCAAATGCATGACAGTACATACACATACACAAACACACTAATAAAGATAAAAATTGCAAGGGCAGGACCAGTAGTTGCCTCCTCAATCATGTCAACTGGTTTGCGGTATGTCCTCTGAAGTGCAGTTGTATGTTGTGCAAGCAACAAATCCGGAAAATGGCAGTAGAATATTATCTGACAAGGAGTAAGGTGAAATATGCACCACAGTTCAAGAACACGTGCAAACTTCAAACAAATAATATAACCAAGAAAAATTACCTTTATTGACCTTCTTATTTTCATCAGGGGAATGACAACAGATACTTGGTCTGCCAATATAATGTCGAATGAGGGCCACATAAAAAGGACACAGAGTGCAACAAACATACAACGAAGATATGCGCATACAGCATGAAAATGGTAGAAAATATGGCGAGGTAGGAAGCCACCATATACTGTAACTGGAAAAGGACCTGAACAAACACATGAAGCAAGGTATCATGACATATTGACTTAACACCTATTGCACAATGGCAATAATTAGAGCACACATTATACACAGGCTTATATCAAATGTCTTCTATAGAAAGAATTTGCAAACAAATACAAAAGAAGAATCCAGCTAAGTTAGAGGGATACACCTATGTGCAAACGAGGTAGTCGGCACACATCCTTTAAATAGCCACACATTCAGAGAGAGAAGGAAGGAAAAAGGAAGAGAGGAGAGAGTTTAAGACATGTATGTAGTCTTATCTTAGCAAAAATACTTTTAGCATACTTATCCAAAAAGAGTTAATACACAATTCTAGCCAGATGATATTTTATCATATGCAGACTCTCATTTCATATTATTGCACTCTGACGTTAAACGCTAACATAAAGTTATACCACCTGGCTACCCCTGCTGAAACATATTTGGATGTAAGTTCTAATAATAAAATAAAAAGAAAGATAATTAGATAATTTGGACTTCGAAAGTTTCCACTCTTACTAATAAAACAACAAGATCCTCACCAGAAACAGTCTCCTCAAAACACCGATTTTTGTCATGATGTGCTGTGAAAACATGAACTTTGTGTCCATGGGATGCAAGTTCAACTGCTGCATCAACAATCAACCTTTCAGCCCCACCTACACAAAAATATTAAAAGATGAAAAATTAAATTAGGCATGGAAGATCACTATGTGATGATGATAACAACAACGACAACAATGGAAATTTAGTAGCAAAAATAAAAGAAGTGGAATTTGATAATGTTATAACTAAAACAATGACAGATCCTGCAAGTTAATTCAATCTATACTTAAATCTATTGTTTCTTTGCTTCCTTCTCCACCACACAATATATCTTGGGCTTTTCAGTTAGTAGTCAACTCCTTATGGAACATATATTTTCTAGAACATAAGGATGAGAAATCGTTATGGACATGAGATGGGATCTTCCTCTACTTCTGAAAGAATATCATCATGAACATGCTAATCAAGTAACCAGGAGGATCTCTTCTTTATAATGAATGGAACTCTGAGTAGCCAGAAGATGACATACTGCACTCTTAACCCTCTGAATACCAAGTGTTGGCACAGGTCACCTATGAAGGGTTGACTGGTCCAGCAACTGCATAAGCAGTTTTCGTGGATGGTTATCAAAACCACCCAAAACTCCTTTCCAAGGAAGTTAACTTCCATGCCACTCTCTTCAAAAAAATATATACAAAGAAGAAAAGGAGGGTTAAAAAAGTAGTGCGGCATTTTATCACTTCCATCTTTGAGTGTAAACTTGCATGAGAGCATTTGAAACGTGAAGACTGTGTGTATTCCGATTTGTGAAGCATGTTGGACCTTGCGAAGGGATTTAATACGTTGAATATCAGTGAAACAATCATTGGGACGAGGTAATGTTATTTATTACACTGATATCATAGCATATTAACCGGTATTTGCATATTTTAATTTGTTCCAACACGTCCAACATGCCTTATAGAATTTATATTTTGTGGCCTAACATTGCGAGGATATGGGTTTTGCTTCGAGAATTCAAAATTAATACGAACATGGAAATTCGACGTAGAAGTAAGTTTCGGACAAAGTTGATAATCAACATATGTTTGAAGTTTTTTTTTTTTTTGATGATAATATATGATTTCGGGTCTCTAATTAATTTCAACATGTAGTGCTATTTGCAAACTTTCCAACGAGCTATTATTTGTTAAATTTGGACTTTGTATAAGGGAGAATCTAAGTCCTGAATTTGACATGTTGACCACATTTTTGTAGCCCGAAACTTTGGATTACTATGGTTGAAGATGACAAATCTGCTGCAGCCTATGGGAATCTATAATAGCCTTTCCTGTCAATGCTTTGCTCTCTACCGGCTAATGGGAGATCTCTTACTTGTGCATTGAATTCATTGCGAAAAAGCTTACCTGGTGGGCTACATGGGATGAAAGAAAGAACATGTGGCAGTTTATATTTTTTTGCCTGTGTGGATTACCCAAAATGAGCTTTGAGATGGGATTTTCTTTTCTAAAAAAAGTCATCATTTTTTTATTATTTGTTATCAAATATTTCTGATGTGTCAGAAAATTTGTGGTATAATTATGGCTCATTATTATCGTTTAATTGAGTATATATGTGTTTTATAAGTATGTGATTATCCTTCATATTTTTTAGGATATACACATGGCACGAATGATGAGGACTAGATGTGCCCTGAGAGGAGTGCATGGTAGGAGATTTTTGAGAAGATTCTTGAGACCAATTAAGGCATATAAGAAAGATACAAAGGACTCGATGGATATGCACTTTCTTCATATAGAAATGATGCTTCGTGAACTCGAAGACACTTACATAATTGGAGTTCATGATAAAGTGAATGCCATACACAAATCTTTGCCTAGGATGTGGGCAGAACTTTGGATGGCTTTGTGGTCTCAATATAAGGTTCAGACTCATGGGTCTGACATATCCTATGATGATTTTAAGTTTCTGTTTAGGATGGAATACAATAAGAGGTACACACTGACATATTTGAGGCAGACTTGGACATTGTCAGTATTGCCTAGTAGTCGTAGAGCTATAAGAGGACTAATGAGAGGTCACCCGATGAACAGAGCTGCTCCTGAGATCATTGAACATGCCTATATTGATGCATATTGTGAATCATGGATTCTTAAAGATAGAGAGTAGAGTTGAGATGCTTCCATTTTATGTACTTACATTTTGTTCTTTTTTTTTTAAAAAAAAAAGATAAGAGCAAGTTGAAGTGCTACAATTGTGGCAAGTTGGATCGCTTTGCTCGAGAGTGCACCAAGCAGAAGAAGGTAGCACATTCTTCCAAATTTCCTACCATGGTTTGTTTTCCTAGTACAATTTTGCTTACTGATTCTTTTTCTTTGTGGATTGTAGACTCAGGAGCAATAGACCATGTAGCAGGAGGTCAAAAGCCTTCGTCGAGTATCCGCAAATCCAAGCAGGAACAAAGTGGATCTATGTAGGGAATAATGCCAAAGTTGAAGCAAAAGATGTTGGAACTTGCAAATTAGCATTGCATGGCAGACATACCTTGTTCTTGCATGACATGTTGTATGCGCCCGATATCCAACAAAATCTAGTTTCCATAAATGTTCTTCTAGGACTTAGTTATGTTCTTCATTTTATGGTAGATGTGTGAATATTAGCTATGGTACTATTTTTTATAGTCCTGGATATTTGCTAAATAGTTCATTTGTGTTGGATGGTGATTATAATAGTTATGGACATGTTGGTACTTTTTCCATGATTGCTTCATCTATTTATAGAAATATAGATATGAATGTTTGGCACGCTAAACTAGGCCATATCAGGCTTGAAAGAATGAACAGACTAGCTCAACAAAGTCTATTGGGTTCGTTTGATAAATTAAAAATGTCCACTTGTGAACATTGTCTAGCTGGACAACAACCAAAAAACCGTTTGGTAAAGCTAATAGACTTGAAATTCTATTGCAATTGATCTACTCTGACATATGTGGTCCTATGAATGCTAGAGCAAGGCATGGGAGTATATATTTCATCATTCATAGATGATTATACCCGTTATGGTCATGTCTACTTGATTTCTCACAAGTCAAAAGCATTAGAACGCTTTAGACGACATATCAACCTTGTAGAGAATCAATTAGACAAAAAGATTAAGACCTTGAAGACTAATCGGAGTAGAGAATATCTATTAGAACAATTTAAAGAATTGTGTCATGAAAAAGGTATTGAAAGGCAATTAACCATTTCAGGAACGCCACAACAAAATGGTGTGATAGAAAGAAGAAATAGAACATTATTGGAAATGGTCAAATCTATGATAGATCAAGCGAATCTTCCTATTTCATTTTGGGGAGATGCCTTATTAATTGCTACTTATATACTCAATCGAGTGCCTTCGAAATTGGTTAGCTCAACTCTATATGAGTTATGGATCGGTAGAAAGCCCAATCTAACTCATCTACGACCATGGGGTTTGGCAGCCTATGTTCACGATTCTTCCCACAAATTTGGAAAATTAGGCCCTAGAGGAAAAAAATGTATCTTTATAAGATATTCAAAACACTCAAAAAGAATGTGTTCATAGGTGAACATTCTGATGGCAGAATACTGAAATAGATTACGTGATGTCAATTTCTTGGAAAATAAATTTCCAAGAAAATATGAGATTGAGAAGGATCAAGAATTATATGAATCGTGTGATCCAAATCTTGATGAAAGTGTGAGACAAGAATTTACAGAAAGTGAGATACCTCAATCACTTGATCCAAATAGGAGCGGTCCAAAGCATTTTAGTGAGACCTCCAAAAATTCTCAATTATGAAGAACTTTTCGTCACAGTATTCTCCATAAATGTTTTGAGATAGAAGTTGAAGCTTTCATAGTTACATTACATGATGAAGCTAAACCTAGGTCAGTGAATAAGGCCTTATCATCTCTTACCCGAGAACATTGGAAAATTGCAATGGTAGAAGAAATGGACTCTATCAAGACTAATCAAGTCTAGGACTTGGTTAATCTTCCTCCAAGACGTAAAGCCATTGGGAACAAATGGATTCTCAAAATTAAAAGAAAGTCTGATGGATCTATTAAGAGATACAGGGTGCGACTAGTGGTAAAAGGTTATATTCAACAAGAAGATATAAACTATGAGGAAACCTTCTCACCCATGGTACAGTTTACCTCAATTCGTCTGATTCTAGCTACTATGGCCAACCTAGATTTGGAGTTATATCAAATAGATGTTAAAACTATTTTAGGATTGGAGGAAGAAATCTATATGAAACAACCTATAGATTTCATCATTGAAGGCCAAGAAGATAAAGTTTGTAAACTTAAAAAATCAATTTATAGCCTTAAGCAGTCATCTAGACAATAGTACTTAAGGTTTCAAAAGGCAATAGTGTCTTATGATTTCACTATGATTAATGAGGATCATTGCGTATATATCAAATGTGAAGAAGATAAATTTGTTATTTTATCTCTTTACGTTGATGATATATTGATAGCTGGGGATGATAAGGAGTTTCTCAAAACTATTAAAGAATGATTAGCTTCAAGTTTTGAGAGAGAAGATATGGAAGATGCTGCATATATTCTGGATGTAAAGATCTATAGAGATCGTTCAAAGAAATTGTTAGCTCGTTCGCAAGAGCCTTATATCAAGCAAGTGCTTGAGCGTTTCAATATGCAGCACTACAATCCCATTGACACTCCTATGGCAAAAGGCGAAAGCCTAATTCTAGATATGTGTCCTAAGACTCCAGAGGAAAGAAAAGAAATAGCTAAAGTACCATACTCGAGTGCTGCTGGTAGCTTAATGTATGCTATGATGTGTACAAGGCCAGATATTTGTTATGCAGTAGGCTTGGTCAACCGCTATCAATCCAATCCTAGAAGAAAGTATTGGAAGGTAGTGAAAGAGATCTTAAGATACCTCAAAGGGACTGCTGATTATTCCTTATGCTATCAAGAAAATGATTCGCGATTAGTGGGACATTCAGATGCAAATTGGGCAGGAGATCTAGATGTTCGAAAATCTACCTCTGGATATGTATTCTTGCTAAATAAAGGTGTCACTTGTTGGAGTAGCAAGAAGCAAAATTGCATTGCACTATCGACAATGGAGGCTGAATTTATAACATGTTCAACTACAGTACAAGAGGTAGTATGGTTGAAAAGATTCTTACAAAGCTTGGGAATAGTTAAGGATGCAGAGAATCTAATAACAATTTATAGTGACAATCAAGCTACAATAGCCTATGTCAAGAATCCAAAGAATCATGGAAGGACCAAGCATATTGACATAAAGAATAATTTTATTAGAGACACTGTTACAAGAAAGGAAGTTGTCCTTCAATACATTCCTACATATTTAATGTTAGCAGACCCACTCACAAAAGCTATACCAAGAGAAGTGTATAAATCTCATATAGAATCACTTGGTTTGCGTAGAATGTAATGTAATTTAATAGATTGTGGATTGAATCAACATATTTTTATGAAAATGATTAGCATGAGCACATTTGTATGTTGTTGTTGCATGAAAGCACGTCTCTAAGCTGTGTCAGCTTTCTCACATGAGCGACAACCTCAGATGTTAAGTAGACATACTGAGATGAGACATATATACATATCTTACGGAACCAGAGAATTATGAAAGGAGATCTTTATATGTGTGTGTGTGTACAAACTCTAACTATTGCCTTGACTATAGTCAAGATGAGATCCATATTTGATAATCAAAGAATCGAACATGATATGCCCACTATCATGTTAGCCTGGATGTAGTATGCCAGATCAGAGTTTTAAATATGAGGTAATGAGGAAGTTAAAGGACTTGGTTTAGATATATAGAAAGGTATCTAAATGAGAATCTGTATGGTGTAATAAAAAAAAATCAATGAAATGACATACATCCCAATGGAAAAAGGATACACCATAGCATGCATTTCATACTACGTGTGCAAGACGACCAAAGAGAAAAGTGAAGTTTTCTTAACAAAAGATTTAAATCCCATAACTTCACTGTGTGAGTTTCTCGAGGTGTTTGTAAACCTCATAATGCCCTTATTACTTTTGACCATCCTTGGAAGTAATGTTCTAATGTTTGTTGCCTTAGCATGTCTCCGATGGTGATGAAATAATTAACCTTATGGGGCATGACTAGGAAAGCAATTAGTACAAAACCAAAGAGTATGAGAACGAAAGGAAGACAAACATCAAATAATATGAAGAATATATATATATATATATTCATTGGTCGACCAAATATACATGGTTGTGAATATATATTTGAAAACAGGCCTGAGATTAAGTATGACTTGATGGGATTGGTATACTTAATCATTGATAAATGTTAATCTTTTGTCTAGGGCATAGCAAGATATAAGGTGACGTTTGACTTTGGTTCTGTATGGCTGCTATGCATCCTTAATAGGTACATAGATGAGTTTATAATTGTTCTCGCAGGTCGTACGTTTTATTTGCGAGTATGAACATGCAAGTATAAAAGAAATTGTCCATATATTGGACATTGTCAACCCATCATGTGTGTGTGGGAGATGTTGGCACTGGTCACCCATGAAGGGTTGACTAGTTCAGCAACTGCATAAGCAGTTTACGTGGGTGGTTACCAAAACCTCCTACAACTTCTTTCCAAGGAAGTTAACTTTCATGCCACTTTATCCAAAAAAATATATACAGAGAAGAAAAGTAGGGTTAAAAACGCAAGTGAGGCATTTTATCACTTCCATCTTTGAGTGTAAACTTGCATGAGAGCATTTGAAACATGAAGATTTTGTGTATTCCGATTTGTGAATGATGCTGGACCTTGTAAAAGGATTTAATATGAACATCAGTGAAACAATCCTTGGGACGAGGTAATGTTATTTATTACACCAAGAGATAATGTTGGGAACCTCTCAATGTAGGAGTTTCTTTCACAATTCTGTTATCATGTCATTACTGATAGTGTGAATGCACGGAACTTTAAGCTAGAACAGTTGCTGAGTAGTAAGGGCAACCAATGTTTAAGGAATAATAAAAGAGAAGGAATGAAGGAAGAAAAGATTCTGAAGCATTAACTTTATCTGGAAAATTTGAAAAAATAGGAAGGATGTGTCCTGTTGACGCAGAATCTGGCCGTCGCCGGAGTCCGCTGGAGTGGAGGCCGATGAGATCGCCATCGGGGACCTACAAAATAAAGTCCCGTCCGGAGCCAGTGGGGGGTAGCTTCGGTAGGACCCTCCGACGATCAAGTCAGCGCCAACAGAAATGGAGTGCTCAGTGTGGGGTTCAATAGAGTTTTGAGGAGAAGAGAAGGATTTTCAGAACCTGGCGTAAACGTATCTGGAGGATCCTTTTTATAGAGGAAGCTTGTTGTAACTGCCTTGATTAATGATTGTCGTAACTGTTCTGATCAATGCCGATCGTTATTGACTTGATAAATGCCGATCGTTATTGACTTAATAAATGCTGATCGTTATTATCGTGTAACCGTTTAGTAGTGGGATCGCCTGCAGGAATCCATCATAAGAAGTTTGGCTTTCATGGGAGTTCGGCCATTGAGAAGTTCGACTGCTGGAGGAGTCCGCAAGGAGTCCGGCTTCAGTAGAAGCCCGTCCGCTGAAGGAGTCCGTAGGGAGTCCGGCTTCCGTAGAAGCCCGGCCGTTGGAGGGAGTTCGGTTCCCGCAGGTACCTGGCTGTAACGACGTGGAGAGAGTTCGGCTCTTGTGGGAGTCTGACTAGAGCTCGGCAATTGGGGAGTCAGAAGGAGTTCGGTCGAGGGACTACTGCTGCGGAGTTCGGCCGGCTAAAGGAATGGCCGCTTGAGGAGTTCGGCCGCTGGGCAGTTCGGTCGGCTGTAATAGTTCGGCCAAGACCCATCCGCCAAAGTTCTTCCGTGGCTACTGGCCGCATCAGGCTGGGCACCAAACTTGACTTCGGCAGGAGCGGGGTTTATCCCCAACACTAGCCCCCCTACTCCCGAGTTCGAAACTCGAAGGAAGGAAGTGCAGAAAAGGCGACTGCCGAAGTCTTCCTCTGAGCCCCGTGCTGGTCCAGATCGAAGCTCGGGGGAGATCTCATCTCAGGACGAGGTTATCTCCGATCTTATCTCTGACCGAAGTGAAAGTTGAAGCTCTCGAGCCGAGGTTGGTCCGATCGCTCGGAGGAGATCTTATCTCCTTTTGCCGAGGTTGATGCGGGCGCTCGCATTAGGACAAGGTTCTCCTCCTATTCCTAACTTCAACTTTGCTCGCGTGAGGACGAGGTTCTCCTCTTGTTCCAAACGGACTATGGGGGCACATTCGGATCATCGTCCGTCTCCCCCCGTCTCGTCTAAAGTGAACGAGGCCTTCGACTTTGCTCGCGTTAGGACGAGGTCCTCCTCCTGTTCCTAACAGACTGTGGGGGCACATACGGACCGTCGTCCGTGCCTCTCTCCCCGTCTCGTCCTTTGTGGACGAGGCCTTCGACTTTGCTTGCGTTAGAATGAGATCCTCCTCCTGTTCCTAACGGCTGTGGGGGCACATTCGGACCGTCGTCCACGCCTCTCCCCCCGTCTCGTCCCTCCGTCTCGTCTTTTGTGAACGAGACCTTCAACTTTACTCGCGTTAGGATGAAGTCCTCCTCCTATTCCTAACAGATTGTGGGGGCATATTCGGACCGTCGTCCGCGCCTCTCCCCCCGTCTCGTCCTTTGTGAACAAGGCCTTTGACTTTGTTCGCATTAGGATGAGGTCCTCCTCCTGTTCCTAACGGGCTGTGGGGGCACATACGAACCATCGTCCGCGCCTCTCCCCCCGTCTCGTCCTTTGTGAACGAGACCTTCGACTTTGCTCGCGTTAAGACGAGGTCCTCCTCCTGTTCCTAACGGGCTGTGGGGACACATACGGACCGTCGTCCGCGCCTCTCCCCCCGTCTCGTTCTTTGTGAACGAGGCCTTCAATTTTGGGAAGGTCTTATTTCCCGCGGTCGATGTTAACCCGGAGGAGATCTTGTCTCCTGTAGCCGAGGTTTAGAGGTCTTTGACCTGCTCTCGTTAGGACGAGGTTCTCCTGTTCCTAACGGGCTACTTTTGCACATTTCTTTCCTACCATCACGTAATCCTTGTGCCAGAAATCATTAATGCAGTGCAAAGGAGTTTTTAAAGGACGTCTACTGATAATACATCCTCAGATTTTCTGAGTTCCACGGTCGGGGAAGCACCACCCCTCCGAGTTCCTTCGAGAGATAAGTTCCGGATCGGATGACCTCCGTCACCTCATACGGACCTTCTCAGTTTGGGGTGAGCTTCCCTTGACTGTGAGGCTGAGCGACAGCGGTTCGCCGGAGCACTAAGTCCCCCGCTCTGAACAACTTATTTTTAACCCTAGAGTTGTAGTACCGAGCCACCTTCTGTTTGTAGGCTGCCATCCGGACGCGGGCTTCCTCCCTCTTTTCTTCTAAAAGATCGAGATTGACTCTGAGGTCCTGGGGGTTGTGCCGCTCGTTGAAACCCACGACTCGTGCAGACGGGAGCTTAAGCTCGACCGGGATAACTGCCTCAGTACCGAAGGCCAAGTCGAAGGGTGTTTCTCCGATCGGCACCCTCTGAGTAGTTCGGTATGCCCAGAGGACATGGTAGAGTTCGTCCACCCAGGCCCCTTTTGTCCTATCGAGTCTCGCTTTGATTCCTTACAGCAGGATCCGGTTGGTTATTTCAGCTTCCCCATTGGCCTGCGGGTGAGCCACCGACGTGAAGCGGTGGGAGATGTTTAGTCTTTCGCAGAACTCGACGAACCTCGCCCCGACGAACTGTCGCCCATTGTCGGTTATGAGGGTTCGGGATAGGCCGAACCGGCAGACTAGTGACTTCCAGACGAAGTCTTGCACCTTTGCCTTGGTAATCTTCGCGAGTGGTTCGGCTTCGACCCACTTGGTGAAGTAATCGATTGCAACCAGGAGGAACTTCCGCTGTCCAGACGTCGTTGGGAAGGGGCCGAGTATATCCATTCCCTAGTGCGCAAACGACCAGGGTGAGCTGAGCGGAGTGAGTTCGGATGCCGGCTGCCTCTACACACTGGCGTTCTTCTGACAGTGGTCGCACCTCTTTATATATTCCACGGAATTGCGAAATAAAGTCGGCCAGTAGTACCCTTGCCGGAGTAGTTTTTGCGACAGGGACCTGGCTCCTACGTGACTTCCGCAGAGTCCTTCGTGCACATCCCATAGCACGAGGTCGACCTCTGAAGGTCGGAGACATCTCAGCAACGGAAGGGAGTACGACCTCTTATACAACCTGCCTTCGTATAAGACGTAGCAGGAGGCCTGATTCCTGAGCTTCCGAGCTTCCTTTCGGTCGCGGGGAAGGACTCCCTCTTGAAGGTAGGCGATCAATGGGTCGATCCAGCTGGGCTCGAATTTCGTCTGCAAGATGGCTTGAGATTCCTCTGTGATCGGGCACTTCAAAGTTTCCAAAAATACTTCTTTAGGCAGTTCGGCCGACGTTGAAGCGGCCAACTTGGAGAGAAGATCGGCTCTTGCATTTTTCGCCCTCGGGATGTGCTGAATGCCGAAACTGTCGAAGACCGGGATCAAATTCTTCACTTTCCCGAGGTATCCCACCATGCTTTCCTCCCGTGCCTCGTAGCCGCCGCCAACTTGACCAACCACCAGCTGGGAATCGTTGTAGACTTGAAGCCGATCTATTTTTAATTCCCTTGCTATCTTTAATCCGATGATTAGCGCTTCATACTCAGCCTCATTGTTGGTCGCGGAGAACTCGAGACGCAACGCGTACTCGACGACGACTCCTTCGGGGCTGACCAAGACCAGCCCCGCACCAGCTCCAGTGGAGTTGAACAAACCATCCACGTGCAGAGCCCAGGAACCCTCAGGAAGGTCGACGCTCTCTTCGGAGAGGATCGACCGCGAGAGCTCGGCTTCGTCAAAGTTCGGCCTCGTTCTGGTGCCGATTCCGCTCGACTCAGGCTCGGCTTCAACTGGAATGGTGCATTCTAGCACAAAATCTGCCAATATCTGAGCTTTGATCGACGACCTGGGCCGATAGTTGATGTCGAACTCTATGAGCTCGATTGTCCATTTTGCGATTCTTCCAGAGGCGTCTGCTCGGTGGAGAACTGCTTTTATTGGTTGGTCCATGAGGACCGTTATGGTGTGCTCCTAAAAGTAAGGTCGGAGCCTCCTAACAGCAATTAGGAGACAGTAAGTTAGTTTTTCTAACCTAGAGTACCTGATCTCCGCATCCCTCAGAACTCGGCTCACGTAGTAGACCGATCGCTGCGTCTTTGCTTCTTCCCTGATCAGGACTGCCGCCAGGGCCACCGGGGAGACAGCTAGATACAGGAACAATTCTTCTCTGGGTTCAGGCTTTGCCAGCAGCAGGGGCATGCCGAGGTAGTTTTTGAGCTCCTCGAATGCCTGTTGGCACTCCGCCGTCTAGCAGAAGTCCTTCGATCGCCTGAGAACCTCGAAGAAGGGCATGCATCGTTCGGCCGACCTTGAGACGAAGCGATTTAGGAACGCCACCTTTCCGACCAGGCGCTGAACTTCCTTGATCATCTTTGGAATTGTCATTTTCCGAATGGCTCGAATTTTCTGGAGATTTGCCTCGATTCCGCATCTCGACACCATGAATCCGAAAAATTTTCCGGAGGTTACACCAAAGGCGCATTTGGTTGGATTCAGCTTCATCTTGTGCTTCCTGAGTGCACCGAAGGTCTCTTCAAGGTCGGCCAGGTGTTCTGTTGAAACCCGACTTTTGACGAGCATATCATCTACGTACACCTCCATGTTGCGGCCGATCTGCTCCTTGAAGACCTTATTAACCAAATGCTGGTATGTTGCCCCTACGTTCTTAAGTCCAAAAGGCATGACCCTGTAGCAATAAAGACCTCGGTCAGTAATGAAGGCGGTCTTCTCTTCGTCCTCGGGCGCCATGCATATCTGGTTGTAACCAGAAAAGGCGTCCATGAAGGTGAGGAACTCATAGCCCGAGGTTGCGTCCACCAACTGATCGATCCTGGATAGGAGGTAGCTATCCTTCGGGCAAGCCTTGTTCAGCTTCTTGAAGTCGACACACATCCTCCACTTGTTATTCGCTTTCTTGACAAGAACAACGTTCGAGATCCAGGTCGGATAATTAACCTCTCGGATGAGTCCGACTTTGTGGAGCTTGTCTACTTCTTCGGCGATCACTTTCTGCCTCTCCGGGGCGTGGTGGCGCAGCTTTTCTCTTATCGGCCGGTGCCTCAGATCGACAGCCAACCGATGTTCCATGACCTCGGCGTCGATCCCCGACATATCCGCTGGGGTTCAGGCGAAGACGTCCGCGTTTCTTCTGAGGAAAGCGACGAGCTGCTCCCGAATCTTGGCCGCCAAGTTGAAGCCAATCTGCATCACGTGCTCCGGGTTTCCGTCATTCAAGGGCACGGAGACGAGGTCTTCCGTAGGTTCGCCCCGCTCCTCAGTGAGGTCGTCGCGGACGTCCAGTCCGTCAACAAGATAAGGGTCGGGCTGATCTCCCTTATGCAGGGCGATCGAGTAGCAATACCTTGCCAAAGCCTGATCTCCTCTGACTTCTCCGACCTCGTGACTCGTCGGAAACTTCATCTTCAAATAATAGATTGATACTACCGTCCGGAGTGCATTTAGACCAAGTCGGCCAAGGATCGCGTTATAGGCGGATGGGGCCCTTACGACTAAGAAATCGACCCGAGCTTTGGCCAGCTTTGGGCGCTACCCTACCGCTACGGTCAATGTTATTATGCCTTCGACTGGTACGGCGTTGCCAGCAAATCCTACCAGCGGAAAATTCATCAGTCCCAAGCGGTCGTCGGGCAGGGACATTTTTGAGAAGGCGTCGTAAAACAACACAACGGCCGAGCTTCCATTATCTACCAGAACGCAGCGTACATCGTAGTCAGCAATATTCAAAGAAATTACAACCGCGTCATTACGTGGAAATTGAATTCCCTGACCGTCCTCCTTGGTGAAGGCCACGGGCTCCACGATCCTCCGCCTCTTCAACAATCCTCCGGATCCGCTGGTCTCCCCTTACTGAGGTCCCCCTAAGATAGTATTGATGATGCCAAGGGGCAGCCGATCTTCTTGCTGGTTTTTCCTACTTGGCGGTAACGCTCTTGGCCGATCTTCCTTTTCCTCAGGCCCTCTTCGCAGAAATCGACTAAGTCTGCCTCGCTTGACGAGCTCTTCGATCTCGTCCTGGAGTTGGATGCACTCCTCAGTGTCATGACCGTGGTCGCGATGGTAAAGGCAGAACTTGTTGGGATTGTGCTTGCTAGGATGGGAACGCATTCTCTCCGATCTTGAAAGTCGCTCCCGGATCTCCATCAATACTTGAGTCTTCGGAACATTAAGGGGGGCGTAGTTGTGAAATCGTCGTCGTCAGGAAGAACTTCGGCGCTGGGAGAAACCCCGGCGTGCCCTTCCGTCAGGGCTTCCCCACCTCCGAGCTTGAGGGAGAGTCCGGGCTCGCCCACGACCAGGGGGAGTCCGAAAACGCGGCCGAACTTCAGTCCTTTTCTCTTCTTCAACGGACCTGCCTGGCCCGTCGATTCGCCGCTTGCCACCGGCTTCGTTGTCCTTAGCCTCGAAGGCCTCCTCTACCCGGGCATAACTTTCGGTCCGAGCCAGCATGTCGGCAAAGTCCCTGGGATACTTCTTTTCCAAGAAGAACAGTAAGTCGTTCTTCTGAAGGCCGCTTTTGAGAGCGGCCATGGAGACTGACTGGTCCAGATCCCGGACTTCTAGTGCAGTAGTATTAAACCGGGTGATGTAAGCCCGAATGGGTTCTCCCTCCTTCTGCTCGATGGCCATTAAGAAATCCGAACCTCGGCGCGGACGCCGACTCAGTGAATAAGGCCTTATCATCTCTTACCCGAGAACATTGGAAAATTGCAATGGTAGAAGAAATGGACTCTATCAAGACTAATCAAGTCTAGGACTTGGTTAATCTTCCTCCAAGACGTAAAGCCATTGGGAACAAATGGATTCTCAAAATTAAAAGAAAGTCTGATGGATCTATTAAGAGATACAGGGTGCGACTAGTGGTAAAAGGTTATATTCAACAAGAAGATATAAACTATGAGGAAACCTTCTCACCCATGGTACAGTTTACCTCAATTCGTCTGATTCTAGCTACTATGGCCAACCTAGATTTGGAGTTATATCAAATAGATGTTAAAACTATTTTAGATTGGAGGAAGAAATCTATATGAAACAACCTATAGATTTCATCATTGAAGGCCAAGAAGATAAAGTTTGTAAACTTAAAAAATCAATTTATAGCCTTAAGCAGTCATCTAGACAATAGTACTTAAGGTTTCAAAAGGCAATAGTGTCTTATGATTTCACTATGATTAATGAGGATCATTGCGTATATATCAAATGTGAAGAAGATAAATTTGTTATTTTATCTCTTTACGTTGATGATATATTGATAGCTGGGGATGATAAGGAGTTTCTCAAAACTATTAAAGAATGATTAGCTTCAAGTTTTGAGAGAAAAGATATGGAAGATGCTGCATATATTCTGGATGTAAAGATCTATAGAGATCGTTCAAAGAAATTGTTAGCTCGTTCGCAAGAGCCTTATATCAAGCAAGTGCTTGAGCGTTTCAATATGCAGCACTACAATCCCATTGACACTCCTATGGCAAAAGGCGAAAGCCTAATTCTAGATATGTGTCCTAAGACTCCAGAGGAAAGAAAAGAAATAGCTAAAGTACCATACTCGAGTGCTGCTGGTAGCTTAATGTATGCTATGATGTGTACAAGGCCAGATATTTGTTATGCAGTAGGCTTGGTCAACCGCTATCAATCCAATCCTAGAAGAAAGTATTGGAAGGTGGTGAAAGAGATCTTAAGACACCTCAAAGGGACTATTGATTATTCCTTATGCTATCAAGAAAATGATTTGCGATTAGTGGGACATTCAGATGCAAATTGGGCAGGAGATCTAGATGATCGAAAATCTACCTCTGGATATGTATTCTTGCTAAATAAAGGTGTCACTTGTTGGAGTAGCAAGAAGCAAAATTGCATTGCACTATCGACAATGGAGGCTGAATTTATAACATGTTCAACTACAGTACAAGAGGTAGTATAGTTGAAAAGATTCTTACAAAGCTTGGGAATAGTTAAGGATGCAGAGAATCTAATAACAATTTATAGCGACAATCAAGCTACAATAGCCTATGTCAAGAATCCAAAGAATCATGGAAGGACCAAGCATATTGACATAAAGAATAATTTTATTAGAGACACTGTTACAAGAAAGGAAGTTGTCCTTCAATACATTCCTACATATTTAATGTTAGCAGACCCACTCACAAAAGCTATACCAAGAGAAGTGTATAAATCTCATATAGAATCACTTGATTTGCGTAGAATGTAATGTAATTTAATAGATTGTGGATTGAATCAACATATTTTTATGAAAATGATTAGCATGAGCACATTTGTATGTTGTTGTTGCATGAAAGCATGTCTCTAAGCTGTGTCGGCTTTCTCACATGAGCGACAACCTCAGATGTTAAGTAGACATACTGAGATGAGACATATATACATATTTTATGGAACCAGAGAATTATGAAAGGAGATCTTTATATATATGTGTGTGTGTGTACAAACTCTAACTATTGCCTTGACTATAGTCAAGATGAGATCCATATTTGATAATCAAAGAATCGAACATGATATGCCCACTATCATGTTAGCCTGGATGTAGTATGCCAGATCAGAGTTTTAAATATGAGGTAATGAGGAAGTTAAAGGACTTGGTTTAGATATATAGAAAGGTATCTAAACGAGAATCTGTATGGTGTAATAAAAAAAAATCAATGAAATGACATGCATCCCAATGGAAAAAGGATACACCATAGCATGCATTTCATACTACGTGTGCAAGACGACCAAAGAGAAAAGTGAAGTTTTCTTAACAAAAGATTTAAATCCCATAACTTCACTGTATGAGTTTCTCGAGGTGTTTGTAAACCTCATAATGCCCTTATTACTTTTGACCATCCTTGGAAGTAATGTTCTAATGTTTGTTGCTTTAGCATGTCTCCGATGGTGATGAATATAATTAACCTTATGGGGCATGACTAGGAAAGCAATTAGTACAAAACCGAAGAGTATGAGAACGAAAGGAAGACAAACATCAAATAATATGAAGAATATATATATATATATATATATATATATATATATATATTCATTGGTCGACCAAATATACATGGTTGTGAATATATATTTGAAAACAGGCCTGAGATTAAGTATGACTTGATGGGATTGGTATCCTTAATCATTGATAAATGTTAATCTTTTGTCTAGGGCATAGCAAGATATAAGGTGACGTTTGACTTTGGTTCTGTATGGCTGCTATGCATCCTTAATAGGTACATAGATGAGCTTATAATTGTTCTCGCAGGTCGTACGTTTTATTTGCGAGTATGAACATGCAAGTATAAAAGAAATTGTCCATATATTGGACATTGTCAACCCATCATGTGTGTGTGGGAGATGTTGGCACTGGTCACCCATGAAGGGTTGACTAGTTCAGCAACTGCATAAGCAGTTTATGTGGGTGGTTACCAAAACCTCCTACAACTTCTTTCCAAGGAAGTTAACTTTCATGCCACTTTCTCCAAAAAAATATATACAGAGAAGAAAAGTAGGGTTAAAAACGCAAGTGAGGCATTTTATCACTTCCATCTTTGAGTGTAAACTTGCATGAGAGCATTTGAAACATGAAGATTGTGTGTATTCCGATTTGTGAATGATGCTGGACCTTGTAAAAGGATTTAATATGAATATCAGTGAAACAATCCTTGGGACGAGGTAATGTTATTTATTACACCAAGAGATAATGTTGGGAACCTCTCAATGTAGGAGTTTCTTTCACAATTCTGTTATCATGTCATTACTGATAGTGTGAATGCACGGAACTTTAAGCTAGAACAGTTGCCGAGTAGTAAGGGCAACCAATGTTTAAGGAATAATAAAAGAGAAGGAACGAAGGAAGAAAAGATTCTGAAGCATTAACTTTATCTGGAAAATTTGAAAAAATAGGAAGGATGTGTCCTGTTGACGCAGAATCTGGCCGTCGCCGGAGTCCGCTGGAGTGGAGGCCGATGAGATCGCCATCGGAGACCTACAAAATAAAGTTCTGTTCGGAGCCAGTGGGGGGTAGCTTAAGTAGGACCCTCTGACAATCAAGTCAGCACCAACAGGAATGGAGTGCTCAGTATGGGGTTCAATAGAGTTTTGAGGAGAAGAGAAGGATTTTCAGAACCTGACGTAAACGTATCTGGAGGATCCTTTTTATAGAGAAAGCTTGTTGTAACTGCCTTGATTAATGATTGTCGTAACTGTTCTGATCAATGCCGATCGTTATTGACTTGATAAATGTCGATCGTTATTGACTTGATAAATGCTGATCGTTATTATCGTGTAACCGTTTAGTAGTGGGATCGCCTGCAGAAATCCGTCATAAGAAGTTCGACTTTCATGGGAGTTCGGCCATTGAGAAGTTCGACTGCTGGAGGAGTCCGCAAGGAGTCCGGCTTCAGTAGAAGCCCGTCCGCTGAAGGAGTCCGGCTTCCGTAGAAGCCCGACCCCTGGAGGAGTTTGGAGGGAGTTCGGCTCCCGCAGGTACCTGGCTGTAACGACGTGGAGAGAGTTCGGCTCTTGCGGAAGTCTGACTAGAGCTCGGCAATTGGAGAGTCAGAAGGAGTTCGGTCGAGGGACTACTGCTGTGGAGTTCGGCCAGCTAAAGCAATGGCCGCTTGAGGAGTTCGGCCGCTGGGCAGTTCGGTCGGCTATAATAGTTCGGCCAAGACCCATCCGCCAAAGTTCTTCCATGGCTACTGGCCGCATCAGGCTGGGCACCAAACTTAACTTCGATAGGAGCGGGGTTTATCCCCAACACTAGCCCCCCCACTCCCGAGTTCGAAACTCGAAGGAAGGGAGTGCAGAAAAGGCGACTGCCGAAGTCTTCCTCTGAGCCCCGTGCTGGTCCAGATCGAAGCTCGGGGGAGATCTCATCTCAGGACGAGGTTATCTCCGATCTTATCTCTGACCGAAGTGGAAGTTGAAGCTCTCTAGCCGAGGTTGGCCCGATCGCTCGGAGGAGATCTTATCCCCTTTTGCCGAGGTTGATGCGGGCGCTCGCGTTAGGATGAGGTTCTCCTCCTATTCCTAACTTCGACTTTGCTCGCGTAAGGACGAGGTTCTCCTCTTGTTCCAAACGGACTATGGGGGCACATTCGGACCGTCGTCCGTCTCCCCCCATCTCGTCTAAAGTGAACGAGGCCTTCGACTTTGCTCGCGTTAGGACGAGGTCCTCCTCCTGTTCCTAACGGGCTGTGGGGGCACAGACGGACCGTCGTCCGCGCCTCTCCCTCCGTCTCGTCCTTTGTGGACGAGGCCTTCGACTTTGCTCGCGTTAGGATGAGGTCCTCCTGTTCCTAACGGGCTGTGGGGGCACATTCGGACCGTCGTCCGCGCCTCTCCCCCGTCTTGTCCCTCCGTCTCGTCTTTTGTGAACGAGGCATTCAACTTTGCTTGCGTTAGGATGAGGTCCTCCTCCTGTTCCTAACGGGCTGTGGGGGCACATTCGGACCGTCATCCGCGCCTCTCCCCCCGTCTCGTCCTTTGTGAACGAGGCCTTCGACTTTGCTCGCGTTAGGATGAGGTCCTCCTCCTGTTCCTAACGGGCTGTGGGGGCACATTCGGACCGTCGTCCGCGCCTCTCCCCCCGTCTCGTCCTTTGTGAACGAGGCCTTCGACTTTGCTCGCGTTAGGATGGGTCCTCTTCCTGTTCCTAACGGGCTGTGGGGGCACATACGGACCGTCGTCCACGCCTCTTCCCCCGTCTCGTCCTTTGTGAACGAGGCCTTCGATTTTGCTCGCGTTAAGACGAGGTCCTCCTCCTGTTCCTAACGGGCTGTGGGGAACACATACGGACCGTCGTCCGCGCCTCTCCCCCCGTCTCGTTCTTTGTGAACGAGGCCTTCAATTTTGGGAAGGTCTTATTTTCCACGGCCAATGTTAACTCGGAGGAGATCTTGTCTCCTGCAGCCGAGGTTTAGAGGTCTTTGACCTACTCTCGTTAGAACGAGGTTCTCCTGTTCCTAACGGGCTACTTTTGTACATTTCTTTCCTACCATCACGTAATCCTTGTGCCAGAAATTATTAATGCAGTGGAAAGGAGTTTTTAAAGGACATCTACTGATAATACATCCTCAAATTTTCTAAGTTCCACGGTCGGGGAAGCACCACCCCTCCGAGTTCCTTCAAGAGATAAGTTCCGAGTCGGATGACCTCCGTAACCTCATACGGACCTTCTCAGTTTGGGGCAAGCTTCCCTTGACTGTGAGGCTGAGCGACAGCGGTTCGCCAGAGCACTAAGTCCCCCGCTCTGAACATCTTGTTTTTAACCCTAGAGTTGTAGTACCGAGCCACCTGTTTGTAGGCTGCCATCCGGACGCGGGCTTCCTCCCTCTTTTCTTCTAAAAGATCGAGATTGACTCTGAGGTCCTGGGGGTTATGCCGCTCGTTGAAACCCACGACTCGTGCAGACGGGAGCTTAAGCTCGACCGGGATAACTGCCTCAGTACCGAAGACCAAGGCGAAGGATGTTTCTCCGGTCGGCACCCTCTGAGTAGTTCGGTATGCCCAGAGGACATGGTAGAGTTCGTCCACCCAGGCCCCTTTTGCCCTATCGAGTCTCGCTTTGATTCCTTGCAGCAGGATCCGGTTGGTTATCTTAGCTTCCCCATTGGCCTGCGGGTGAGCCACCGATGTGAAGCGGTGGAAGATGTTTAGTCCTTCGCAGAACTCGACGAACCTCGCTCCGACGAACTGTCGCCCATTGTCGATTATGAGGGTTCGGGGCAGGCCGAACCGGCAGACTAGTGACTTCCAGACGAAGTCTTGCACCTTTGCCTCGGTAATCTTCGCGAGTGGTTCGGCTTCGACCCACTTGGTGAAGTAATCGATTGCGACCAGGAGGAACTTCCGCTGTCCAGACGTCGTTGGAAAAGGGCCGAGTATATCCATTCCCCAGTGCGCAAACGACCAAAGTGAGCTGAGCGGAGTGAGTTCGGATGTCGGCTGCCTCTACACACTAGTGTTCTTCTGACAGTGGTCACACCTCTTTATATATTCCACGGAATTGCGAAATAAAGTCGGCCAGTAGTACCCCTGCCGGAGTAGTTTTTGCGATAGGGACCTGGCTCCTACGTGACTTCCGCAGAGTCCTTCGTGCACATCCCATAGCGCGAGGTCGACCTCTGAAGGTCGGAGATATCTCAGCAACGGAAGGGAGTACGACCTCTTATACAACCTGCCTTCGTATAAGACGTAGCGGGAGGCCTGATTCCTGAGCTTCCGAGCTTCCTTTCGATCGCGGGGAAGGACTCCCTCTTGAAGGTAGGCGATCAATGGGTCGATCCAGCTGGGCTCGAATTTCGTCTGCAGGATGGCCTGAGATTCCTCTGTGGTCGGGCACTTCAAAGTTTCCAAAAATACTTCTTTGGGCAGTTCGGCCGACGTTGAAGCGGCCAACTTGGAGAGAAGATCGACTCTTGCATTTTCCGCCCTCGGGATGTGCTGAATGCCAAAACTGTCGAAGACCGGGATCAAATTCTTCACTTTCTCGAGGTATCCCACCATGCTTTCCTCCCGTGCCTCGTAGCCGCCGCCAACTTGACCAACCACCAGCTGGGAATCGCTGTAGACTTGAAGTCGATCTATTTTTAATTCCCTTGCTATCTTTAATCCGACGATTAGCGCTTCATACTCAGCCTCATTGTTGGTCGTGGAGAACTCGAGACGCAGCGCGTACTTGACGACGACTCCTTCGGGGCTGACCAAGACCAGCCCCGCACCAGCTCCAGTGGAGTTGAACAAACCATCCACGTGCAGAGCCCAGGAACCTTCAGGAAGGTCGACGCTCTCTTCGGAGAGGATCGACCGCGAGAGCTCGGCTTCGTCGAAGTTCGGCCTCGCTCTGGTGCCGATTCCGCTCGACTTAGGCTCGGCTTCAACTGGAATGGTGCATTCTAGCACAAAATCCGCCAATATCTGAGCTTTGATCGACGGCCTGGGTCGGTAGTTGATGTCAAACTCTGTGAGCTCAATTGCCCATTTTGCGATTCTTCCAGAGGCGTCTGCTCGATGAAAAACTACTTTTATTGGTTGGTCCGTGAGGACCGTTATGGTGTGCTCCTAAAAGTAAGGTCGGAGCCTCCTAACAGCAATTAGGAGACAGTAAGTCAGTTTTTCTAACCTAGAGTACCTGATCTCCGCATCTCTCAGAACTCGACTCACGTAGTAGACCGATCGCTGCATCTTTGCTTCTTCCCTGATCAGGACTGCCGTCAGGGCCACCAGGGAGACAGCTAGATACAGGAACAATTCTTCCCTGGGTTCGGGCTTTGCCAGCAGCAGAGGCATGCCGAGGTAGTTTTTGAGCTCCTTGAATGCCTGTTGGCACTCCGCCGTCTAGCAGAAGTCCTTCGATCGCCTGAGAACCTCGAAGAAGGACATGCATCGTTCGGCCGACCTTGAGACGAAGCGATTTAGGAATGCCACCTTTCCGACCAAGCGCTGAACTTCCTTGATCGTCTTTGGAATTGTCATTTTCCGAATGGCTCGAATTTTCTGGAGGTTTGCCTCGATTCCGCGTCTCGACACCATGAATCCGAAAAATTTTTCGGAGGTTACACCAAAGGCGCATTTGGTTGGATTCAGCTTCATCTTGTGTTTCCTGAGTGCACCGAAGGTCTCTTCAAGGTCGGCCAGGTGTTCTGTTGAAACCCGACTTTTGACGAGCATATCATCTACGTACACCTCCATGTTGCGGTCGATCTGCTCCTTGAAGACCTTATTAACCAAATGCTGGTATGTTGCCCCTACGTTCTTAAGTCCAAAAGGCATGACCCTATAGCAATAAAGACCTCGGTCAGTAATGAAGCGGTCTTCTTTTCATCCTCGGGCGCCATGCGTATCTGGTTGTAACCAGAAAAGGCGTCCATGAAGGTGAGGAACTCATAGCCCGAGGTTGCGTCCACCAACTAATCGATCCTGGATAGGGGGTAGCTATCCTTCGGGCAAGCCTTGTTCAGCTTCTTGAAGTCGACACACATCCTCCACTTGTTATTCGCTTTCTTGACAAGAACAACGTTCGAGATCCAGGTCAGATAATTAACCTCTCGGATGAGTTCGGCTTTGTGGAGCTTGTCTACTTCTTCGGCGATCGCTTTCTGCCTCTCCGGGGCGTGGTGGCGCAGTTTTTCTCTTATCGGCTGGTGCCTCAGATCGACAGCTAGCCGATGTTCCATGACCTCGGCGTCGATCCCCGACATATCCGTTGGGGTCCAAGCGAAGACGTCCGCATTTCTTCTGAGGAAAGCGACGAGCTGCTCCCGAATCTTGGCCGCCAAGTTGGAGCCAATCTGCACCACGTGCTCCGGGTTTCCGTCATTCAAGGGCACGGAGACGAGGTCCTCCGCAGGTTCGCCCCGCTCCTCAGTGAGGTCGTCGCGGACGTCCAGTCCATCAACAAGATAAGGATCAGGCTGATCTCCCTTATGCAGGGCGATCGAGTAGCAATACCTCGCCAAAGCCTGATCTCCTCTGACTTCTCCGACCCCATGACTCGTCGGGAACTTCATCTTCAAATAATAGATTGATACTACTGCCCGGAGTGCATTTAGACCAAGTCGGCCAAGGATCGCGTTATAGGCGGACGGGGCCCTTACGATTAAGAAATCGATCCGAGCTTTGGCCAGCTTTGGGCACTGCCCTACCGCTACGGTCAATGTTATTATGCCTTCGACTGGTACGGCGTTGCCAGCAAATCCTACCAGCGGAAAATTCATCAGTCCCAAGCGGTCATCGGGCAGGGACATTTTTGAGAAGGCATCGTAAAACAACACAACGACTGAGCTTCCATTATCTACCAGAACGCAGCGTACATCGTAGTCAGCAATATTCAAAGAAATTACAACCGCGTCATTGTGGAAATTGAATTCCCTGACCGTCCTCCTTGGTGAAGGCCACGGGCTATACGATCCTCCGCCTCTTCAACAATCCTCCGGATCCGCTGGTCTCCCCTTACTGAGGTCCCCCTAAGATAGTATTGATGATGTCAAGGGGCAGCCGATCTTCTTACGGGTTTTCCCCACTTGGCGGTAACGCTCTTGGCCGATCTTCCTTTTCCTCAGGCCCTCTTCGCAGAAATCGACTAAGTCTGCCTCGCCTGACGAGCTCTTCGATCTCGTCCTGGAGTTGGATGCACTCCTCAGTGTCATGACCGTGGTCGCGATGGTAAAGGCGGAACTTGTTGGGATTGTGCTTACTAGGATAGGAATGCATTCTCTCCGATCTTGAAAGTCGCTCCCGGATCTCCATCAATACTTGAGTCTTCGGAACATTAAGGGGGGCGTAGTTGTGAAATCGTCGTCGTCAGGAAGAACTTCGGCGCTGGGAGAAACCTCGGCGTGCCCTTCCGTCAGGGCTTCCCCACCTCTGAGCTTGAGGGAGAGTCCGGGCTCGCCTGCGACCAGGGGGAGTCCGAAAATGGGGCCGAACTTCAGTCCTTTTCTCTTCTTCGGCGGACCTGCCTGGCCCGCCGATTCGCCGCTTGCCACCGGCTTCGTTGTCCTTAGCCTCGAAGGCCTCCTCTACCCGAGCATAACTTTCGGCCCGAGCCAGCATGTCGGCAAAATCCCTGGGATACTTCTTTTCCAAGAAGAACAGTAAGTCATTCTTCTGAAGGCCGCTTTTGAGAGCGGCCATGGCGACTGACTGATCCAGATCCCGGACTTCTAGTGCAGCAGTATTAAACCGGATGACGTAAGCCCGAATGGGTTCTCCCTCCTTCTGCCCGATGGCCATTAAGGAATCCGAACCTCGGCGCGGACGCCGACTACTGACAAAGTGGGCCGCGAACTGTTGACTCATCTGATCAAACGATAAGATGGTATTCGACTTGAGCGCTGAGTACCAGTTCCTGACGGCCCCTTTAAGGATAGAGGGGAAAGCTCGACACAGGATAGCGTCTGGCGCGCTATGGAGCAGCATCGTTGTCCGTAAGGCTTCCAGATGGTCGACCGGGTCGGTGGTCCCATCGTAGCTCTCGAACTACGGGAGCTTGAAATTCGGCAGGACCGATTCCTGCATGATTTTCTGCGAAAAAGGAGAGTCAGTGCAGATGTCATTACCGCGTGAGGAGAGAGTGTGACGGAGTTCTTCAATTCGTCGGCTCATTTCTAAGAGCCTTTGATCCAGAAGGTCTTCGCGGTCTCTGATCTCCAAGATCTTGCCGAATGGGTGCAAAGCTTCAGCCTGGGTCGAGCCGCGGTCCGAGCAGAGGCTCTCCCTCCGTTGCCTTCCTCTTCCGGGGATTGGAGGTCCCGGATTGGAGGTCGGGTAGCCCATGTCGGTTGCCTCTGGATTGGGCCGCATGGCTCTGGAGAGTCCTACGCCGGTTGAGTTGGTACTGGGGCCTGCTGGTATATGGCCTGCACCGCCTGCACTACCTCCGTGAGACCACGAACCTGCTGGACGAGCAGGTTGAACTGCTCCGCATCTACCATGGCTATAGAGTGAACCTGGGTCGCCGGGGCTGGAGCGGAAGCGGACAGATCCGAATGGGATCGGACCGCGGAGGCCGCCGATCGTCGGGTCGAAGCTCTCCTAGGAGGCATTTTTTTTTTTTTTGGAAAGGAATTCGAAAGAGGAAGAAGAGAGATCTCTGGAGTGGAAAGAGAAATTATCGCCGAGCACTCTTTTAAGAACAAGGAAACCTCGGCTTCCTCTAAGAGAAAAATCATCGCCGTGCCCTCCTTCTAGCGCCAATCTATTGACGCAGGACTTCTTCGCATGATATCAAGGCTAAATAGAAGAAATTTTCGCATGATATATCATGTAGATATAATAATCATGCACGTAGGACTTCTTCGCATGATATCAAGGCTAAATAGAAGAAATTTTCAAGAAATACAAGAGTATATGTGCAAGCAATGAGCAGGAATCGTTAGAGAAGATTTCCTTATGCATCAAAGGATATACCAGGAAGTCATATCTTTCATTTCCATTTCCATCCTATAAAATATAACGGCTTGATGATCACTCTTGAGAGTCTAAATCCTTCAAAATATACATGAGAAAAGAATGGAAAGGAAAATGGATCAAACTGACAGAAAACTACGAACACTGCGCGATTTATTGTCCAGACAACCAACTGAATAGATTAGAAGGTGCCAATAAATCATAAACAAATACCAAGCCAAAAATCTTTAGTTCTTTATACATCAGAGTTAATTAACGCACCACCACAGAGACACCCAGATTCAGACAGGGTCCCAAAACAACCGAACCGATGGATTGAACCAAAGATATAGCGGTAAACGGCAACATAACAGAAAGCAGAAAAACAAGTAGCCTTGGCCAAAGCATCAAAAATCTCATGATCTCCGGCTTACAAATCAGTGGATTAGGTGATGTCTCAAGAAAATACAAGGTTTCGTGCTGAATGA